>VZRE01010097.1:28318-89159 GCA_013396775.1 Cephalopterus ornatus
AGGGCGGAGTGGGGGGGAGGGAAAGAGGACGGGACCATGTGAGGGGGGTGAGGGGGATGAGGGGGGAGCCCGGTCCGCGCGAGGGACCATCGTGGAGTTGTGGAATGGTTTGGGTTGGAGGGGACCTTGGAGATCATCCGGTTCCGAACCCCTTACATAACCAGGGACACCTTCCACTGCACCAGGCTGCCCCGGTCTGGCCTTGGACACCCGCAGGGATGGGGCAGCCACAGCTTCTCTGGGCAACCTGTGCCAGGGCCTCCGCACCCTCACAGCCAGGAATTCCTTCCCAACATCCCATCTAAATCTGCGCCCCTCCAGTTTGAGCCCATCCCCCTCGTCCTGTCACTGCATGCTCTCGTAACTAGTCTTGCCCCATCGCTGCCCTAAGTTCCCCTCAGGCACTGGGAGGCCACAATTAGGTCACCGGGAGGTTTCTCTGCGGGCTGAACAATCCCAACTCTCTCAGCCTTTCCTCACAGTTGTGTCCGTCTGGGGAGATGGGTCCAGTTCTGGGCTCCTCAGTACCAGAGGAGCTACTGGAGAGGGTCCAGTAGGGGCCATAAAGATGATTTGGGGTCTGGAGCATCGCTTTGATGAGGAGAGACTGCAGGAGCTGGGACTGATTAGTCCAGAGAAGTCTGAGAGGGAACCTTATTATGCATATAAATATCTCAAAGGCAGAGGATGGTGCCAGCGGCAGGAGAAGGAGCAATAGCCATAAACGAAAACACAAGAAGATTCACCTCAGCATGAGGAAGAGCCCAGGGAAGGTGTGGAATTTCCCCCCACCCCCTCCCGGAGACATTCCAAACCCAGCTGGGCACATTCCTGTGTCACCTGCTCCAGGTGACCCTGCCTGGGAAGAGGGACTGGGCTGGATGATCTCCGGACTTGCCAATAATTCTGTGTGGGAATGGCAACTGAACCCGAAAAAAGGAAGGCTGGAAGGGGTGTGGGGGTGTGTGTGTGTTTGTATCAGTTCTAGGAAAAGGTTAATTACAATAAATATTTACTTGGATTTTTAAGTGAGTAACCATCACACTTCCCGGGGTGGAGAAGGAGCCCTTCATGTTGATGGGTTATGACATCTCATATCGGTGTGCCAGCAGCAACAAAAACTTTTCCAAGTGTTCCGCCTGGATCTGATTCCCCAAGACGCACGTCTGAAAACTATGCTGCTACAAAAAACCATAACAGAGCAGAACAGAGCTCAGAACCGGCCACAGGATTAAGGACTTTGCCAAAATGGAGTGATTTTTGCTCCTGAAAAGCTCCAGCCCCTCCGTGGATGCTGTAAAAACATGCAGTTATTCATTGATAATTATTCAGTCTGCTGTGCTATGGTGAGGTATGAGCCACTGGCTGAGCTGGGAGCTCTGTGATCAGCAAACCCTCCATCCCTGGAAAGTAACACTCAGCTGTCTGTGGACTCAGCGCTGACCTCGTGTCCTGGTGCTTAATAAGAGCATGACCCCTCACATGAATTGTTCCTGCTGTGGCACTGCTGAGGGATTCCTGTTCCTTCCTTATTTATCCAAATCCCCCCACTCCCTGTTCCCTGGGACCACCTTGGCAAGGCCCTGCTCCATCTCCAGAATGCTGGAATGCTGGAATGCTGGACTGTGGTGCTGGTGGGGGGCCATGCCTCCCTCCCTCCCTCAACATCAAAAAAAACCCCTTCAAACCTGTTTTCATCAAGCCTGAAGTTGGGGTCTAGGGGCTCCAAGGGTCGGACAGACCTCAGAGTACGTTCAGATTGGATATTAGGAAGAAATTCTTCCCTGTGAGAGTGGTGAGGCCCTGGCACAGGTTGCCCAGAGAAGCTGCCCCATCCCTGGATGTGTTCAAGGAGCAACCTGGTGTAGTGGAAGGTGTCCCTGGCCGTGACAGCGGGCTGGAACAGGATGATCTTTAAGGTCCCTTCCAACCCAAACCATTCTCTGACGTGATTCTGTGCCCAGTTCACCCTGACTTCATTTCCTTGCTCACGGAGTCGGTGATGTTCGTGCTCACTCCAGCCCTGCCTCGCCCTGCCAGCCTATGACTGATATTTCTTCTGGGCACATTTTTCTTTCCTTCCTGAGAACATCCCCTCGGGGCAAGCTTTCAGTCTAATAAAAAAAGCAAAGGAAACCCGCTGAACTGACCTCCTTCCCCTGGCACGTCACGGTGGCACAGTGCCCCACGGGCCCCCTTGTGTGACCCCCCAGGCTCCCAGCAAGGAGAAGCCCTGTGAAATCCAAGCTGGTTCGTGACAGTGTGGTGCGTCCCACATGCCCACAGCAACACTGTGTGCTGGGGTTTGTGCTTTTTGTGCAGGTTCCTGTGGGCTGCACGGCCATGAAGAAGGCTGAAATGCTGCTGGGTTTCACACAGCTGAGATAAAGCGATATTGGCCAGGAAAAGGAATTAAACTGACACTTAGGGGTATATTAATTAATTAATTAATTAAACTTGGGATTAAACTGTCACTTATAGGTAGATGACTTTTTTCAGCGCCAGCTTCCCCAAAACTCCACTCCCTTATAGCTGTGTCCCTGGAAGTACTGACTTATCCTGCAGCCTCACCCTTCCTGGTGTAAGGGCATGAGAGGGGAACATTCCCTTCAAAAACAAATTCCAGATGCTGGAAATCATAAAAATGGATTTTTATGCTGGTTGACTGCTGGTTTAGAGATGCTTCACCATCTTGGTGAAAAGACTTGGTAAAAGTCCCTTGATTGCCGTGCAGGAAAATCACGCAGAGGTGCCGAGTCTCATAATGAGCTGAAGAAAATGGAGCACAAGAAAGCCTAAGGCAGAAGGAAATTAAACATTGTAGTAGCTGAGCAAAGGCAGATGCTGAAGTAAAATAGGGTGCTCTGTGGGGATACAGGATGTGTTAGGAAAAGTCATAATTAGCTCAGTGGCAGGCAGAAGTGGGGTGTAAAGCGAACCTGGAGCACCGAGCCTCTTGCAGGTCCCTATTCCTGTTCAACCAAACCAAAGCCATGGGAGAGGACTGGCTGTAGAAGACCTTCCTAGTGAGGAAGAATTTAGAACTTGTCCCTTGTCTGGGTTCTCCTTTCCTTGTGGCCACAAAACCAGCACAAAGCGTGTTTCCTCTGTTGGAGTGTGAGCGACGAGCTGTGTGCTGAGAACCTGCATTCCCCATCCCCAGCAGGCAGGACTCGGTCCTGGCCATGGACACCATGCCAAGAGCTGTGTCTGCTCCAGTGGGCCATGTATCCATGAGGGAGGCACAGCTGGAGCCACTGGGACCGCAGTAGCTGGAGGCAGCAGTGGTCAGGCATCCATGATCAGAAGTCTGGCACTGTTAAGGTGTTGGTATAATATTTTTCTGGATCAGCAGATTTAAAATTTCACTGTACCATACATATTAAAATAAAAGTCAGAGCTGATGTTAAAAAAATGCTGCTGCTCAGTCATGTATCCTGCCTGACTTTTCTTTTTCTCTTCCTTTAAAGAGCATTCCTAAGGCCATGAGATATCTAGGAAGCATGAGTTTCTGTGGGAATCCAAGCTTGTTACCAGTTAATCAAATACTCAGGGCACTAAAATACTTCTTTCACGGTTTGGAGGGGGGATGCATGGCTGATGGGATGGACACTGGGAACAGAGAGTTTTGGGAAACATAAAGCCAGTGATCCCATTTGACAGCCCAGGCAGGAGCACCAACACAGCACCGTAACTGCTGATGGAGCAGATGGAGGAGAAACACTGACACGGGTCTGGCTCACAGGCATCCACCACCCAGAGATGGAGAACAACTCCCATGATCAGAATCCCCTCCGCTGCAAGGCCTGGTCATCCCTTGTGCTTTACAGGTAAAATCCCAAGTGTGATTGTGTAAGTTTTTTCCTTGCTGGCGACACGCTAGTTACCACAGCAGCTGACTCTGGGCCAGGCTTTCCCTTCCCTGGTTAAAGCAGGTTGTGAGCTTTGCAGAGTGCGAAATCACTGGTTCAAGCAGCTGAGGATGCCAAGGCAGGGAGCAGAACCACCACAGATCAGGACTTGTTTGCCGGTGCATTAATGTGCTTAATGCCCATTAGCAGCGCAGGGCGCATTCCAGGGCGTGAGCTTTTGTAGAACCTTGAAAGCACTTCCTGAATTCAGGGACTCCTCTTCCCCCCACCAGTGCCTCACAGAACACCTGAAGAACATGTGTCTGGGTCGATGCGTGTGTGCACCAGCCTCGCCCGCTCCAGCCGACAAGTGCCAGCCTGTTGGGGTTTGGAGCAGGATCCTGCGGAAAAGCCGCCCTGCATCTTAGGGAACGAGGCTTCCCACATCACCGCAGCCAAGTGGAGATCTCCAGGGGAAAGCCATCGGATGCAGGACTCAGCATTCTGTCACTCAGATTTCTCCACTTCATTGACTCTGCAGATCCCGGTATTTTAAGGAACATCCATTGGAAAGGTAACGGCAGAATCTGACTGATGCTGTTTCTGGGTGTCTATTAAATTGCTGAATGACTGTTTAAGGAGTTTTCTTCCAGGCATTCAAAACTTCTTCTGACTTTACATCCTTATCTCTTGCTTCTCATCCCCCTTTTCTGTCACGCCTTTGTCCTACAGCTTCTCTCTGCGATGAAACACCATGGGCTTTAGGCACATGAATAGTGAAATGGCTGCAGGTGACAGACCTGACGTCTTTCTTAATGCTTTTAATTTCCAGCACTTCTCTTAATTCTGCCCTCCTCTCCCAGGGTTTTTAGAGATAGACTGGTTAGTCCATTTTTGAGAAGTGACACTATGGCACACTGTGGTCTGCGTGCAGCTGTGAATATGTAGCATGGGTCAGTCATCAACCTCCATGAATAAATAAGGGCAGAATATATTGAACATCTTTTATTTAAAATGGAACATTCATGCACAACAACCGTGACAACAACAACAAGAGAAGAACAGGTAAGATGGCTCAAATAGGAAAAATGTCTACTGCTTTTTACCTACTGCAAATTCCAACCTACACATACAGCTACTACATCTGTTTTCAGGTGATGGGGAAGGGTTATTTGGAAGGGAACCAATGCACAAATCAGAGTGCTAATACCAGGGAGTACATTTCCCAGCAGCTGGTGATCTGATACGGTGATTTGAAGTGAGACTGAAAGCTTTTAAACCAGCTGGATATCAATTGCCAGGAATTGGGGATCCAAAGGCCGTAGCTGCTTGTTCCAACCACGGTGAAACCATTAAGTAATATCCTCTATAAAGGCCAGTGTGCAAGTCTTGCACTGCCTCTTACAAGTCTTGCACTGCCTCTTACAGGGTGTTGGAGGCTCCTTGCTGAGCAGGGCCTTCCCTCCCTCTCTCTTTGAGATATAATCTGCTATAAAGGGGAAACTATGCTTGGAATTGATTAGCCATTAAGAAATTATATTTGGTATTTAGGTTTGGGGTTCTTTTTTCATGGAAACCTGAAAAAACCCAGTATGAGTAACCCAATAACGACTCATTTGTTTTCTTAACGAGTGCATAAAT
The DNA here is from genome assembly GCA_013396775.1 of Cephalopterus ornatus. Taxonomy (NCBI): domain Eukaryota; kingdom Metazoa; phylum Chordata; class Aves; order Passeriformes; family Cotingidae; genus Cephalopterus; species Cephalopterus ornatus. The sequence goes on from VZRE01010097.1 coordinate 33,811, forward strand.
ACTTATGTAAAGCACAGGAGTTATCAAGCAGGATTCTCTTGCCACGGAACAGGTACAACACAGACAGTGGGATTTAAATCTCCTTCATGTTGTCTTAAAAATCCGCCTCATTCTCATGGGAATGACTTTTAGCTCCCATCATCACTTTCAGCTCCTGTCATCTTCCTCCTCTCCTGAGCTGGCAGAGTGCACTGGTGAGGAGCCACTGGGAGAGGAGGGACTGTGGGCACTTTGCTCCTGCTGAGTGTCCCTGCAAGGACCTTGCCTGCAGGGAAAAACCACTGCAGGGCTGAGCCAGCAAACACTGGGGCACTGAGGGCCTGAGGAAAGCAAGGACTGGTTTCTTGATCTCTGAAACTGGATGCATCTGTCCCTAGTTTGGATCTCTGAGCCCTTCAAGTCTGCTTTTATAATCAAAAGGAAACAGGCACGTCTGGGTTGACATCAAAGACACCCATAAAAAACACAGCATCTGTAAAAAGGCTGTTTCTCAGCACGGGCTAGAAGGGAAGCTTAAGGTGGCAAACTTGCACTGAGACTACAACTTTTATGTCTCCTTGGAGCTTACACACTTCGGGATGTGGAGTGATTGCACTTCTGTCACTCACTGAAAACTGCACAGGCTGTGAGCAGCTTGGCAAACGCGCCCTGGCCCCTCCACTCAGCACATGCCTCAAACAGGCAAAGGGTTGAGCAAAGTCTGAAATGTGGCAGATGCTCCAAAAGCTACCATTAAACCTGTCAGAGACTTGTACCCACTGCTCCTCCCCAAACATGGGCCATGAAAACGCATCCCTTGGTCCGTTTCTGTCTTTCTCTGTGGAGCAGATGTTGCTAACACCAATCCGGGATGCCCTGTTCCATGGGGGAGACGCAGCTCCTCTTTTCCATGATATATTTTCTTGGTTTCTGTATCTTCCAATTTACCTGACGCGACAGGAATCACAGTTAACCAGTGGGATCTCCCTGCAATCACATTTCTTTGGGTCCACCGTTGTATTTCTTAACCCAAATCCATGTTAGTGCTGCCTTCCCCACCTTCCACATCTATCAGCAAAGTCCTCTGACGTGTTCAGAAAATCTCTGCAGAAGCTTTTTCTCAGGCCAGGCCTCTAACGAAGGATCTCTCCCAAACCAGCCCTGCTCCTTGGTCCCCTCATACAGCTTTCCCCGCTCCCTTATCATGGATTTTCTTGCTTTTGGGAAAAAGAAGCACAACCCTTCTCTCGGGTGTGGCCTCCTCATCAGGTGCTGAATGAGTTGCGCCTTTCTGATCCTTTATCTCCCAGCAGCTTCTCTTTGTGCTGCTGGGTGAAGGTGCTGCACTCTGGTCCTACAGCAGGCTCCCCACCTCCCCAGAGAGCTGATTCCTGTTCTTTTGGAGAGCTTGGAGAGTGGTATCCCCCTCTCACGTGCACTTTGGGGATCACTACATTGCTCTGCCCCGCTGAGCTGTGAAGGGGTTAATGAATTCGTGCTTATACAGCTTTTTGAAGATGAAAAGTGCCATGGCAGGGCTCTGTTATTGTTACCACGTATGAAGAGGTCTGAACCAGACCCAACCTTATTGTGTTTGGCCACTGGATGTCACAGCTGCTCAACACACAATGCAGCTGAAAGCAGAAAGGAAAAGTGCTTACCCAGCAACGGGCAACAGCAATTTCCAGAGCCTTTACTTGTTCTGTGCACAGTATTTTTTTGTCAAGGGTCTTCTGCTCTGTTTGGGCCCTGCTAATGTTGATTTTCAGAGAGATTGAGCAGCAACTGTGCTTCCTTTGCCTGTTATTACACTGGGAGGTCAGGAGCAAAATTTTTATGGTATTTTTATGGGAGGAGGTGCAGGTATGTATAAAACACTAATAGCACAGGGAAGGTCAACAGGTATTTGCACATGCTGACAAGCTGCTTTTTTCACTGAATACCCTTTCTATCCCACCGCCATGCAGTGCACAGCACAGAGCCCTGGAATGATGGAAAAATTTCCTCAAGGCCCCCTCTCTACAGCACTCCTTCAATCCCCAGGTTCAGGCCACATTCCTGTGTTCCTCACACTAAATGCAGAGGGAAGTTTGACCTCCCCCTTCCTAATCCTCCCTTCACGTTTCGGGTTTTTTTCCAAAGTCTCAAGCAGAGATCCAGAGCATGAAGCCACTTTCAGCAAAGTCCATAGAGCAGCCCTTACGGAGACATCGCAAGAACTGTAATTATATTTCCTGGAAATGAAAATGAAGGGGGATTATTTGACCACGTTCTCTGCTTTTTATAGCATCACATTGTCCTTTTCTCCACCTTGGGGAAACAGTGAGTGAAAAGCTGCTCGGGCCCACGGAGCAGTGAGGTGATAACCACCCCAGAAGTGATGTGAACATTAAAAAGGGAAAACTATTTTAAGATAATCCAAGGGTTATAGCTATAACTAAGAGTAATTGGCTGAAACTGAGCAAAAGAAAATTTTAGGTTGACAATGAACTGGAGGTTGATAATGCTGAGATCTGTTAGACCATGAAATGGAATCCGCAGAGGGAACTTCTCTGCTTCAAAATGGGCAAATCCTGCTTTTACGAGCACTGGTGTAAATCTCTGGTGTATGCCTCTGATTGATTTTGATGCCTCAAAGCCCATTTCTACCACAAAGCTTCAGTAGAATCAGTAAATGTGTCAGAATTTATAGCAGTAGAAGGTAAGAAGGTGTCCCTGCCCGTGGCAGAGGCCTGGACTAGATGATCTTTAAGGTCCCTTCCAACTCTAACCATTCTGTGATTCCATGCTTAAATTTAGTCAAACACATCAAAATATTATACAGGATGAAGAAGGTCTAAAGGGATTGTGTGAACTGGAGAAATGAATTCCAGCACTTTTCTACCTCTGTGATCTCTGTATGTACTTCAAAACCGGGGGGCAAAAAGAGTGGGGGGAAAAAAACATCCATGTGCAAAATTTCAAAGGAATGAGGGCAAGTTTTGGAAGGAAGATGTGAAAACATTACAGGAATTGCTGCATGAAAGAATCTCCTGTTTCAATCTGCACAGCTTTACTCATGGGTCTGGGCCTGCCTGCCCTGGCTGATTTTGGTCTTTCACAAAACTTGTGTAGGCTCTGGATACTTTCACTCATCCAGCACGACCTCAGCAGACAGCCCTCTGTTTGAAGAGGCTTTAGACTCACTTAGGAAAACCCAGAAAGCCTGACTGAAGGCAATCTGTCCATCTCACCTCCAACAGACTGTGCCTGCTCAAATGTTTGCTGCACTGGGGAGTGATGCAGCTATTACTGCAATTCCTGACTAAATTCCTGCTGATTCAGAGGGAGAGGGGTTAACCCTTTCAAGTTCTGGGTCAAAGGAGTGCTGAGGTTTTGAGCCAGCCACTTCAATGCCATGTCAAGGTTTTAATGTGTCTCCCAATACTCAGAATGTCAGACTTGAGCTGAGCTTTAAGGCCGGCGAGGAGAATAGCCGGGGAGAAGCAGGATTTAAAAGATGGCAAAGAGTCAGGGAAAACTGTAGAGATAAAAGTGAAGTGCATGGAAGCCAATGATGTGGGATAAAAGGCTTATTTCCTACTGTAGTCGAGGCGGGAGGGGGGAGGCTGAAGTCTGTGTGAAAGCAGCAGTGCCTTGGGGAAGAAAGAGTGCCAAGAATATTCATGGCTGAGATACACAACTTCAGATTTTCTCACTGGCTATATCTGGGTCCTGTTAGACCCACAGTCTTCACCTGTAAACCACCAATAAACCACCAGTTTATCTCGAGCACAGTCCTGCTGTGCTATCTGGAGTTCCTGAGCGCTATGCCCATACTTCTCCCTAGCAATTATTTTGGGGTAGCAAAAGAGCTGACTAAGACAAGCCTCAGCCCAGCCAGGTTTAACTCCACACATTCTAAAAAGGCTCCAAGAACCAAAGAGCAGTGGTTGATGTGTGCAATACTTTAGAGAGGGGAAGGACCTCCATAATATTCAGCTTGTACTTAGAACCTGAATATCCAAATACATTTGAAGAACTTAATTTAAATCATTGCTCTGTCCTAACTCCAAAACAAATTCATACTTTGTGCCCTTAGCAAATCCTCTCCCCAGGTTGCTGTGCCTTCATAGGATCACGGAATGGTTTGGGTTGGAAGGGACCTAAAGATCATCCAGTTCCAACCCCCTGCCATGGGCAGGGACACATTCCACTAGACCAAGTTTCTCAGGGTCCCATCCAACCTGGCTTCCAAAGCAGGCACTAATTTGGGGGAAGCTAACTTGAGCTAACAGATGTGGCTTTAGGATGTGCTGAGCACCCACAGCTCCCTCTGATGTCAAGTGAAATGTCACAAATGTTGCAAAAGCTCCATTAAAAATTAATTCACTGTCATCTCCAGTTTCCTGGCACCGGCACATTCCCGAATGGGCTTCGTTCCAAATCCTTTGTGCAGGCTGGGCTGGCTGATCAATAAAGCACAGGCAAGGGAAACAGCTTGTCACTATGTGCCACCCATTTCCACTCCCCTGGTGCACACAGGGAGGTGACAGGAGGGATGCTGCAGTGCAGAGGTGACCTCCTGTGCTCGATTCTTCTTCGCACCCTCCTGTGCTGCTGTGTGGAATCCTGGAGTGTAAAGAGGTATAAACCCCCAAAATTTCTCCCTCAGCTAATTTCAAAGCCTGTTTACCCAACTGGATACACAAGGATTAAGAAGGGCATTGCAGGGCATGTTTGCTTAGTTTAGTCCTTATACAGTTCAGTGCAACTGTCAGAATAAATGACTTCTTCAGAGGAGAATGGGGAAAAAACCACATTTGGTTAATCAACTCAATATTACAGCAGTTCCCAAAGATTAAACATGCACTGCACAAACCAGCAAACCAGGAAAGGCCTTTTCACGTTAACAATTCACTTGCAAAGATGAATTAAAAAAACCCTGCTTCTTTCCTTCAGCTCAGCCTAATCCTGGAAATCTGAGTTCCTGTGCAATCTGTAGCTCATCCAGCAAGGATGGATAGATGATTCCCTTGATCTTTAGTTGTCTCTGGGGGCTGGTCCTGTGAGGGTGGTGAGGCGCTGGCACAGGTTGCCCAGGGAAGTTGTGGATGTGCTCTTAGGGAGACCAGAGCATGGTCTCACTACTTAATCTCCCTCCCTGGTTCTCTGATGCTTCTCAGCCCTTTCTACTTTGTCTCATAAGTCTGCTTCCAAGCTGAGCAAGTTATCCACCCCGTCACATCTGCTGCTGCTCCCATCCCTGCTACAACCCCCTGAGAAGCTCAGGCACTCCCTGCAGCCTCAAGTCTGGACAGCTACATGAGGTTTTTTGCATGGTTGTTTTTTTTTTGGGAGCTCTGTTTGGGTCACCACATCTTTTTGGAGGAGTTTAGAGGACTTGTCCCTGCGCTGGCGGAAGGCACCACGTTTGAGCTCTCTCAGCAAGTGTAACGACCAGCAACTGAGCAACTGCAGCACCTCAGCACCCTACCTGCCCAAACTGCCACCCAAACTGCCACTCAGCTGTCTCTGAGCTCAGGAACCCCCCTGGACAGCTCAGTCTGACCCTCGGCCCCGGACGTACCTCACTGCTGCCGCCTCTGACCGACTGAAAATCGCCTTACTCCTGAAAATCCCTCGCCTCGTTCCTGAAAATAATTGCAAATCTTATTGCAAGTGGCAGGGACGTTGTGAGCACAAGTGCTGAGGTTGCACTGATCTGAGTTTGCTTTCCTGCCAAATGTTTGATATCGCTGCCTGCCACCTGAAGGCAACAGCAAAGCTGTGCTGACTTTGGGGGAAGCCTTAGGTCTTCTCAGTGCCAGGTGAAAATTCCATCCCCGGGGGGGAGATTTCTGCTTCCCTTTTGTTGTAAAGCCATGGGTTTATGGGTTGGGGGGCACTGCTGGGCAGGAAGGGCTGCTGGTGGTATTTGCTTAGTAATAGGATACAAAAAGGCAGGCAGAGGATCCCTGTTCTGCCAAGTGACTTTTTTACTGGACCATATTTGCCTGGGACACGTTTTTAAGGAAATCAAATGTCTGAAGATGCACAGAGCAGCTCCTGAAGTCCGCGAGAGCATTTAGACATCTGTTACCTGCTAGTTTTTATTTGAATTCCTGTATGTTTTTTAAAAAGCCATCAGGGTTTCAGTCCCTGGTCTCACGCCTGTATCTTTCAACAGTCTAAATGGTTTTTTTTTTTGAGAGCTATGAATTTTTTAAAGGTTGCAAATCCCTCCCATTCAAAACTAGATTCGCAGCGGAGGAGGGAAGGTGTTGAAAGCAAAATGCTTTGAATTCTAAAGGCTTGGGGGTGTTGGAGTGCTGTTAAACCTGGCCTCAAAAGTCTGATTTTCACAGGGGCTAAGTGTCTGCAGTTTTGATTTCTAATAAGATTGCGAATGCTCCCTTAAATGCCTTCTGCCTCTGTGTGAGGAGGAAACAGTTGGCTGTCTCAGGACAGCGTTTGAGGTCTGTGCTGGGGTGGGTTTTTTTGGCTTACAAAGCACTGTTTTACCGATACTTGCAACAAAGCTTTTCAACCTATTCATCGGGAATGAATGGACAGGAAAAGTGGTCAGACAGCGACTCAGATCAGCGTTGGCCATCGGGGGAAACCTGTCCCGTTTGCAGGCACAGCTTAGTTAAGAGGGTCAATAAAGCTGACTGTCCAAATACATAATCTCCGTGGCGTTGTTCGCTGACATGGTTTTGGCTGGGTGAGGAGAAGGGCAGGGTGGGTGTTGGAGAGGCCAGACCTGGAGTAAATGGGTATCTTCGCCTCCTGAGGGTTTTTAAAGCACTCCCCCACCTTGGCTGTCACTGCAGGTACAGCCAGAGACATGTGGCTCCGAGCTGCCTTCTTGCCCCTGCTCCTGCTGCCCCTGAGCTGCTCTCACCTGGTGCACTGGAGTTACAAAGGTAAGGAAAAATGAGGCTGGTTTGGGGTTCCTGCTGCTGAAGACGCTCCCTTCCCTTTCGTGCTGCAGAAGCAACACCCAGCTTGACTCTCCCTTAGCGAAAGATCACAGAGCAGCTAATTTATTCCACTTTATTGATGCCTCTGTGTCTTGAAAGTGATTCTCTTCAATGTCACCTCTTTTGGCTCCTTTGCCTGGTTAGGACACACTGTCAGGGTTGGCAGCACAACGAGGTTCAAACAATGAGGGAAATCTTTACTTGTGTTAGAAGAAAAGCTGCCCTTTGGATGATCCTGGAAGGAAAAGCTTTAAGTACTGCCTACTTCTTATTTTATTGTCACATTCCAGGCAGTACAGAGCACTAAGAAGTCCTTATTTGGGTATTTATATTTTTTTGTGAAATTTTATCACAGCTGAGCTTGTTTCAGGGAGTTGATCGCAGGGCTCACTGAAGTAAATGTCAATCCTCTTATGATCTTCGGTGGGCTGGTAATCAAGCTAAAACAAAAGATACTGTTGAATAGTTGCAATATTGCAATTGCTCTTTCCCCAGTTAAAAACAGCAAATTGCTGCCAGTTCCTGATCTTAAATAGAGTCTTCCTGCCCATTTCCCTGATCCGATTCACTCACAGTGGTTGAGAACCGACTTCCACACCTTTGGCAGTTGAGCCCCATTTAAATCCCCATTTCCATATAAACACTGCTCCCCTTTTGGTGGAGCTTCACTCTCCAGCGATGATTAAGCTGTTGCTGCAATGCAGGTTTCTCACTTTGCAGCAGTAAGTTGTCCTGCGGACGGAATAATGTGCATTTTCACTCTAGGGAAGGCAAAGCAACCTTTTACGGCTGCAGCTCCTGGTGTTACAATAATTAGATTGACATTTCCTGCTGGCAAATGAGGGGAGTTCTCCCACTCCTGACTAACAGCACTGCTCACCACACCCCGTAACCTCGCCTTGCTTCCCCTCCTCACAGAAGGAGAGCTGGATGAAGAGCACTGGGGGAAGCACTTTCCAGACTGTGCTGGCAAGCACCAGTCTCCAATTGACATCCAGAGGAAAAAAGTAAGGTACAACCCCCTGCTGCTGGAGCTGGAGCTGAATGGTTACGATGGGCCTTTGCAGGGGGATTTCAAGATGACCAACAATGGGCACTCTGGTAAGGCTGGGGGTTGTGTCATGGCAGTGCAGGAACCCTTCTCATTTTAAGTGATGGAAATGCTATTCACAGAAAATGCCCTATTTTTTATTTATTTTTTTTTAAACTCACCTTACTTTGCCGTCTCACTTCGTTCCCCTCCCCTAGTTTTGCTGTTTTCCCCTGTCACCCAGGAAAGCTCTCCAGAAACAAATATATAAACCAGACAAATGAAAGGCAGTTAGGTTTCTGCAAGATATTTTCTCTGTCAGACCTGAAAAGGGGATAAAAGGCAGCCAGAGCATTCTAGATTGACCCTTTCTTTTAACGTGCTCCAAGACAACAGGACTACAGCAGTGTGTGGTATTTGGGGCATGCTGGCTCTACTCTGCATTAAAAAAATGCATCTTTTGGTCCTGTGCATTAGTCAGAAGTGACAGGGATGGAAACCTTTGCATCCCAAGTTCATTTAGATGTAGGTCACACAAAGTACATCACAGAGGATCCCTTCCTCACAGCCACGGAGGATTGGTATCTTGGGTCTCAGGAAGGGAAAATGAAGCACAGCACAGGTTAAAAGCCTGGCCTTTGGCCACACAGTTTCAGGGCAAGGCTTGTAATTTAGGAGATCCCAGATTCCCCTGCTGCAATCTGTAATTCACTGTCTAAATAATTCATCAGCTGGTACTGTTGGGATAATGCTTTTGGACTACAGATGAGCAATGAGAGGATTTTCTGATGGCTGCAGTGGGGAGAGAATGAGTGTTTTTGGGAAGGTGTTTGGAACATAAATCTCGTAGCTCTTTAATCCTTCACGACAGTCCTTTCTTCCTCTCAGTAACAGAGAAATACGGTGTGAGAGCAAGGAGATGAAGTGATGAGAGACAAAGTGCCTTCAGAGGAAGATGGTGTGTCTGAAAATTGTACCTCCTGTTTGTGGCCCACACAAACTCAGCGTTCAGCTCGTGTCAGCACTGCTGCCCTGCCTGCCTATACATTCATTCTTGCAGGGTTTAGCTTTTCTGACCCCCTGTGTGTGTTTGCCTATTCTTTTGTTGACTTCCCAACAATGATTTTCTGATGCAGGGCAGTTTCCTAAAGCACAAAGACAAACGGCTGTCCCCATTCACAGCTCCTGTGAGTCAGGCTGGGTTTTTCTACTGCCTTCAGTGAGACGGGACAGGGCAGCAGAATCTCGAAGGGAGAACACTCAGCAGATCTGAAAGGGGCAGGAGATGGATTTATCAGCAGGACTCTTCCTTGCAGGCTCTCAGGAGCCAAACCCAAATGTCTCCCCTAAGAAACCAGATGCATTTTCTCTGTAGCTGTGCTATCAGGCTAAATCCCACCTGATGGAGCCTGTTTGCAGTAGTGCAGACTCCGTGTGCAGACACACTCACACAGATAACCTTGGGTTAATGAAACCTTCTGCATTTGGACCTTTCTTTTTGTTTTAAAGAGGGCTGGTCCTCTGGCAGGTAGTGAGGGCAAGCACAGCTCTGGAAAGTTAAAATGCCATCCACGCAGGGTGTGTGCATCTTCCTGCAGGAACAGATTTCTCTTGCAGTTGGGACCTCAAGTGTGCCCTTCACTGACTCAGCCTCCTCAGGGGGAGCAGAGAGGCTGGGCAGTAACGGACAGGGTCCAAACTGCAGAGCACAAATGCTGCAGAAAGGCTCAGCTGCACTCAGATTCACACTGTGCAACCCCAGCTGACCTTCCACTGCCTGGCAAAGCCGGAGCAAAGCAGGAGTAAGGCCCTTCTAGCTCAGAGCAATCACACTTCTCACTCACACTCCACACGGGTGAAAGGTAGAAGCAAACCGGGCTATTAGCTGCCTTCATGCTTTCAGCAAATATATGCTTAGAATATCTTATAGAAGCCTTAAACTTGTTATAAACTCAGAACACAATTCCCTGGCTGTGTTTTGTAGAAAGTAGAAACCACAGTGTTTACTTGATGTAAAAAACTCTAATTATGGAAGGCAGGCAGCAGGGATCTTATGAAAAAAGGTAGATTTTTCCCTCCCCCTTCCACTGTAGTCCCGTTGGGATATTACAAGGAGACATGTTTTCATCTTGTCTGTCTGTAAACAATTCACAAAGAAACTTCTCAGAATCCTGAACTATGACTAATGAATAATATGGTGTGCTGCACTTTTCAAGGATAGTTGCCAGTTTTTATAACATGCTGTGGGCTTTTATTTAGATGAGGCAAATCTCCATTTTCACTCCTAGATTTGACATATTTATTAACATAAGCTATGATTTGTGGCAGTGAATTAGCAGGAAGACAAATGGTTTGTAGCTTCTTGGTGAGTGCTCCTTGGTAAGGAGAAGGAAAGACATTTTTCTCCACAAATCCTTCAAGAAATAAACAGCCTTTTCAAACGTACGGGGCTCCCCCAGTATGCCTGTTCCTAGAAAATGCAGAGTCCAGAACACTGGGAATTATGACAACAGGTTAGATGAGGCCAATCACTTTCTTGATTTCTATATTCCCCTTTTCTTCCTTGGAAAGGAAATAGTTAAATTGGTGCAGAGCCCTGCAAGAAGGGATGTGCTGTGCAAGAGCTGATCACTAAAGCACTTTTATTAGTGCCTAGTGACAGAGCCAGAGCTGCTCAGACGGAGGAAGAGTTTGCAGACACAGCTGCTGCCCCCGGTGGGAGCTGTGTGGGGCACAAGCCTGAGGCCAGGAAGGATTTTAAGCACATCCAGCTTTAGGCTCGGTGTTTTCCCTTCCCCACCGGAGTCGGTTCCCCAGATGTGCCTGCTCATTCCAGAGGGTGGCACTGCAGGGAGCACCAGGCACTGCCAGGGTGTCTGCAGCAATGGGTTGGCTGCACCCAGCGCCGTCTCCAATCCTCGGTGGCTTTTTTTTCAGTTCAGATCGATCTGCCACCCACCATGAACATCTCCAGGGGGCTCCCGGGCCTCTACACGGCTGTCCAGATGCACCTGCACTGGGGTGGCCTGGACCTGGAGACCAGCGGCTCTGAGCACACCGTAGACGGGATGAGGTACTTTGCGGAGGTACGTGAGCAGGGTGGGCTGGAGGGAGGGGGCACTGCCCCCCTGCCAGCTGGGAAATTGGAAGCTGCAGCCCGCAGAGCCTGCAGGAAGCAGTGCAGAGGCAAGGGGGAAGGACAGGGCTCCCACAAGTGCAGGTCGTTGGTGCAATGCAAGGGCTGAGCGTGATGGTGCTGGCACTGGCACAGAAGGACTGTGAGCAAAGCCATTGCAAGAGCACTGATGATGTCCTTCAAACCTGGAGATTTTCCTCCACATTCATCACAGACCTGTTAAACCAAAGGTCTCCTTGGCTGTGCTGCAAGGCACAAGCAGCAGCAATTGGGATGGTGACTCTCCCTGCAGCCTGCCCTGGGCCCTCTAAGGCACCCAGGAAGCCACTCATCACTCGTTGCTGAATGATTTGTCTCTCTTCTGACAGCTGCACATTGTCCATTACAACTCTGCTGACTACTCAAGCTTTGAAGAAGCCAAAGACAAACCCAACGGGCTGGCTGTGCTGGCCTTCCTCTATGAGGTAGGTTTGATGCCCAGGGATCGGTGTCTGTGCTAAAATCTCAGTCCAGACACAAGCAGCCTGTGCTGGGTTTGTACATCCATCCTAAGGGATGGTGTCTGCCACCAGTTTGGGGAGCTGTGCTGCAGCAGGACTGTTATCCCTGGGGCCACCTGGGGTTCACACAACACCAGCCAATATATCTTGGGAGCCCCAGAAAACTCTGCCCCATAAGCAGTGCAGATGGAATATCAGGTGTGGCAGCTGCTGTGCATCAAGGCCTTGCTCTGCTTTTCAAGTGGGAACATTTTACTTTGTGTGGATTTAAAAGTGGTGAAAAAGGACCCTTACAGTTCCCTATTCTACCTGAGACCTCTGTGTACACACCTGGGCATGCCCAGCATCGTCCAGCCCATCAGATCTGTGATAGCATTTGTTCTCTTTACCTCCCAACTCATCAATTAGTGCCCCCAGCTGATTAGCGGAGCAGAAGGATGGGCAGGTCACAAAGCTTTTGATCAAGGTTTCTGTGCTGTGTTTAGGATGGGCACTTCGAGAACACCTACTACAGTGAATTCATCTCCAAACTGGCAAGAATCAGGTTTGCAGGTAAGACCTGGGAATGCCTTTCTCCATCCTGATATTGTCAAAGCCTGTACGTAGGTGCTGGGTCTGGGGACAGACATTTTCCCGCTGCTTTGATGTGGCAGTCCCATGGCTGAGCATCCTCAGCCAGGCCCAACTCCGCACCATCCCTGCCCACGTGGCTCCAACAGCAGCAGCGTGGTGGGGAAGGTGCTCAAGGCAGCAGTAAATAAACTCCTGGTAGGTCTGCAGCACCAAACACCAGCTCCCTGCAGTCTGTACACCCACTAATGCTCTCTGCTTCCTGGGAGCACCAACAGGTACTGCTGGAGCACTGGGGTGAAGGTGCCCACCACCCCCAGGACCCAGGTACCTCAAATGACAAACCACAGACCCACTGAAAGGGCCATTCCTTCCTCTCCATCTCCATCCATTCTGCCAAAGGCCTAATAAACCAGTGCTCTGGGCGGAGGGCTTTGCCAACCCCAGCTCTAACAGCGCTTCCACCTCTCTCTTCACTCTCCATGAATTGCTAATGTTGCCTCTCTGCTCCCTTTTGAGGTCAATCAACAAAGCTCAGCTCTCTGGATGTCCAAGCCATGCTGCCAGAAAACCTCTCGCACTTCTACAGGTACCAGGGCTCCCTGACAACCCCACCCTGCTCTGAGAGCGTGATCTGGACCATCTTCCACTCTCCAATTGTCTTGTCACACACACAGGTAAGTGGTAGCTGTCACCAGCTGCTCTTTCCTCCGTGCTTCACCTTTCCTTTTTTTTGTTCTCCAGTGATTTTGGGAACAGCCTGACAGATGAGATAACGTGGCATCTCTCGTACAGAGCTTTTGGGATAGATTCCTAAGCAACTGGAATTACAGGTGGCTGTGATGACACTGTGGTGCCACATCACAGCAAGGGTCAGGTGCTGTAGAGCAGCAGGATACCTGAGGTCTGGTGACTGATAACAAAGCCCTCTGCTCTGTTAAGCTCACCCTGAAGCACTATAAAAAGGAAGAGACCAGTCAGAATCAACAAGGCAAAAACTGCTGTAAGAGAGTCCCGCCCAAAAAAACCCCAAAACAACCATAAAAGAGCCATTCATAACATTAAAATAATTACAGAATAGTTGGCATGTTTTTATACAGTATTTCAGGATTTTTCCTTGTCTAGACTAACATTGAAAGTAATGCTTTTAAGCTAATAAAGAAGCATCAGAAACATTTTCTTCTAGGAGAAGAGCAAGATAAAATTGAGACTAAAGCAGCAGAGGATCAGTGTGTTCTCTTTGAAAAAGAAATACTCTTTCTGGCAGGGGGAAGGCTGGAAGGCACTCGTGAGAAAGCTACAGCACAGCAGCAAAATCTCCATGCATGCATTACCATCAGGTGTTCAGAACTTCCCTCAGGCAAAATATCTTTATCACGAATTAGCTGATAAGAGCCCTCACGTTCTGTTCCTTTCCCTTGCTAATACCCAGCCGGAGACCCTGAGGATCCCTCCGGAACAAGTTGTTCGGTTTAATCCTGAGCTGCAGGATTTTCCCTGCGCTTCTTAGGCACAACAGTCGTTCCCTTTGCCCTTCTAAAGATGCCTGTGTTCCTACCAGATCAGCCTCCTGGAGAACACCTTGCTGGACTGGGAGAACAGGACCCTGCGCAACGACTACCGGCACGCCCAGCCCCTCCACGGGAGGGTGGTGGAGTCCTCCTTCCGAGCCAGACCCCCTCAAGGTAAGGGCTCAGCAGGCAGGGCTTGGGCTTACCTGGGGAGGGGCAAGAAAGCTGCGTGGAAGGCGTTCAGCCGTGAGTTTAGGTGTGCTGGAGGTCAGCTTTCCCAGGAGCAGCAGTGTCCCCGCGCGGGTGGAGATGCCCCACGCGCCTCCTCTTTCCCTGCCAGCACACTTCGCTTCTAAAGGTGCAGTGGTAGCTGCAGGGTGTGTGCCAGCCTGTATTTTGACAGTCTTGACTGTCACACACATCTCCAGGGTACCTGGTGATACGTGGCACCACGTAAGGGTCCTCAGCTCAGGTGTGTCCATGCCCAGGGGGGTGAGGTGTGTGGTCAGCCAGGCACCACCCAGAGGAGAGATGCTGAGTTTTAAAACAAAGGTCTTCCCCAAACTAGAAGATCTACCGTGTGTAGATGCCCTGGCCTTCTGTAAATTCAGCTGTCTGATTGCTCTAGCACAATGCCATGCAGAAGAATTCACCCTCAGACTGGATCAGATCCAGACGCAGCTCCAAGACTTGAAGACAGAGTTGCTGAATGGAGTGAGCCACACAGGTAAGAACACACAGCTGTGGAGTCCAGCTTACCCTGGGAGGGTGAAGAGCCCATGCCCTGCTGACCTTGATGGCCAAAATCACTGACAGGTTTGGTAGTGATACGTGCAGGTAGAATTTTGTCCCATATCTAGGCCTGCTGATGGAAATTCTTCAATTAAAGCACTGTTGTGGCCAGCCCTAATCTAGATATTCCCACAAGAACTGCAGCTCTCTTCTGCAACATGTGAGCACATTTTTGCAAACAGTGAAACATTTAAGCTCACAGTTTTCCCAGGATAAATAATCATCACCTCTGTTTTATACAATATGAGAAAAAGATAAAGAAGGAGGGGGAAAAAGCAATTTTCCCAAGCAGTTGGGTGGAGGAGCTCAGTTTTTAAATGTTCCAAGCCCTTTCCCTGTTGGCACAACACACACCAGTAACTGTGGCTCAAGACAGCTCAGACTATGGGTGCAATTCTTCAGGATTTGGATTTATTTATAGGCACGGCAGGAAACGTAACCAGTGCCTTTTTGGTTCTTTCAGATATTAAGCCCAGCACTTTTCCAGCTTTCTACTTCCCTGTGGAAAACATTGAGAGCTTTGTGGACGTCCATCCCCTCCGTGACATGTCTCTCCAAGCCTTCACCTTGTGTTTCTGGGCCAGATCCCAGCACTCCGGGAGCCAGACCGTCCTGTCCTACTCCACACGGGAGAGGGACAACGAGCTGGTGGTGACCCTGGGCACAGAGGTGGGACTGTGGATAGGAGGCCATTCCATCAGCTTCCCCTTGCACCACAGGGCACAGGACTGGCTGCACTTCTGCCTGGCATGGGCCTCCCAGCCAGGAATGGCAAACGTGTGGCTCAACGGAGCAGCCGGCAAAGCAGTGAGCGTCCAGAAGGGGTACGTGAGCCAGGCTGGAGGGATGCTTGTCCTTGGAAAAGACAGAGACACTCTCCTTGGGACGTTCTCCAATGGTTTTGTGGGGCGGATGACTCAGGTGAACCTGTGGAGCCACGTTCTCAGTCCTGCGGACGTTCGGGCGCTTGCGCTGTGCAAGCCGGGGCAGCTGAAGGGGGATGTCATAGCCTGGGGACAAACCCCCATGGCCCTCCTCGGGGGGGTGGTTCTGGAGCCTGACACCAGCTGCCAGTGATCCCAACTGCTGCTTTTTTTTAATTAAGGCATCAGAATAATCTGAACTGCCTGCTGGGGAAACTGAGAAGGATTGAGGTTATTGGCTTGTTTCTCCTGCTGCTGCTCCAGGGTGTCTGTCCAAGAGAGCAGAGCCTCCACCAGTGGGATAGAGGCAAAGGACGGCAGAACTCGAGGCACAGTCCAGCACCTTGGGCTGTCACACCCCTCACAGGAATTTTAGATGCCCCCACCTAGATCCTTCATGCCAAAGAGCTGCTCTCCTTGGGCAAAGGAGCCACTTTCTCAAATAAAATTTCTGTCCCATCCTTCACCCAGTCTCGCTTTCTGGCCATCCTCCCTGCACATGTCTTTCCTTCTGTTTATCACCATCAACTCACCACCCTTCCCCTGCAGACATATCACATAGGAAAGGGGAGGTAAAGCAGCTTCTATGCAATCCTTGTGCCTTGGCCAGGGACAGCCCTTTGCCTTCTTTTCTGTAATGGATGTAGAGACAGAACATGAAAACAGTTTCTTTTTCAACATGTATATCGCAAATTTGAGGGCAGGTATAAAACTAATCTTCTAAGGTTCAAGTAAACCATGTGAAGGACTCTCCATCAACACCACAAAGTCCATGCTATTCAACAATTCTGCTTTTTTCAAAACAGCGGGCAGCACCGCTGTTTAATTAACAAATTAAATTTAGTTTCCCCACGGCTGGACCCTCAAATACACGAGTGACAGTTCCTCAGAGGAGTGTGGTGCACTCCTTGCACGTGACCGACCCAAACCCAGCCCTTTGTGTCTCCCAAGGTGTGTCAGTCAGGACATCGGGGACATTGGTTACTTGGTGACAGGAACTGAGCTGGCTGAGGACATTGTCCTTTCCTGGTGACAAGAGGTGGAATTGGCAGCGTTAGATTTGCGGCTGGACTCGATCTTAAAGGTCTTTTCCAGCCTTAAGGATTCTATGATTCTCGGAGCAGTATCAAATCATGAATCAATGTGTTTGTTTCCCCACTGAACAGATCCTGAGGGATGTCCCTGCCAGGCCAGACACTGGGCCGGGTCACAGCTGACTGCTGGAGCTCATTGTCCTCTCTCCCATCCCGCCTGGGGCAGTGCGGAAATCCTTCAGCTCTTCTTTGTTTTCCTGAATCTCCACTTTGTTCCTCTTGGCCATGATCCTGTTGATTTCCATGAAGGTTTTGTTCTTAGTCTCGGGAACGATGAAGAAGATGTACAGCGCAGTGGCCAGGCAGATGGCACAGAAGATGAGGAAGCTGTAGGGCCCCAGCCCAGCCTAGGGCAAGGACAGGAGAGAGAGGGATCAGGGAGGAATTCCAGGTGGGCAGTTACATGGCTTGGACACAGTGAACCCTGCACTGGCTATGAAAAATGCAGCCACGGTGGTGTGCACGTATTTTAAGCTGGACAACTAGAAGCTGGGGGTGGTTCTAAATTCTGTCTTCTCATACCACCACCATGGGCTTATTGGAAACACTTTATTGGAACTTACTGGAAAAGGAGGGTGAATTCAGCTAAATCAAACTGAATCAAACTAAACTCACCAGTTTCCTTTGCACAGGCTAAAGTCAAAACCTGCTGCAGTTTGTGGGTCAGTGTTGGGGATCAGTTTGAACTGGGGGAACCCGGAGATCAAAATTAAAATTGGCTCCCTGAGACACACAGCACCTGCCCCCATCCCCCAGGGGAAGATGGGGAATTTGCCATCTTTTCCATGCTCCTGAGCTCAGGATGAGACATTCACCTGGAAAAGTAGCTGCTTTCTTTTAAAGCCTGTGCAGCAGACAGGTATGATAGAAAATGCTGATTAACATTAGTTTCTTGCCCTTAACCTATAATCCTGCATACAGGTTGTATGTAACAGGGTTGGTTACAGCTTTTAGGATTAAACAGGGGCGAAGAGACTAATCTTGAGCTGAAGTTTTGCCCTGGTGTGGGGTTGTATCTCACCTCCATGTAGAGGAACACGAGCCCCACGGTGAAGTTGCTCAGCCAGTGCACAGACCCCCCCACCATGAAGGCTGCAGGCCGGGACGACTGCAGGAACATCTCGGTGATCATGACAGAGGGAACCGGACCTGGAAGGCAGTTGGACATTTAGAAATCCCAAGGGCAACTCCTCCACTTGGAATTCTTAATTACACGGGTTTGTTTTTTTCATTTCAACCATTTGTTCAAAATGATAAAAAAAAATGTTCCAGCCATTTCAGTGGCGGGCAACAGTTTCTAACTACTAAGTGTGTAGGAACACCCAATAAATCAAATGAGGATTAAATAAAAAAAAGCCCAAGTAAACAAACAAACAAAAACCCAGGGCAATTAAATGACTTGCACAGTGTGTGGCCACACAGAGATGAAGTTCAGGGTCCATGGGTGAGCCCCACAAAGGTTTTGGGTTGAAATGGGACATAACACTTGGCTTTAGCCAGCTTTTGGAGCCGACTGGGCAGGCTGTGCGTACTTACTGGGTCCCACGGCATGTCCAATGATGTAAAGAATGACACACACTATGCTGAGGTAGGACATCCAGGACACAGTGGTCTGTGAGGGATTGAATCACGGGTTAGATGTGGTTCCCACCTGAAGATCCCCAGCACATTCAAGGCACTATTTGTAATAAGATTTGAAGGCTTTCTAAAGCCAGTGTCACCCCCCCAATGCCAGATATGTCCATAATTAGCCACAAAATCACAGCCTGGGTATGATCCTTGCTGTCAACAAATGGATGCAACGGGAATTAGGAACGTGACATACTGGAAGCAGTATTTAGACAAGCAGGATCGCAGCTTTTCAAGATATACTTCAAAATATACCCCTGGCCTGCTCCCTGGGAAGTCCAGCACTGCCTGGGGAGGATCACCTGAGCCATTTGTACTCACCTGGAGGTTGAGGGCCAAGGTTAACACGGCACAGGAAGCACAGCACAATGCAAAGCCAGCGAGGAGAAGGATCCTCCTCCCCAGGGATTCCACGATGAAAACCTGAAAGAGATGGAAGAAGGTGAGAGACCCAACACCTGGGGTCTCTTATTCCAGGTGCCTTCAACCAAGGGGCGCCACAGGGCACCTATCGTGCAAAGCACCTCACACCATTCTAGTAACATTCTAGTGGGAGGTTTCCCTGCCCAGGGCAGGGGGTTGGAACAAGATGATCTTTTAGGTCCCTTCCAACCCAAATCGTTCTGGGATTCTCTGGTTTGATGAATATAAATTAAACAGACACAGACAGGGGAGACTGGACAAGTCAGAACTCAGAGAGCCTCAAGAGAAACTCACAGCAAGCGAAGTCATGACGACGTTGATGGCACCGATGGACACAGTGACGTACTGGATGCTGTTGCTGTCCACACCTGCTGACTCAAAGATTCTGTCGGCGTAGTAGAAGACCTGCAGTAAAACCACAGCTGTGTTTGTATGTGGCCAAGGGCAGAACATGGGAATCCCTCTTTGGCTGCTTTATATCCCATCTCTGGTGCACCACAGCCTGAGGACTGAATTATTTTATTTCTAGAGACATTGTTGTTTGGATCCAGGCCCAAGCACACATCCAAATTATCCTTAACAGGACAGCCTGATCCTACATCTGTATATGACCCTGACCCTGTACCTGTCTGTGCTGGATTTGGTCCTGGCCAGGGTCAACCCTTCACAATATGAACCAGTGTCCTGGATGAAGGGGTTCTCCTGTGTCCTGGGTTTTATCTCCTGTGTCAGCACTGCCCCACATCATCAACTTCATCCATCCCTTCCTTTCTACCCCACTGCCTTTCCCACTTCCCACTCACCCCATTAACCCCGGAGAGCTGCTGGCCCATCATCATGACGATGATGGAGATGAGCTGCCACCTCAAGCCTCTGAAGGTGCACAGGCTGAGCACAGAGAACTGCCCTTCTTCCTTTTCTGACTGGCCCTCTTGGAACATTTCTTCTATCTCGTCATCCACGTCATCCCAGCCTCTGAGCCTCTGCAAGGCTAGTTGGGAGAGGAAAGTGAGTTTTACAGGGAGCTCTCCTGCTTCAAATCAAGACAGAACAATATGGAACACTGGGCAGCAGTGCTTCCATGGTGGGAAGCTGGGGATCCACACATGCAGAGAAAGGAGTAACGTTGCAAGAATTCCACCTTCACCACTGCTGAGGAATGTCACACTTTGCTGTCAGTCATGTCCCCCAGTCAGATCCATCCTGTTCCATCTCCCCTTCCATTAAAGGATGACACTGTACCTTGTCGTGCCTGCTCTTCGTTGCCCTTTTGGAGCAGCAGGTACCTGGGACTCTCAGGGAAAAAGGGCAGTGTGAGGAGCTGGATCAGCGATGGGATCCCCGTGAGCCCCAGCAGCACAGGCCAGCCTGCAACCAGGGAGACAGGACAACAGCCGTGAGAAATCCTCCCCCTGTGGAGCCCACAGCAAAGTCCCCAGCCAGAGCTTCACCTTCAACATTCCCAAGGATGCTGTTGAGACCAAGGATCTGAGCTACAAGGATCCCGACGGTGATGAAGAGCTGTGGGACTACCCCAATAGCACCTCTGAGATTTCTGGGGGACATTTCTCCAAGGAACATGGGAACCACGTTGGAAGCCAGACCTGGTAGTGAGAGAACAGTGTTAGACATGCACACTCACAATCTTCAGCAGGATGCTGTTTTCCCATGGAGGGGCAAAAGAGATTCGTGATGAGCCATAGCACACGTAGGAACTTCACACTCAAACCCTTCTGCTCCAGCTGAAGATTCGGTGTCACCTTCTGGCCAGTGAATAGGCTGTGCATGTTTTCCTCACCCTCAGTGGAAGAGGGGACAAAAAACACTTGGCACTGGGTCACTCAGTACATGAAGAGGTACAACATCCATCCCTGCAGCTGGTGCCCTCAGAGGCTCTGGCCCTGGAGTGCAACCTGCCCATCTCCTGGTGCTTTGGGTGTCGAGATTATTAACTGCTCAGCAGCAAAGCATTTATGGAGTCAGAGGGTGAGCAGAAGCCTGTCTTGCCCACAGAGCCAGCAGATGATTTGAGGGCTCTGTGTTCACCTTCCTAAAAGCAGCTTTCTCCTAGCAGGTACTTCAGCACAAGTCACACAGAGGAAAATTGTGCAGGGGAGGAACTTTTACTTCCTCTAAACCAAGAAAAGAAATCAGTATCCAATCGAGCTGATGTGAGGGTGGAAGGAATGACTTTGTGTTGACTTTTAAAAACTCACTGCTCAGTAACGCTTTGCAGAGAGCTTTGCTGGTCTGAGATGTCTTGCAGGTGGAATGCTGGAACAGGGATTTCTAATCCAATCAGGACGCCGAGGGCATGGGTTATTCTGAGGAACATTACACGTCTACCCACGGTAACCCCAGCGAGCTGCCAGCTCCCTGCTTACGCTGTAAATCCTGGCACGCAAAACCCAAACTCCTGGAGTCAAATGACCACATGAGGCTCTTATCTGACATTTCTAGAGGTCCTGGGCTTCAGGAGCTTGGGGTTACAGAGGTGATCGAGCTGATATCTGAAAGCCAAAAGGCATGGAAACAAGCAAGTGTCACCAGTGCTGGAGGGTGACACTTGGATCCTCCTGGAGGGTGACACTTGGATCCTCCCAGATCCGAAGGCAGCCTGGCTGGGCTCAGCAGCTTCCCTCCCCAGGAAAAACATCCACAATTCTAGTGAGGTCAAGCTAAGGACAAGTCAGGACAGCCAGTCCAGATTCCTTTGTCGGTTATAAATAACTGGAAAGAGGGATGACACTGAACAGGTCCCTCAGCATTTATTCCGAGCTCTGGCGCTAAGAGCAGCTGCCAGGTTTAGATGAGTCAAAAGCCAAAATAAAACCACTGGAGTAGATAAACTGGAAAACAAGAAACTGCTGGAGGAAAGCAACTTGATCTGTAAGGTGCAGCAATTACAGCCACCGAACTAAGGCAGGAAATTTGTCTTTACAGGATATCCCAACTCACTAATAAATCGTGGAGCATGTGAGTCTTGCCAGCCCAAAGCCAATTAATTGAGCCTAAATGCTCTTAGGACTCTTACAGACCTGGCTCTGCCCAGCCCTGCACGGGGTACCCAGAATTCCAGGGTTCTGTTTGTTCCCTGCAGCTCTTAGAAAGCCACTTACACCAGCAACACACATATCCTTGGCTTCCCACTACCTTTGCAGCAAATCCAGTGTCTCTGAGCTCTCTGTTCTCCCTTTTAACAATTCTCTTCTCCTGCAGGAAGAACAGTCAGATCCAGGACTGGATTATTGGATCTGGCACTGACTCCAACGACTTTGATGGATTATTCTGATTATGTTAAAAAAGGAAAAAAAAACTAAACCAGACTACCTGCTTTAAGTCGTCTGGGAAAAGAGATTATCAGCAGCAGGTTTCCTGGCTGTGGGGGCTGCAGTGCCTAGCAGATGTTTATGGCAGAGGAGAGGTTCACCTACAGGCACACATCTCCTCTGTACATATTAAATTCCATCCTCAGGGCCCTTATCTCCAAGAGATCTTTAGTACTTCTGCAACATGCAGATGACCAGTGCTAAAGCACAGCATCGTTATGCAGATACTTAAATGTGCTACCTGTGAGAGTGTCTGTTGAGAGAATAAAACACCTTTACATAGCCAAGGAAATATTTATGGCTCTCACTTTACCATCCACTCACCAGCATATATTCCCATGATAAAACGGGAAAGGATGATGGCTTCAAAGGTTTTTGCTAGCTCTGAGGTTCCCATAAGGATTGCAGCAGAGATGGAGAAGAGGTTATTTATCAGCAAAGTGCCCTTTCTGCAAAGTAACAGAAAAGGAGACATTCAGTTTGGTTTTTTAAGGCCCCAGGTACAGGTAGATCCCCTCTGTGCAATGCTGCCCCAAACCCGAGTGACTCATCATCCCAAAGACTGATCAAAGAGAAAATGCCAATTGTCCCATTTTTCCTGCAGGCAATGAGAGCTTCCAGAAAGAACTGAAGTTGCTCAGGAACCCTGAGCAGCAGGAGCTGATCTCAGCCCAGCACTTTCATCACTGCTCTCCGCCTGGCTCGGTGCCCAGCACCACAGCCTGGCCTTGACCATCCTAAAACCATATAAATTCCTTCACCCTGGGGCGACCACACGTGCAGCTGAGCCCAGCAACCCACCCTCATCCCATCTGCTTTGCTGCCGAGGCGCGTGTGGGAAATTCATGCTCCTGCTGGGCTGGGCAAGCTGGAGGGACCAGTGAGACAAGTCATACCTGAGCCCAGCAAACCGGGGGGGAAGGATCTCAGACACGGCTGTCACGTACCTGCCGCAATTGTTGACCATAGGCCACACCAGCAGGGACCCAAAAAAGCCACCCAGAGGGAACATGGACACGGTAAGAGACCAGAGCAGCGTCTGGAAGGCGCTGTTCATGGGCACCCCGGTCCTCTCCAAGTAGGTCTGGTTGTAAAAGTCTTGCATGTACTGGAATGAAACACGAAGCATGTTTAGCACAGTAAGGATGGTTTTCATGCTGTAAAAGCCAACTAACAATGAATGTCTTGATAAAAAAACCAGAATGGGTGAGTGGGAAAACGCATGCAAGAGAGGGATGGAGAAGCCTGGAGTAGATAACTGTTACTGCAAGTGATCCTGAGGTACAGGATGTGCCTGGTTCCCAGAAGGGGTGGCATTTCTCGTGGTTCATCCCTCCTGAGCACAGAGAGAGTACAAGCACCTGCCCACAAACCCCTGTAATGAACTGTTACACTTGTTCTGTTTGTAAACCTCCTCCTAAGTGTGTTTGCAAACCCACTCCTAAGTCACGGGCCACTCCACAGTCCAACCTACCGGGGCTGGAGAGTTGATCACAGACACGTTGTAGCCGTACTGGAAGGAGGATCCAAAGGCAGATATCAGAGCCACCAGGGCAAGGGAAATTGTCATTTTCTGTAGAGGAGAAAGAAAGCAAAAACCCACCACCTTAGAAGCAGGTCTGGTTCAAAGGCATTAATGACATTCAGTAAAAATAAAGAATTACCTTAAGTCTTGGTTTTCTGGGTTTTTTCCCTTAATTTTACTGCATATGAAAGCCCAATGGGTTGTTTTCATTACAACTCATTTTGTTCTGCTTGATTTGCACATAGTCATTACAGTAATTCACTCTGTGCTTTGCTGGTATTGATGAATCATCTGGATGATTATTTTTTTTTTGAAGCTATCATCCTTAAAATACCACCCCGCAGGGAAAAAGGTTGTAAGCAATTATTCTTTTTCCAACATGCAAATTGGGTAGGGAAATAACGCAGGATATTGGCACAGGAAAGCTTTAAAAAGAAGTGATTTTTGCATCAAGTGGCAAAATGCCTTTCCTGTTAATTTTTTCTGCCTCCCACATTTTGGGACCAAGCTTTTTATGGATCTAATTGATTGTCACTGAAGCCAATTAGAACTTATCCAAGTAGCTCGGTGAGGGCTTGGTTGTGGGGTACAAGAGCTGCACTTTGCAGTTAAACAGGAGAGTGCAGTTGCCATCTGGAGAGGGATCGAACACCATGTTTGTGGGTACACAGTGCTCAGGGTTACAAACAACTTGCCTTTCACAACAGTTTAGTTGCCGGTGAGCCCTGGGCTGTGTTGACAGAGCTGGGTTGTTGGGCTTTTCTTTGGTTGGTTTTTATAGCTCACTAATGCATCTCCTTGCTGCTGCACCAATAAAGTCATTTTCCATTCAGATGCATCTAATTTTTCTGTTTCCATCTCCTCCAGACTTAATGTCTGCAAGGTTTTAGGTCCCAGCGCTCAGCTCAGGTCCCACAGGAGGGATCTGTCACTTCCCCAACTGAACATTTGTCCAAATACCTGCTGGTGCTTCTTTCTATTCCTCAGAATCTCCAGGAGCTCATCTGCACAGTTTAAGGCATTTTAGGAGATCCAAATTCAACTGGATCTCCGAGTAAGGATCATGAGGAAGCTGAGGCTTCCTGCTCCATTTTCTAGGAGTAGACTGATGACATTCTCACACTGGTGATGCAAAGCAGCCGCCTTGCTCTCATTAACCAAATCCGAGAAGCTCAGAAGAGCCACTGGTGCTAATTATTTGCATGCAGCACTTTTAAGGAAGACCTCTGGCACACATGAAAGTTGTGTTGTGCAAGATTCCATTGCCATGAAAGGCAGCCCCATCCAGAAAACTAAAACTGCAGCTTGAAACTGATTAGACAACAGGAAAGAAAACTCACACACAGAAGGGGAAAGTCACGCTGAAGTTACAGGGTGGGTGAGCTGCAGACAGAGAGAAAATCACAACACTCAGTGAAACACTGCACTGCAGATAGACATAAACAGGGCTCAGGAATGTACTTGTCCCTGCCCTCCCTGTGGATGTGTCAGCCCAAAAGAGCATGGTGCTCTCCTTTCTCTACAGGCATCCAGAGATTTCCAAGAGCTCGTTCTGTTATCGCTGTGGCAGGCTCAAGCTGGAAGCAGGGAGTCAACATACTCACCCCCTTTGCACCTTCGCTGCCGTCAGAGCTCTCCCGCTCCCCTCCTTTCAGCTTCATTTTGGCGTTTCAATCCCAGATGCAGTTTTTGCAGTGCAGGTTTTCACAGCCCAAACAGCCAAGGCAGGGGATGGAAACGCCCCACGCAGAAAATTCCCCTCTGTGACTCTTCCAAAGACATCCAATCAACAACAGGCTCTATCAGCTGGAGTAAGTCCTGGTTGCCTGATCATTCCCTTCCTGATCATTCTTCCATTTCTTTCCGTTGCTCGAGCCTGTCGCCTCGGGGTCAGATTTCTGTCACCAGGACCTGTTTCAAACAGACGTGCTGCCAGTTACAGGGGAAACAGGCTCATCTCCAGCGGCAAGGGGCAGACTCATTGCAAAAGTTGCTAAATGAGCTGGTTCAGAGACAAGGACGAGGTGAATCTACAGCACAGAGCTGCTGCTGCTCCTTCCCCCCCCGCAGCCCGTTGGACAGCTGTGGATGGCACAGCTGGAGATGCTGCCCAGCAACTGTGGAACTCAGGGAAAAAACCAGGGCATTCCGCGGAAGCAGCCCCAGCAACAGAGAGGGTGTTTGCCGTATGAACCCCATTAACCCCCCTGCAGCCACAAATTGCACCTGCCCTTGGCCCCAGATACTGCTCCCTTGTCCTACCTTGCTCAGGCACTTCTGCAGTTCTGCAGGTTCATCCTCTCAGAGCTGTGCTTTTGACAGCACACAGGTTTTCCACCAGCACCTTTATGTTCCTTTCCCTCTTCATGCAAAAGGTGCACCACGTGCCGCTGGGTTGGTATTAACCTCCTACCTTATGAGACTGCTTTGAACAGTCCAGGACTTGGTTAATAGTCAACTACAATTTACAGAGTTTAGCAGAGAAATGCAAAGTTCACGGATGGCCCCAGCAGCTGGAGAAAAACCAAGCCTCCTGTTTATTGGTCCATCTATCTTTAACAGCCAGCTTAAAAATTGCATCCTCTTGAGCAACAGCTCTTTTCCACGTGTCCTGCATGTGTTCTTTAACTGGCTGTCTTGAGCAACAGCTCTTTTCCACGTGTCCTGAATATGTTCTTTAACTGCTGCACCCTCCCTTCCTCCAGGTAGAAGGGACAGAGCCTTGATATTTTTAGAGTAGTGGAACTTAGTCCCCAGACTTCTTGTAATTTATCTTTTATTGCATTTGTCATACGTGAATAACCCTAAAGACACTACTGCTCTCTGAGATATCTGATCACGCCTTAAGAAGCCTCCTGTGTCACAGCTGCTGAGGTCACAGCTCACGCAGCAGCTGGTGGTGTTCTCACCCTCACAGATCTTTAGCCAAGAGGGAAAATTCTGCCCCAGGAGTGGGAAAACTGCAAAAAAAAAAAAAAAAAAAAAAAAAAAAAAAAAAAAAAAGAAAAAAGGACAATTTTGTTTCATAGAGTTTAAAGACATCTTTAAATTCTACGTTCTTTAAAGACAGCATCATTTTGCTGGGAGATCTTGGCGGAATGACAACTGCTCTCTGATGTAATTATAAGGAAGGCAAATTCTCCGTCGTGGTCTTTGAATTCCTCTCCTGAAGAAATAATCTTGAAACATACAGAAATCAAGGAGAACATGAAGGTTTGTCATCAGAAACCCTACATCAGAGTAAATATTTGCTTATGGCAGCAGAACAGTTTGAAGATTTGCCAAACACAGCAGGAATCTGATAACAGCCCTAAGGTAGTAATTGGCACTGGGATGACCTTGGAAGAGATTGATGAAGGGAGACAGGGTGATGCATGAACTTCTCCTTGGACTTTCAAAGCAGTTGCAGTGGTGTAACACCAGCAGCACTTGAGATCCTGTTGGACTTGGGCATAGGACAGAGCCAGGAAGAAGCAAAGAGCCAATTTTACGAGCACATTATCCATTTCAGCTTCTGCAGACATTGAACTCCCCGTATCTGCCCTTCACCCCAGGGAGTGTCGGCCTGAAGACATTAACTCACCTCTGGATCTTCTCTCCTCTGCACTTGCCCACCACGTGGCAAGAGTTCCCAAGCACTGGTGCAGGGATTTATTTACGCTCAGCCCAATTGTCTGTGCTAAAAGCTGGATCCTATGAAACCCTAGTATCTTTGGGAGGGGGAAAAAATAAATTAAGAGGGGAGGCTTAGTTTTCAGGGCATTAAATCTGCTGGAGAACTCCAGTGGTGAGCTCTAGAAAAGTGCTGGTTAGATTAGGAGCTGGCAGCCAGCCGTGCTGCAGAGTGTGCTCATTGCAATGCCTGCCCTGAGGAGGCTTGTTAGGAGACATCCCACCACACCAAGAGAGTGACATCAGCAGCCTTTCCACCTGCATTTTGGGAAGGAATTGCATGTTCAGTCAAGGCTCAGCACCATATGCAGTCCTGAGCATAACCCGGGGCACTCAGCTACAACTGGGGCCTCAAGGAGAAGCAATGATTTAAGAAACACATTATTTGCCTGGAAATAAGTCCTATGCAGACACTGCTTTATCAGCTGCATAAAAGGCTTCCAGTCAAGTGAGCAAGAGGTAGATATGGGGCAGTCTGATCCCCCAGGAATAGGAAAGGGGTGCTGGATCAAGGACACCCTGCGGGGAACAGCAGCAGACATGGGGCTCTGGAACCAAGAATCAAATGAGACCCTATTTTCTCTGCACAAAGGCAATGCTGGGCAGTGTCCTGGTAAAGAAACAAAACTTTATTTTGTACAAGTTGAAGAAATATTTTAAAACCAGGCGCATGAGGAGTTGTAAATAAGGTAAAACATCATCTCCAAACACCAAACAAAACCCCGTCCCCTCCCCAGGGCTGATGCAACACTCCCAAAGCAAGAATGGAGTGCAGCCTTCAGCACAGGACCTCTGGAGCTCAGAGCACTGGCCAGGCACTGCTGGGAGGGCTGTCCTTGCTGGAGGCTCTGGGGAACACCCCTGACCACCAGGGCACTCTGCAGAGTTCAGATTTCCTCAGGAGGCAACTCCCATGCTGCCACCACAAACCCTGCTGATGATGGCCCCCAACCATGCAGGAGGAGGAATAAGCCATGCAGAGGAACCCTCCACCACCACCACCACCACCACCCCCCAAACACATTTGCTTGCACATTGTTGTCCATGTTCAAGTGAAGAACAGGAGCCAGCCTGGAGCTCCCGGGAAGATTCACACACTAGGACTGAAATCCATGCCCAGCACAGTCCTATTCAGCAGCTACTGAAGTTTTCCTGTCCCTGTGATATCTGCTCACCTCAGAACTCACCACACAATTCGCCGTGTCACACAGAAAAGCAAAACCCCAAACCGATTTTTAAGATTTATAGCGGAGGGTGAGGGGAAGAAGGGAAGAAAACCAGGAAACTGGAGTACAGTCAAACAGTCTCTCCCAGAGGACCCTGAGCGAAGTTGAAGACCAAAGGCTTTGGTATGTGAGTGCAAGGAGGTAGTGGGACCTTTTCCATCTCCTCAGCCTCTCCAGCGGCGTGTTTCCCCGGGCTTTAGCTCCCTCTGTGGGACTCCGGGATGATCCCACACCTGCACAGAACAAAGCACAGTTACAACCCAGGACTGTTCCCCCACCCTGCAGCCTGTGCACAGAGCCTGGCACAGCCTGTGCCAGGTTTGCCCCGAGCCAGGAGAACAGTTTTGCTTTGCTGCAGCTCAAGCCCCAGGGATGTCACCTTGGAGCAGCTGGAACAGGCGTGATGGACCCATTCCTAAAGCACAGCCTGGCACCACAACCTCAGCCACCTCCAGAAGCACCTGAGCTGGAATTCTCCAGTCCATGCCTGACGGGGGAGAGGTCAGAGCCATCTCCACAGCCAGCTGAGGCACCCGCCCTGCACTCACACCTCATCCAGAGACCGGAGTCACCTGCCAGGAGCAGCCAGGCACTTCCACACATCACCTCCCCTATTATCCCCTCTCCCTTCATATTTAGGGCACCCCCAACTTCAGTGTTAGGAACCACAGGCATTCCTAAGAGGTTCTCTGTTGGCTGTTTTTCTTTCTCTGCCCTTGCTGACACGAGGATGTCAGAGATGTCACAGACTTTCCGCTGTAGCCCATCGCTGGTGTTTACAACCCAGCGTGCTTCCCTGAAACCCCTGGAGCTGGAAAGGTAATTCTGGTGAGCTGCACATCCCTTCAAAAGCATTTCTCAGAGCTTTGTAATGGAAAAAGGCAAACTGAGAACATGGAACCTGTTTTGATTATTTTTTTGTGTTGGGTTGTTTGTGTGTATGTGTGTTTTGCTTTGTTTTCCCTTAAGCCAATTTGGTGACAATTTTATTTTTTCTCTTCAGGGCTGACTCCAAAAAACAGAACACAGCATAACACCAAATCTCATAAAATTCAAAAATTACTATCCTGCCTTTCTACAAGAAGTTTAACACAGCTCCTCTTTCCAGGCCTCATGGGAATAACTCGAAGTTGAGCTACCCAGGTTGCTATTTAGCTTTTAGAAGTTTAAAAAAGCCTTTTGAAAGGAGGAAAAAAAACCCCAAACCTCTTGAAGTTATCTATGGCAAAGATAAGATGTTTCCATCTACCTTTCAAAGACTCCAGGGATGTAAAGAGCAGAGCCCTTCTACATCCCCTTTAAATGGGCTCTGAGCTCTTGAGGGCTCCACCTCCTCGTGTTTACACAGCCTGTGCACCACGGGGCTTAAATATACTAATATAATAATAAAGCTAATGCCAAGGCTTCAGGAAATAACAGGATCTGCCTCTGCCTATGGCCCCCTAAGAGCTCTGGATCATGTAACTGTTGTGCTTGCTGTTAACGTGACTAAAATAAACTAATAAGAGCAGCTCGGGAGCAGCCGGGTGCCCAGAGCGGCGGGAGCCCGACAGCTGCCCTGCCTCCCCAGATAGCTCACAAGGCTCCTGTTCTGTTTGCAAAAACCTGGCCTACAAATTAAAAATGTCAACTGATTAAAAGTAAAGAGCCCTTTGCGGTTTTTTGGGGCTGTGTGGTCTGCGAGGAGAAGAAAGAGATGTACGCAAGAGAGGTCCCCTCGGAGCCCTGTCCATACCCAACAGCCCCTTCCCTCCAGGATGCTCATCCCCTGGCATCCCCATGTCCCAGGCAGGCAGCTGCCTGTCAGGCTCAGCCCTTTGGACTGAGTGTGACCCGCAGGGCAAGTACAACTGCAGAAGCACAGGTGGTTTCGTACTCTCTCTGCAGAGGCAGCACATCCCAGCACATTAATCCAAGCAGTCAGGACAGCTGCTCCAGGTTTTACCCCCCTCAGCTGCGCTCTCTGTCCCTGGAGAGAGCTCTATCAATACCTGCTTCACAGAGAGAGACCCATCCAGCCCCCCGGCCCCAAGTGCTCTGCCATGGACTGAGTTTGACTCCCCTATAAATTCTGCGACTATCACTCATGAGGTCAAGCACAAAGGAACCAGGTGCTTACACAGCAATGCAAGGACATCAGTGCCCCATCCTGTGCCTGAAATTAAGAGCTCCTGTCAAATTTTTGCTCCTAGAAACCTTCTAGGCAAGCTTGGATGAATCACTTCCCCTCCTTTTCCCTTTCATGATGACTGGCAGCAGGGATTGCGTTCCCTCATGAGGAAAACTCGGGGCACTAAACATCTGAACTGTGCAGTGCTGATGAAATGTGTGTGCACGTGGTACTTTACATCAAAAAGAGCCACCAATTCCTCTTCTTCAGTTTTCACTGGTGTCTTGTCTTTGAGGGCCAGACAGCCCTGCAGTCTAGTTCCTCATTTTACAGGCTCGGGTAGCAGCCACCACCCCAGCTCAGGGCAAAGGGGGGTGGAACAGTTCTATAAATGGCTTAAAACCTGCAAAGTCAGACAGGGAACCCCCTCCAGCAGCAGCAGAAACCCCCCTCTGCCAGCTGCTCACCAACAGCTGTCCCCACCCCTCAGACCATGAAGCACAGGCAGGGCAGGAGGAAAGACTCACACTGGATTTTTTACCATGAAAGAAGGACTCAACACTGAGGTGGAGGCAGCTCAGGTGCTGGAAAGCAGTGGCTTTGTCTGCTCAGGGCCTGGCACATCCTTGTGGGGTTCTGGGCGCTGCCAGGAGCTGTTTGATCTTTGCCAAGGCCAATCCAACTCGTCGTATTTGCAGCAGCAGATGAAGGAAAGCAGCCGAGTCCGGACCACCCGAGTGCAGAGCACAAACATGATGCAGTTGGCACCTCCTTGGAACGTGTTACCAATTCCCTGCAAGGGCAAGAAAGGAATGAACCAGTGCTGCTCCTCCAGGCACCCCCCAAAGAAGAGAAAACATCGTGTCAGACCAGCTGCATGACAGTCACCAACTTCGCCTCAACCAGAAAAACAAGATTCAGAAAAATAAAGCTTTTTTTTTTCTTTTTCCCAGGAAAAGCACCCAAAAGCAGAGCAGAGAGTTGCTGTGGGCTGGCACTGCTGCAGCCTGGTGCAGGGCAGGAGCAGGCTGAGCCCTCCTGAAGGACAGACACCCAACATTCCTGGTCTGAGCTGCTTCTACAGGCAGCTGGCACTGTCCATCCCTCCCCATTGCAGCTTTATTCCGCAGCCACTAGATGCTGCTGAAACAGCTATTGCTGGAAACAGCCCTTGCTGGAATCATTGCTATGGCTGAGCATCCCAGGCAGCACTTGCCAGTAGGGAGCAGGTGTTCTCCCAACACAGCATCCTGCCAAGAGAAGGGACATTAAGAGCACCAAGACTTCACCTGCCTCCCACATCCTCCTTCCAATGAGTTTTCTGGCGAATACTCACATGCAGGACAACCAGGACTGAGTTTTGCACGGCAGGGGAGTTGCAGAGGGTCAGGATGAACCTCACAGTGCTCCAGATGCGGAGGAAGATGAAGATGACGGGGATGAGAATCAACTTCTTATCTGCTATGGAAGTCCGGGGCTGGAATGCAGGTGCTCCTGAGAGGATGGGGCGGTACTCTGAGAGAGCTGCGTGCTTCCAGGCAGGGGGAGAGAGAGAAAACATCACCAAAAACCTACACACATCGGACATTCAGCTCCAGGGATTCTTTCCAGAGCAAGCTAAATCTCTGCATCCTGCAGGAATTTAACAGGGGCACAGTTGTGAGCACCGGCCACACTCTGCCTTTGCGAGCACAAACATTCCTGCTGAAGCCAGGGAGTGGCAAATAAGGGAGATCCAGCCCTTATCAGAGTCCCAATAAAGCTTTATACTTGCAAACATCACCCTGTAGTTGCCAAGAGACCGGGTCATAAGAATATAAATAAAAACATGGTGCTCCACCAAATAGCTTGTGTCTCCCACAACAGCGTCTTCCAGAATTTCTCCAGCCTCTGACTGTGCAGGAGCCACTCCTGCCACAGCCCCGTCAGCCAAAACACAGCCCAAGCCCTGCTCTGGTTGCCTATTGCTCTCCCTTGGAAGTGAGAGACTCCCTGCCAGTTCAGAAGCTCAGCAAGCAGCTCCAGGCCTGGCAAAGTCCCCAGGGATGAGGAGAGGTGCTCCAGCCCAGGGGGCTCCAGGAGCTGCTGCTCCAGACCCTCAGACCCCCACGTGAGAGCAGTGACGGCTGCCTGCCCTCAGCCCTGCTCCCAGGATGGGCTCAGGGCTGGAGTGGGGAGGGAGAGCAGAGTTCCCAGGAATCCCTGGCAGAGCAGGAGCAGCAGCCCAGCCTTTTTGGGGGGGTCAGGTTTCCAGGAGGTCACACTTCTATCTTTGACAGCGGCTGGGACACAGCGTCCTGTCGGGGTTACGTCAGGTGGTGCTGACAGGCACGAGCAAAGCCTTCCCAACTCCCCTTTCCCAGGACACTCAGGGCTGCTTAAAACTACCCTGTTCTTCCAGCTCGTCTGCAGGATCCTGCCCTAACCGGGTTCGTGTTTATTCCTTCCTACAAAACTGCCACAGTGCAGTGGCAGCATTTTCCTGAAGGACACCTATCCACATGTGGGAGGGTTTTTTTAACTCTAATACAACTTAGAGGAAAAAGAGGAATCCCTGAATGCAGTCCCTTCTGCCACTCTCAATTTAGATGTCTCTGTTATGCAAATGCCGTCCCAGGTGCCTGGATTCCCTGTGTTCACAAGGAACAGCAACAACTAAAGCTCTGAATTCCAAAACCCTGCCAGGCCAGGGTGTCTCCTGTGCAGTGTGTGTGTGGTGCCCATTGCCATACAGTGCCCAGACAGTGCTGCCAGTACCAAACATTCATAAACACAAACTATCCTTACTGATCCCACAAGGACTGAGGTTAGGTAAGTCCAGTCTCAGGCTGGGTACAAGTGGAACTGCAGAACACTGACTAAAGCGGAATTTTGTCCTTCACACCCCGTTTCAATTCTTACTCTAGGATTGAGCATTTCCCTCATGAACATCCCATAACCCCTGTTATGTTCTCAGAAGGCTTTTACATCCTCGTGCTAAGAAGTCACTGTGTGGTGGTGCTGCAGGGGCACTGCTGCTCCCAGGGGTGGGGGCATTGCAGTGTTGTGAAGCAATTCCTGCCTGTGCAGCTGCTAAATGCGGCCCAAAAACTGCGGAGTGCGGGAGGGCAGGACCACAGAGCAAGTCTGCAAGCCCAGCTGAACACAGCGCAGTACTCACCGCTCTGTTAATGTGCTTCTTGATGAGGATGTAGAGCACCGGCAGGGTCACGTAGGCCAGGATCTCCCAAACTTTCCCCGTTAGCAGCATCCACAAGACACGATCCTCGGCATCCAGGTTGACCCAACACCAGCCCACGGAAACGTTGGAGGCATCGTAGCCAATCTTCTTCAGAGCAACAGCTGCCACCGTGATGCCAAGGGGGACACCCCAGCTGAGGAGAGAACACAGAGAGCAAGGTGACGCCGAGGACAGCCTCTGTTTAGTCCACCCCCACACCTCAGGGAAACGGGTGACAGACCAGGGATTCTCCATCAGCCAGGATGCCAGTACTTGTTCCAGACATCAGCACTCCTGTGTCAGGCTGAAGGAAGTGCCTGACAGACAGTGTATGGATGTGGACTGCAAATCCACTTCCTAAGGACCCGTTACAGGGATTTGGATCCTCAGTCCTGAAGGACAGTTGTATAATGATGTGCTACACTCTGACCTGGCCTGCACAGCACACTCAGGGGGAACAGGACACATCCCACCTTCCCACCTACTCCCCTTCTCCCCTTGGATACAGATGAGGCTGAGGATTTGACAAGTCCAGAGCACTGTACAATGTGACACTGTCCCTCAGGGCTCAGCCACCTCACCCAGAGCTTTCAGCACACAAGCAGCCAAACCCCACACTCTGATTCCAAAGAGACACTTTGGATCAGCACACAAAAAAATCCACAACTTTATTCCATCAGTGGTTTGCTTTGCTTTGCCTTTAAGTGGAGGTGTAGGCAGCATTTTGGG
Source organism: Cephalopterus ornatus (assembly GCA_013396775.1). Taxonomy (NCBI): domain Eukaryota; kingdom Metazoa; phylum Chordata; class Aves; order Passeriformes; family Cotingidae; genus Cephalopterus; species Cephalopterus ornatus. The sequence continues at coordinate 68,174 of VZRE01010097.1, forward strand.
AGCAAAAGCATGATTTCTGAAGGACAAAGAGCAAGTTTCTTCCCAAGGAAAAGTACTGGCAGTAACAGCAAAAAGCTAAGAATGCCAAGAGGAACCATATTCACATAATTTGGAGCTGTGACTTTGGTTTCTCTCTTGACAGCAGAGGCAAATATAAGGAAGCATTTAGAAGAAAAACAACTGTGGTGACACACATGAATTGTCACCCAGCAGCTTGGGCTGCCCACAAGAAGCCACAAGGAAGAAGAGCAAAATTCCATGAGCCCACAGAAACATAAAAATTACACCACGGCTGAAATAGGTCCCTGCATCCAGCTGAATGCATCATCTGCCCGTCCCATGTCCGTCCTCAGGGAAAAACCCTGTGGAGCCTGAAGAGGGACAAGGGACATTCAATAAATGCCATAAAAGCTTGAGAGTGCTCAGACTGAGCTCCCAGCACAATGCTCCTGGGCACCCCAGGTGCAGCAAACACAAACCCGTGACTGTCCTGCTCTCGGCACCTTCCTGGTTCATGCTTGTCTTCCACTGACAGCCTGGAGCAGCTGCAGAGAGCATGGGAAGGATCTTCCTCCCAAAAACGGGTTCCACAGGCACCAGACTATGTAGGCAAACAGCAGTTGCCTTGACCAGATTATCTGAAATTCCAGCTGAAGAATCAGAGATGACCCCATGACATTAGATTTCAAAAAATACCCCATTTCCCACTCTTAAATAATGTCCGGGTTCACTTGCTCACAAAACAAACGAATGTGAATATAACACTGTAAAAAAAACATCAGAGTCAACTCTTCAGCGCGTTTAGGACATTTTGTTTCAATGTTCAGTTCAGAACAGGCAGTGCTGACCCAAGCCAGTGCTGTTGTTTCAGGACAGCGGTGCTGCAGGAAGCCCTCCCCACGCTGTTATCGGAGCAGGCTTTCTAAAAACATCCCAAACGTCACCACCACCGTGACAGCTTCCACACAATTCAAGGCTCAATTTGGTAAAAGTGGTGGTTTCTCTGAAAACAATTCCACGTGCCAAGACATTCCGTTTTCAGCTCACTCGGAAGAACTGAGCGCTAAGGTAAAGAATTCAAGAGAACTGGCATTTTCTTAGAGAAACCATGCTAAGGCACACAAGTACCAAGAAAAAGGAAGCGGATTAAGAAACTAATTGGTCTAAATAATCATCTCAACAGTGACCTGAAACTGAAAGAGAATTAAGATAAAAGCAGGTCAAATTACTGTGTGTGGATGTAAAACAGACCAAGTCCACACAGACACAGCCAGAGAAGTCACAGTAGGAGATAACAGACCCCAAGGCAAGAGACTTACAAAAACCTTCAGTATATAACTGGTAAAAGGAAGAGTGTGGAAGAAAACTGCCGCACAGCAGGCAGTTAATTTTCACTGGAAGAGCATGTTGGGATCAGATGGACGTTTACAGCAGACACCAGGGACAAAGGATTACCAACTCGGAGCGAAGTCAGAAAGGATCCAGAAAGAAATGAGACATTTGAGTGAACTTCAGCTCTGTTTTAGAAAACTGGAAAGGAGAACTGAGAGTGGTGATTTGGTCGTTCTTAAGAACTCCTAAATGGCAGATTCATGAGGGCTGCAAAATGCCAGTGCTTTACACCCAGTTGGAGGAACGGAGGAACTGAAGAACCCAGATTCATCACCCAAGGCGTACGTAAAGAGTGGAATGAAAGGGATCCAAGACAACAGAGAGGCAGAAATATTCCTCTGAGCCTCCAAGAGCAATTATGTAGGCTGGGCCTCTCAAAAGCACACTTGGATCCAAATACAATCAGAGTGCGAGAGAAGGGGAAGTTACAGCTCCTTGCATCTCTGTAGGAAGGCTGGAGATCCCGTCTCCAAGGCAGACACAACACTTTTTATTCCCCTAATACAGCTCCTGCCAATGGATTACTAAAAAAACATATAACCCACTATTATCCTTGCACATTAACGCCACAACAAGGCAAGACAAGGACCCCTAAAATCCAGCAGCCTTCAGCTCGACTTGTCTTGGTTTTCTTGTCCTCAGTGTGCCTGGGTCAGGTTGTTTAATAACCACATTCTCATTTATGCTGCACAGCTGCTTTTTTTTTTCCTCCCTAGAGGCTCTTACAAGAGGTGATTTGCTGTCACCTGCCTGCACAGGTCAGACAACAAGCCATCCTGCCAGCAGGCAATTCCTTCTGGGGACAGGAATTTATTCTCTGTAGAGAAAGAAAAATCAGTCTTCTGGATGTCCCAGCCAATATTCCAGGAAAAGAGCTCTGAGTACACCTTGCAAGCAGAACTCCAGAGCAAATCTGCCCTAATTTAAGCATGCATGAGGACTGAGATGAACAGTACAGTAGTACATGAAAAGACCCCAAGTACTCCATGGACACGCGTGTTTACGTACATATGCATGGTATAAATGTGTATATAAACAAACACATATTTATATGTATATATAAATATAAATAAGGCATACATGTGCTTATAATGATTAAGTATTAATTATTTTTAATTATATAAATAAAGCATATATATATGCTCATATGCATTGCCCGATCAGGAAATAAAAATACTTCAAAGGTTGTCAGCAACTGCTATCAAAAACCAAGAAAAAAAACCCAGTCCCAAGGTGGGTTCTGTCTGTCTGGTCCACTCCTCACCCTGAGTTTGGATCAGCTGCTCTCAGAACAGAGATGTCATTACCCAACTAGATGACACTCGATATTTAGAAATTCAGAACGTGAGGCAGCCCGGTCCTTTGCACTCTGGATGCCAGAACTCACATTTTACCACTGCGTAAGTATTTCCAAAGCTAAGTGTAAGCTTGTTTTCAAAGCTCCTCTGAGCTGGACAAGTTTAAAACCAAAACAGAGGCTGCAGCTCTCCAGCCCAGCAGCAGAAGAGGTGGATGTGTTACCACCTGAAACCTGTTTGACAGGTTTTCTCCGGTGTGACATCCTAATTTCCCTACTGAGATTGTCAGGTACTGACTTCCCAACATATATTTAGTGAGCTCCACTCAGCTAAAGAGTAAAGTCTCTGGTTATACTCAACATCAACAAAGCACTGGTCTTTACAAACACTTGCCCCTTGTGAGCAGCTGCTCGTGAAGAATGGGAAACACGCCTGACAAAACTCCATCCTGCCCTGGATCCTTTCCAAAGGTGTCTTGGAATGACTCTTCACAGAATGGTCGCTGCATGACTGTGCTGGCAAACTACAAAGCAAGGAGGGGAAAAAAAAAAATAAATCTCAGGTTCTTGCCCAGACCAAAAAAATAAATAAAAATGGAAATTTAACTTTAAATCCTTAAGACATTACCTGCCTTTGTCACCTTTCTTTTTGGCCTAGACAGGTCTCCCACACTTACCTCCTGCAACTAACACACAAAAAGACACTAGTGCATCCATTGGGAGGAGTGGTCCAAATGGATTTTTAGGCTACCAGCACCAACAGACTTCCCGTGGAACCCTGAAACACCGGGAAGGGTGAGGGGGAGCCACCTGCAAGCATTACATCCAGAATTTCACGTCATGATTGAGTTCTCAGGTAACTATCGAAGCGCAGGGAAGGGAAGCAGGGTGATGTGTCACGAGGGGATGGGCAGAGAACAGGTCCTCGCTTGTTTTCTCTGAGTTTTCATAAGCCAGAAGCAGCTTTAAGCACTGGCTGTGCACAGAGCAGGAGGCATTTACAAAGCAGCACCTGATAATAAGGTGCTTTGTGAGTGCTGTCCATACCCTCGTGACAGAGCAAGTGGTGCTGATCCACACCAAGGGCAGAAGACGGCTTTTTATTTTTATTGTAAAGAACTGAAAATGAACCCACGAATTCACCCAGAGGCAGCTCAGTTTGAGCCGTGTCACAAAGCAGAGCAATCTTTCAGGGCTTTTACAGTTTTTAAAGAGTGCACAGACGACAGCCAACACTATTTCAGTGACTCTGCCTGTTCCTTTCTGCACTTTGTAGCCAAAGAGGCTGAGGAGCATTAAACCAGATGGAGAAACAAATACAGACAAAAGCCACGCGAGCAATTAGCAGACAAGAAAACTAAAAACAGGCCAGATTTGCCTCAACTCTTTGATGTCTCCTGATGGAGTCAGCATGGCCATGAAGGAGTCAGACTTCTGTTTTCTGTCCATTAAGCAACTTGTGGCTCTCCACTGGCACTCCATCCTCTCCACAGCTCTCTGAGCTCTCTATTCACTTGAGATGAAATAATCTAAAAAACTCCTCCACTGTCTCACTGCATCTTATTTCAGCTTCACCACCACCAACCTGGTGTTTCCAGTCACCTCAGGCTTCCTCACACACAGACCTTGCTGTCAAGCAGCAATTAGAACAGGTAGGGCAGGAACTGAAGTTCCCCTCTGATTCACACTCAGCCTTGAAATCTTTCTGTGGCACATCCTTACTGGACTCAACTCTAATTCAATCATCCCCCAACTGATGCTGTTTGTAACTAAGAGGTGACAAATATTTGACTAAGAAACTAAAGAAAATTCAGTGTTTGTCCCAATTATTTTTTTTTCCCTTTTAAACCAGATCATTCATCTTATAACTTATTGCAAAAGCTTGGCAACAAGGAGGACTAAAGGATCACTGTTTTCCTCAGCGTGGACGTAGCACATGATTCCACAAGCTCCAATTGCATAATGAAAGCTTTTACTGAACATGCTGTGGAAAATCAGCTCCCTAAATAACAGAAACCGAGACAGAAAGCTACACTGCGGTCTGGTTCGCCTTGCTTTCAATCAAACATGCCAAAACAACCTCCAGAATGCTTTTCTAGCAGCCTCATCACTTGCAGACAACATTCTCCTGTGGGTATTGAATTACAGCAACCTGCCCGGGGAAAGGGGAAGGATCCACACACTAGGGAAGGCAGGGACCCATGGAAACAGATTCCAAACACGGGAGTTTTGGCAACAGCAGACAGGTATCGCAAACACAAGTTTTAGGATCTTATTTCCCAGATGTCAGGGCAGAAGCCAGGATTTTTAGAGTCGTTATAACTCGCCAGAGATTTCTGTGTGTGACCTTGAGCAAAAACATTTTTAACTTTTCCACATCTCTGATTCTTCACTTCGGAAGGAAGCAGGGAAGGGGGGAACCAGCAGGGTTGGCTGGTCAAAAGACAGCAAAATCCATGTTTAAAAGCGATTGGAGAGGGGGACACAGACGCTATCCTTAAGAGAGGCACAGGTGACTCCAGCGACCATCCAAGGCGCTCCATCGCGGAGCAGAGAACGCAGCGTGGAGCAGCGGGGGCTCCTGCCGCTGGTGGGTGTCGGGGGGTCCCCACCTCCCAGGAGCAGCAGGCAGCACCCACCTCACGGCGTGGAAGCAGCACAGCAAGCCCGTGCCCGTGGGCGAGCCCCTGACGATGGTGAGGTAGAGGTAGAGAGCGATGGCCATGGTCCAGAAGAAGGAGCTGGTGTTGGCGAAGGTGGACAGGGCGCCCTGCAGGACGCAGTCCCAGGAGGTCCTGTCGAAGTCCTGCAGCACCCCGTAGAAGTAGGAGAGCGCCGAGAGCAGGTCGGCCAGCGACAGGTAGAGGAGGAGCTGCCGCGGCCGCGTCCGCAGCTCCGGCCACAGCGCGTGGGAGCAGAGCAGGAGCGAGGAGCCCACGCAGGACAGGACACAGGACACGAGCACCACGGCCCGCTCCGAGCCCAGCAGCTCCGTCGGGGGCAGCGGCGCGGGCATCGCACCGGTCCCGGCAGCGGCGAGCGATGGAGGAGCCGCGGCGGGACGGGAGCGCTCCGCGGGAGCGCCGGGATGGGACGGGACGGGACGGGATGGGGAGGGCAGGAGCCGGGGCCGGCTCTGCAGCGGCGGGGCCCGACCCGCCCCCGCCGTCATGTGAGCCTGGCCCGGCCCCCCCGCTCCCCCTCTGCATCCCGAGGGAATCCCCAGGGAGCGGCAGCGGGAGCCGCGCACGGCGCAGCGCCGGGAGCGGAGCGGCTGCGGCCCCGCGGCACAGAAAACACCTCCCCTCCCTTCCTCAAATTAAAAAAAAAAAAAAACAAAACACACACCCGCCGCGACAGGACGGGTCAGAAATAAACGCCTGTTCTACTGTCGTGTCCTTATTCTTACCGTTGACCCCTTACTTTTACTGTCGGGACCTTCTTCCCCCAGGACAGCGCACAGTTCTCCTGCCCCTCCTGAGCCAGACCTGTCGGTGTTTGCACATATACATGTACACTCGGGGGCACAACGCGACACGTTCCGATGCCCAGAAGAAAGGTTTATCAGAGCAGCAACACACGCCACCGGTCCCTCGCCCTCCCCAGGTGACACCGGTGTTATCTTCACCTTCCACGTTCCAGCGCTGATTGGCAGCATCCTAAAACCTGTGGAGCGGAAAAGCCTCAGGAGACACAGCAGAGCGTTCACTCCCGCGTTAAACGGATTTTACAGTTCTGTCGATAAGAAAGAGCTTTCCCCCACCCCGCCTCTTCTTCAAAGAACTCACAGGTTGAAAGCATGTCCTTGTTTGCTTGATACTTCACCGGCTTCCACAAAGACAACTCATACTTTACACCTTTGATGTAGATGTGCTCCATTTTCAAAGGGCGTTGCTGTTTCAGGTGTCTTGTTCTCCCAAACAGTTTAATCGTTTCCCAGCCATGAAGGATCCCTGCTGAACTCAGGTTTTAACAAGGTTTATTCGGACCTGTAAAACCAGGTGTCCCCACTCAAGCTTCTCCCAGCACCCCAAAGCCATCTAACACACCCCAGAAAACACACCTGATGGAAACACCTTAAAAAACTACAAATGATTTCTTGCATTCGCGTCACTTTTGGCCACGGTGTTCTTTCAGTTTTACGTTCCCATTTTCCAAATTGAGAGTTCTCAAACATTTTAAATCACTTCTTTTGACCAGCTTCGTATTTAAAACACACCATTTTACAAGCAAGTAACTTTTTCAGGATAACTATTTAATTGAACTCTACTTTTGCACTATTATGACTTTACTGGAAAATACATAATTCCACTTTTTCAAAAATAACCCCCCACTCCCCTCAGATGTGTAAGAGGGCCACCACTGCTTACATGTTTTTTCAAGAGTGGGTTTTTCCACTGCAGCAATTTCTTCTTCCACTTCTCTGCTGCACAGCTGTACTCAAACCTGCAGCTCCACTGCCTCCTTAAGTTTTTTTATTACCTTCATCTGGTTTGGACTTGCAAGTTCAAGTCCAATTTTCTAATGGATCCTGGAAGTCCTTGGGGACACAGCAGTTTGGCAGGATGAGCCTTCACACCCACCCTGCCAGTTCACCAAGAGCTTTTCGGCGACATCCAGCCCTGAGTGCCTTGGGTTGGGTGCCAGTGCTGAAGGAAGCCTTTAGAGCTTTTTATCAGAGCGATTTAAATCAGTTTTGCCACAGCACGAGGGGGGCACAAGGGTCAGGACCACAGAGCACCTCACAAAGAGACCATCTTACACCTGCCTTCCCTATGGATCCAAACACAATCCTGCCTCTCCAGAGGCACCTCCAGGGACAAGTCGCACCAACACCTTTCCAAGAAGTTGCTGTGTAGAACTTCAGAGCTTTTTAAAACTCCCTTCACTAAGTCCCCAGCTACATCCAGGCCTGGTGTGCTGCTTCTTGGCCACTTTGGGGCATCAGTCAGTTGCTCTGGTAAAATTCGTTCCTTTGGAAACAAGATTGGCTTTCAACTTACCTTTTTTGCCCTTTACTACCAGTCAGCTAAACTTCAGCCGAGCAGGCTTTCACTTTTAGAAGTTTATTTTGGAGCCTGATGCCCTCTGCATGTTCTTTGTAGGAAAAGGAAGTTGCAGCAACTTGCATTTCCCCCGAACACAGTTTGACTCTAATAGCTTTTCTTAACTTATCATTATTCCAGCCTTTCTTTAGCTCCCATCTGACCCTCCCCAAAAAACCCAGGAGACAAAGTTTTGTCAAGGCTGCATTCCCAGTTGTTGCTCTTACACATTCTTGGCTTCTTCCTTGTTGTTTGGTTTCCCCTTTCCCCACTTTTATAGCACAAGACACTCCCCTAACTATCACAAACATCCAGACAAACCACATCATCAAACGCCCTGGGCTTTTGAGTGTTGCTTTTATTTTGGGCGGCCTTGCCAGTCAGTGAATCAAAATAAATCCAGAATTCACATTTCCCTAACTGTGTGGCTGTAATTAAGATATTCCCTTCTCCTCGCTTTTAAAAAAGCAGTTTGTCAGGTCACGTTGCAGGAATAAACAAATGTATCTTTGGCTCAGCAATCAGAAATAGGATGGGCAGGGGATTTTCTGCTGGGTCTCTCCCTGTTCTCCAAAACAGGAATACGGTAAGTTTGCACACAGAAGTCACCACTCAAGAGCAGGGCACACACAAAGAGTCTGTGCTTTAAAACTGAGTAATAAAAGGCAAATAACTTCTTACTAAGGATTCCCACCACCTCTCATTTTCTTGGCACCTCCACAGCCAAGACATGCAGCATCTCTGTGGCATTCCTGGCATTTTGAGGTTGTTACCTTCCAACTGCAGGGGAGCAGCTGCAGCTGTCTCTGCCCAAATACACATTCCTACCTTCACTCCCAAGGAATCTGCAGTTGTCCAGAGAACAGAAACATTTGGAAACCGCCCAAAGATACGTGTCAGCTCAAAGGCAGCATTGTCTGTAGCTCAGAAGTAAAAAAGAAAATCTAAGCAAGTAGCTCGTCATAAAGCAACACACACAATGAAAAATCTCCTTTGAGAACTTCACTTTTAGACGCTTTTTAAGGCACAGGGAGATGAAGCAACCTGGTGTCTGGTGAAAAGACAAAAATATCTTTTTTTTTCCTGACTTGAATTCATCTCACCAACCACTAAAAGAGCTTTCTGACACACAGGCTACACTCTGCATCTTATACAGCACTGGTTGAGCTGTAACTGCATAAATTTACCTCCACCGTGAGACAGAATGTACTGACATAACCTTTACATTTTTATTGGTTTTTTTTTTTTTAATAAACTGGCTTCAACAAGAAGTTTTTACTTTGCCCCCGCAGCTGGTAGGAAGCTGGGCTGAGACAGTTCTCCATTAACTGGGAACCTGGTCATATGCCTTAGGACTTCTAAGTGATTATTAGGAGCTGAGACCCCACAGCACCTCTGCATATCAATCACAAAGGCCTGCTTTCACAGCACTGGGAAATCTCCTGGATTTAGTGCCAGATCAGTGAGACAGCTTTTTATCAGAGATAAAGACACTCCATGGAAAAAGCACATGAGCAGAAGTCCTGCTCTTGCTCTGTTTTACTCCCCTGAAATGCTCAAAGGCCGACTCCGGGTTCACCAGGGAGAGGAGCCTGAGCTTCTCCTGAACCATCAGGACACCATTTCACATCCCAGTCCAGAGCACACACGTGTGAGGAAGAAAAGAGACTTCGCACCATTTATAGCTATTTGTTTCTGGTATTTCAGCCAAGAGAATCAGAGTTCCTTTCACCACATCCACTCTAGGGCCACAGACAGAATAACACCCTCTGACTGCCAGTGCCAGCTCCCAGCACCCCCAGCAGCCTCTCCACCCACAAGAGGTCACTGCTGGTCCAGGCAGGAGTGTTTTCTCCCATCACCACTGTCCTGATCTAAGAAGCTCTTCACAAAGGCCTCTGACACCAGCACATGGACCTTGGTCACCTTTTCCCATCCCTGCCCACAGCTTAGACAGTACTTTCAAGTAGGAACCTGGGAAAAAAGGTTGAGTCCAGTTTCACCGCACACACACACAAAAAAAAGCAGATGAGTACTGAAATAAGCAGAACTCTTTAATGCTTTAGTTTTCAAACCACCATGCAGGTAATTCCAACCCAGGAAGCCAATACAGCTGTTTCTTACACCCATCAGCTTCTCAGGGCTCAGCCTGGGAGCAATCAGACACCCAAATCCCACCCTACTGAGAGGAATGCCAAATTAAATGCACCCTGCCCAACCTTCCCCTGGCACAGACACTGTGTATGTATGAGAACACCTGGGCAAGAGTTAAACCTGAGTCTCTGGAAAGAGAAACCTAACTCTGGAATTGTAAAACAATTTAAAAAACAAACAAAAAAACCCCCCAAAAAACAACAACAAAACAAAAAAGCCAGCCAACGGTTTTACCAGCACCTGAGCTCTTCATTTCCAGGAGAATGGGGACCATTTTTCTAAGTCATCACCTGATCCTTGGGTTCACTGCATCAGCTGAAAGGAAAGCCAGGGAAGCATAGTTAAGAGAAGGCTTCTGAGAGAGGTGAAAATCCTCATGCTTGTCCTTTGTTGCTTTTTCAAGCATGTGACCAAAAAAAAGCCTACATTTCTAGCAGTCCTGGCACAGATTAGGGACCTAATCCTTGACTTCATTAACCCCATCTGTTCCATTTTTGGATAGGCACTAATACAGCCAGCTTTTGATACAGGGCTGCCCAAAAAATTCCAGAGTGATCCCTCAGAGCCTTCGTAACAGTCTCTCATTAGCTGCCCCCCTCCAGACAACAACCTTCCTCACATAGATTTATAAGGGTCAAGTCAAAAAACCCACGAGGAAATACATTCCCTACATGTTTCTACCAAGAACACCAAGCAACAAGTCAGTCGAAAAGGTGCAGACATCGCATCCAATCTCAGCACCAACAGCTCCCACTCTCCTCCAGGGACCTGATGGATCACACAACAAAAGCCGAAGTACCACCCACGGTGCCCTCATGCCATTATACACCAACTGAAAATACCTTTAACTAAAACTAGTTTTAATTCATTCCAAGTCCTCTGGAATTAGCAAATGCTGGATGAATTTCTACTTTATCTTGGGTCAGGCAAGGCCAAACACCCCGACCTTCTCTACTGCTGCTACTTGCAGGTTAATACCCCCCTTCTCCTGCTTCCCATCCCTCCGCTGTTGAGCAGGAAGAGGACTGTGCCCTCCAAGCTGCTTCCAGGGCCTGAGTACTAACTTTGGCATGTTAACTGCTGCTCCAGCCCGGCTCCTTCGGCATTCCTTAGGGACTGAAACACTCAGTCCCCTCGAACCACACCAACACAACACAGCTGTTGGAGTAACACATTTTCAACTGTGGCAGGCTCAGCACGGGGACAGAAGAGTGGCCCCGAGGGTTACGTGACCCTGCAAAAACCTGCTGGATCAGGATGACTTGTGATCTACTACAGGCTTTCCTTTTCCACCTCCAGCAAAGCCCAGAGCAGAGTGTTTGTACACAACTGCTGAAGCAGGACACCCTCACCACCTACTGCAGAGCACTACACTGCATCCCTCCGGCAAGCAGAGATGCTTAGTCATTTTAAACAGTTCCATTAGCATAAAAATGTGTAGTCAGGCTGCAGAGATGGCACAAGAATTCAAGCCAACAGCTCTCAAAAAAAAAAAAAAAAAAAAAAAAAAAAAGCCAAGTCACCAGCAATGAGCATTTTTTGCAGGCAGAATGTAATTAGTCACAGTGCTGGAATGGAAGCCAGTGACAATCAATGAATTAAAGGATGCTCCAAGTGCTGTGATAGGTTTTAATTTCAAATTTAAATTAGGGGATTAACACGGGGTATTCCTTCATGCTGTGGCTGTGCGGAGAAAAATAAAGGTATTGATATTGTGCATTCATAATGAAACAGGGCATGCCATGAACAAGCAAAAGATAGCGCATTTCAGAGCTGGTTGTGAGGCCACCCAGCTCAGACCCAAGCATGGAAAGGTGGGTGGCACTTTGGGAAAGGGCACTAGAAAGGGGATTTACGCAGAATACAAAGGGGCTGTCTCTGCAGTGAACTTTGTGGCAACCTCTCAATGCTAATTTCCTGCCATTTTCATTATTTACAGTAAAAATATATGGACTTCACCTCCTCTAATTAGTAGTCAGAAAATAGGCCCAGTTGTAGGATTTCTGGGGTGCAATTTTTCCTGTAAATTGACCTGGAGGTGCACACTTCGCAGCAGAGAGGGCTGCCTCCAGCCTGTGGTTTTAACACGGATGAGACAGGAATATAAAAGCTAATAAGGAGAGCCTCAAGTAGGGAGTCAGATCAGCTTCCCTGGCTACTGAGCTCAAAGCCTCACTCAAGTTATTTGGAAGAGATGGAGAGCAAAGCAGCAAACAGACAATTTTACTGAAGGGAAAGGGTGTCACACAGCCCAGGAGACTGTTCCTTCCATTGACACAAGCACACAACATCTACAGTCCAGGACCCAAACATGACCCTGAGAAGGGGTTTTAAAACACTTCTCACCTTTTGCCAAGCTGTGCACAGGAAACTCAGAGAGCAGAACACTCTCTTATAACCTGGAATTCAAACCCACTGCCTTTATTAACACGGAGGAAGTTGCTCAGCAATCACACGGTGAGACAGGTCAAGCCCCACAAGTTTGTCACCCCAACCACATTCCAGTCATTGCAGCAGTTCCAATCAGCCAACACCCAGCTCAGACCCAGGTACAGAGCAGTGTCAAGCTGGGAAAGGGCACTAGAAAGGGCATTTCCACATAATACATGGTGGCACTTTCTGCAGAGGCAATCTACCAATGATTCTTTTTAGCCATTCTCACTCCCTATAACAACCCACCCTCCTTCTTCCCACAAAAAGCCTGGAACTGATGGTCACAGGGAGAGAAAGGGACAGGACAAAAGCAACTTAGTTGGTCTAAATGAAATGTAAGTTCTTATCCTCGGTGTGATTACTGAAAATTTAAACAAGATTTAGGCAGGGCCTTTCCTTCTCCCAGTGTCGGGATGCTCTTGCACAGTGTGGGTTTGCCCTGTGCATAAATCCTCCTTGCCTCCCTCTTGCCCAGACAAAGTGAGAAGCAATGTCTCACTGTGTAATTAAACCTAATTCTGTCCCAGAAAAATCAGCTAAGTTTTTGGGCAGCTGACCCCATGTGTTTGCAGTGCAGGCTGCTGACCAGCACCCAGGAGAAACAGTGACTACAGGGGAGTTGCTCCCATGGCAGGTTCAAAGCCAAGTTAACTTGTCTGAGGTTGGGTTCAGATGGATTCTTCCTATTCCCCCAGTACCTAGTGTTGCATTTTGCAGTGTTACCAACCACAGCTGGCATTTCACACATTTTACACTCGGGAACAGGCACGTGGGAGGAGGGACAAAGGAAGAACAAAACTTGCAGCGTGTTCGTCTCCTCTCCGCTGCAGTGACATCGAACATCCCGTGGCACTTCTCACATCAGCACCCTGAGCTCCAGTTCAACAAAGAACTCCTGGGCAGCATCCCAGCCTGGATCCCCATCCACCTCAAGCCAGGGAGGTGAGGCAGGCCCAACAATGTGCAGCACTTCTAGGGCAGTATACTTGCTGATTGCTTCCTTGACTATTGTTCACAACAACCAGCTAAGACACTGCCAAAGAAACACTCACAGCTGGCATCACACAAGGATGGCAGGTCATCTGAAATCCTCCTCTTCTCATCCACAGAGTCTGGGGGCAAACAGAGAGTCAGTGAAGCAGCTGCAGCAGTACTGAAGAAAACAGCTTTCAAGGGAGAGGGAGCTCAAACCCATAAAGTGACAGTTCCCCTGTCCCTTACCCCCAAATCTTGGTTATGGCCTCTGAGAATCACAAATATTACCAAGATAAGCCCAGCTTACTTGCCTGCAATCCATATTTATTGCAGTGAGTTCCCACATGTCACACACCACCACTCAGGCAAGACAGTGGAACAAAACCCACCAAGCATCTGGAAACAGTTTAAAAACACAAGCTTTTTTAAGCTGTTGGTGGGTTCACCTGCCTGCACAGCTCTGTCTGGGGTCACACACATGGAATGTCAGACAGAAAGAGAACTCACTGGGAATACAAAGGAGAAAGGCATGAACACTTACCTGTACTAAAACCATTGGACTTACCTGTTTTACACGTGGAACAGCCTGAGAGACACAAGAAATGGTGTTATCTGGCATTCCTGCAATCCTCAGTTCCTGGAAACACATGGACACGTGAGAGAACAACCTTCAGGACAAAGCAGCTCCTTAACACTTGCAGCACAGCCTCACAAGCAAGTTATTGCTCGAGGGCCTCTTGTGCAACACTTGAGTGTAAAGGTCCAACACAATGCAGGACAAGGAGCTCACTTGCCTTTCACCAGCCTCTAATGTCTTCCATTGGTTCACTGGCAACACTACACCTGTATATTCTGAGACTTGTAAACTTCTATTCCCCCTCCTAATGCACCAGGTCACCAATTACAAACACCACACTTTGGTTTGTGTTTGGATACCGAGACAGAGCGAGCTGAGACCCTTGATTCCTTCTTGCTCTCACCCTGTTTTGCTCAGTGAAATTATACTCCATCTTCCAAGAAGTTACCAGAGCCCTGCCATTCCTGCAGAGAAAGGCATGAGCACCATGAAAAGCAAGGATTGGAAACACTGCAGACTGAAAGGCAGATATTATAGCCCTAAACTCCTGCTACCACCAAGTCCCCAGGATGGCCAGCACTGGGGAGCAAGTTCTTACAAAAGACATGCGCTGCAAGACTAAACTGTGGGGTTTATTGTGGGCATTAAGCCATGACAAATTTCAGTGGCTTCTATCCCACAGGATGGCAGTGCAGGTGACGGGAAAAGCTCATGCCCTCTGTATATAATCAAAGGAGGCTGACAAAGGTGAAATGAAGTGCTGTAACTGCACATCAAACCAACCTGTACAGCTGAGAACACTCATACCCCACCAGGCACCGCGATGACAGAACAAGGGCCCCACTCCCTGTGTCCCAGGAGGCAGCACCAACCAATTAACAAACCACTTCTTGACTGCAACCTTTCCACCCTGAGGGAAAAAGCAAACAATTCCAAAACATCAAAATCCAGACTTGACAACAGTACCCACCTCCGTGTCCTGCAAATGTGTCCCACCCTGGAGCAGAGCTGTCTTGTTTGAACAATGACCTCATCATCCCTCCAACATTTCCCACCAGGATCAGAACAAACCAGACTATCTCAAAGGCAATTAACAGGTCAGGGACAAGCACAGCTATAGGAGAGCAAAACAGTCTGGTACAGAAGAGGAAGATACTACTTCATCTTTCCTCCTCCTCGGGGGACACACAGGACTGCAGCATTTGGGAACTGTAAAACTTTCCTTTGAGCCACTAAAAAAAACAAGCACCACAGGGCCAGGAAAAGATGTTTTGGGGAACAGCCTTCTATCTTTGGGTTAGTGTCCCCAAAAGTTTTCAGACTAAGTGCTGTATTACCCTGCCTTCTAATGCAACTCCTGCAATATGCTGAGTCATCCAGAAAAATAACGATCCTGCTCTTAATTTTTCAAATCATTTTAGCTCCTCTCTGCTGCTTGCTACCTATAAGAATCCCTAGGAATCCTAGGAAAGGAGGAGACAAGCTGCACCTGGATGTTTCCTTCTTGATCTCCCTCTTGTTCAGTCCTGAGGGAGAACACGGAGCAGCAAAAACCACCCTTGTACTCCAGTCTCACAGGAAGGGCAGCCCAAAAGACATGTGCCCAGCACCCCAAGCAGACCAGAGGGAGTGCAGCAAGTCACACCAGAACTGTTCCCCTGGTCCAAACAAACCTACTCCAGCCTTCAGCTGCAAGGGACCAGCATCTTAAATGCAAATCTGCCAGTTGGATCTGATCCACTGCGTCCTGCTCCTGGACAGACAAAGACCTCAGTAAATCTGGACAATATCTATTAAATTAAGCTCGTTGTGTGCTTTTTTTGGTGGTATAATCTAAGATGTCAGCTGAATGGGGCTGCTGTCTTAGGCACCATAGTGACACAGTAGAAGAATGCATTCCTACCCCTAAAGAGTTTATTCTGCACCAAAATAATTGTGCTGCATGAGATATTAATCCTTTCTCCCCAATCAGTGCAGAGTCATCTTAGAAAATCTTCACAATATTAAAGAAGTATAACTGAAATCTCATCACAGGCTGGTGCCTAGGAGTATCCTTCCACACCCTTCCCAGTGATGTCCTGGCAGAGAATATACAGGCTGCTGCTCAAAGTTTTTAATTACATGAGTCTGGGGCAATAGAGATGGGGTATTTTCCCCACAAAGAAGAAATTCCCAAGCCTCTTCCAAAGATGTGAATGGGATTTACCAGCATGTGGAGCCCAAACAAGCTTGCAGCCAGGCAAGGATCTTCAGGTTTTACAAGCCCAGTTTGAAAACTCAAGTTTGGGTGCCAAACTTGAGCTAAATATCACAGAATGGGTGACAAAGCAGCAGGAAAAAGCTGCTTGGTGGATCACGTAACAGCCCAAGGAATCAGCCTATGAAGAAATCACCACTATAAAACAACAAGCTGAGGGGTGTGGAAGGTGGAAATACTCTCCTGTTACAGAAATACTGCATTCCAAGAAAAGTAAAAAAGCCTTGTCAGGTGAGATCTGCAGCAGTCACGTTGTCAGCACTGAAATATGTGATACCTCGAGCTTCATTTAATTAATCACACTTATTTCAGGCTCATTCCCAGCATTGTGTCATCCTGCTCTTGTCAACAAGTGCAGTTTTGTGCTATGACTGACCTAGTCACGAGCTGGGAACTGAAGAATTACAGAGTTTCACTAAAGATTTGAGCAATTCCTGCCGAAGGCCTGAGGTAAATAGATCCTCTGCCTCTTCAACTAATTCCTTTTGCAAGGCCAAGCAAAGCTGAATTCTCAGCTGTGAAATTTGTGGATGAAACCCAGCAATAGGAGAAAGAAAGTTTGAACGCAAAAGATGAAGCAACAGTTCTCACATTTCAGAAAGATTTAGGCTGGAAGAGGCTCCTGGGTATCAGCTGGTTCAACTGCCCGTTCTAAACAAGGCTGACTCCAAAACTACCTCAGGATGCTCAGTATCTTTGATACAGGCTGTTTTAATCAGCCCATTCTTTCTAAACCATGGAATTAGAAAGGATGTCTATCTCAGTCTAATATGCTCACTAGGACGCACTCTCATCCCAGAGAAAAATGCTCTTAAACCTCAGCAATTCCATGAATCTATACCAAACCATAGTGGTGGCTGCAGAATGAGAACAAATCGTCTCCTTTTTCCCAAAGAAGGTGTCAGTCTTTTCTATTATGCACCTTCAGGTAGGAGAGGAAGGGTCTTGCTTCTCCAAACACAGTCAGTTTTCCTGGCCTTCAGCCTTACAGACAGGCTTCCCCTTTTTAGATAAGAATACATTTGATGAATTCTGATTGATTTGATAGAAATGCCACAATATGTGGGATCCTGAGTTTCGGGTCAGTGACCCAAAAAGTTTTTAGGCTAGTGCTGTATTATCCCACCTTCTACTGCAACTCCTGCAATGTGCTGAGTCATCCAGAAAAGGGTTCTGGGCTATGACTCTTGGCAATGCTCATTAAGCACTGTTATTATCATATTTTCCCTGCCATTTTCTTCTCCTCCAAATTCCCTGTAGCATCCTAATTCCCCAAATACAGGACACAAGCTGCTTAACAACTCCTGTTTGCCTTTTCTTAATTAATCACGCAGCAGAAAACTTTGCTTACGAGACAAGTTGACACGTCCCCAGATAGGAAAAGAGATTTACCAGTTCCTTGCGGTTCTGTGGTGGGAGCTGATCCCGCCGGCAGCAGGACCTGAGGTCCACCTAAGCGCCCAGGTGATCCCATCTTCCTGCTCCTTGGCCTGACACAGCCCAGGGAGGGTGAGCAGAGGCTCCAGAGAGGTGCAGACACCTGCTCCAGACTCACAGCAAACCCAGACAGTTCCGGCTTTCCGGACAGAGCCAGGACTCCTCCCCGCGCACACACGGCCACCACTCCCATGGGCCACGCTCAGGCTCAGGAGGAAATGGGACAATACCTTTGCCCTGACTCACAGGCTGCTGAAAACGAAGCAGAACTGAGAGAAGCTCAGCCAGTACCGGCAACTGTGCTGCTGTGTTTCACAGAGAGCCAAAATCACCCAAGACAGGTGACAGAATGACAAGGGAAACGGGTCCTGTGTGACACCGGCCAGCGTTTGTACCTGTGAAGAAAATCTAGAGCAACAGTCTCCTCCCACCCCTTAAAAGGCACCATATTGAACATCTATCACCTCTCACCCAAGGGAATCCTCGTTTGGGATCTCATTGAGCCTGACTAAAATCACTGGCTCAGGCAATATTAAATCCCCACATCAAAACAAGATGAAGCCATGGAATCGATACACACATCACTTACTGAATTTCTCCACATACCCTGCTGGGAGGAACATGCTCACACAGTACACCAGACTTGGGCCTTCTCCCACAGCAGAGTTAAACAATTCATTCTCTGCCGGATTCAGGGCAACTTCTTCCTTTCTTTTAGATTTCCTTTTTACATGAAGACAAAGAAAAAAGCCCTCTGCTTTCTGCACTCGAGGAAATTCTGCTCCTCCCTTTGCAGCAACAAGTAACAGAGCTTTCATTACCTTTTTCCACCCTGTTCTCCCAAATGAGAGCAGAGATGTCCAGCAGGAATATCTTAAACGTGGACTGCAAGCTCTTTACAGCAGCCCAGTCTCAGTGGCCAGAATAACACCTGCACTTGTGTTGCCCACAAAGCTGATGCACTGCTGGAGTCCACACATCAAACTTATTGCACGTTACCCCTTTCCTTTGCACAATTCCCTCCCCATACCTTCTCTAACTGAAATAAAACACACAGACTGAACCCAAAGGTTTAAGCAGAAGCCAAAATGTTCTGTTAAACCTGCTCTGTGGGCATTTGTCAGATAACCCTAAACACCAGTTCTCCCCCTACAGTGCCTAGAGAAAGTCTTTAAGGAATTGTCATTTTGGAGCTTGCACAGATGGCTCACAGCTCTCCCAGCAGCTGAGTAAGTGCCATTAATTTCTGTGTAGAATTGCCCCAGACAAAATTACTTCCCAGCAACGAGTTGTGCAGTGGAGCCTGGTGATGGCCCCATCCAAGGCTGCGGTGCTGCCAGAGCTCCTGGAAGCAGGGCTGCCCCTTTTTCCAGCCAGCTCCGCTCTGCAGCAGCCAGTGCAAGCTGAGGACACCAGACTCAGGGATTCTGCTGATTCAGTACCTTGGGAGAGGCCTGGGCAGAGTCCAGGGCATTGCAGAGTTGGGAGGACTGAGCCACACGTCAACCCGTGACTCATTAGCCCGGCAATGCGCAGGAATTACTCATCGATCATAAACCCAGCAGAGCTGCAAGGAGCCTCATCTCTACTCCAGCTCCTCAGGCCAAACAGAAACCTGTGGGTTTACAGCCTACATAAAGCTGGGAAAGACAGGGTTATCCAATCCAAGAAGTTCTGGACCTGGCCCCCCAGTTGAGTCTGCTGGGACAGAAGATGCTGCCAGACTGATCCAGAGCAGAGATTTTATGGTCACAGCAATTCTCTCAGGCTGCTCCTCCATCAGGGCTTTGAAGGATCCTTATAGAACCTCCTTCAGCACATGCCTCTCTCCTTCTTTCCCAAGGCCATTTGGGTACATTTGTTACCCTCGGATGCTCCCCAAAAGTGCATCTTCCTCCCCAGCCTGACATGGGCTGTACCTACTTAGACCACAGAAAGGGCTGCCATCCCTTGTAAGATGCATTTGATCAGTTCATCACGAGTGCACTGCAATATTCTAGACAAGGTCAGGGTCTTGCACATCAGCTGCTTCCCTTGTGAAGGGGTATAACAGCAGACTCCCATCACCGGGGAGAGCACTTACAGAAAGGCTCCAGAGAAAAGATTCAAACTCCATTTTCAGTAGTATAAAGTCTTCTCTTACTCTAATTCATCTTACCAAAGCCTTCTCTCGTCCTCTGGGTGCAGGATTCTTGCTTCAGGGAGAAGGCAGCTTCAGACGGGCTGGGCATAGGTTCTTCTGGTCACTTCTCCTACAATACATTCAGATGAAAACAAAAAAAACCCAAAACATAAAACTGAAAGCTTGAATTAGAGCCCCAGGGTTGTAATAAGCCCCTTCAGCTGAGCCTCTCTTTGGAAACAAAACAATGGCTCATGTGTTATTAACTTCTCTCCATTTGCATTAAGAGATGATCTGTACCAGTCACTGGAAGATTACTGGTGTTTTACCTTCAGAGCACAGGGAAGCACGGAGTGCCCTACAAAACGGGCTAATAAGTTTCATTGTATACTCAGAGTATTATTTTTTTTGGTGCCTCAGTTTTCTGAAGCTACTTAAAATAGGTCAATTAACTTTCACAGGGGACAAAACACAGTGTGAGGTGACCAGGCAGAAGCGTGGCCACCAGAACTGCCTGTACTCGGCATCCTCGGGTTGGGTGCAGAGGGCAGTAAGCGGAAGAGAAGGAAAAAGGAGGCTCATTATGGAAGAATCCTTTGCCCCTCTTACCCTGTTTGGAATTCGGGCTGAGCAGGTCATTTCCCAGAGCCCACAATTCCACTGTGCCCAAGCCTTTGCTGCACTCATCAGGCCCGGAGCAGAGCCCTGGATGCCACCCCATCCATAAGACACATGGTTCTGTTGGAGGGCAATTTTTCAGGGAATGGAAGAGCTGCAGTGTGACCACTGTGCCCACTGGAGCTGTCAGTGGGACGGGGTTAAAGCCCAGTCTGAAACTCCCTGCAGATGTCTGCAAATGGAAATTCATGCCCAAACATAAAGCCTTGCTGGGAGGGTACACCTCAAACATTACTGGCTGCAAAACCATCAGTGGTAGATGCAAAGTGTTCACTAGAAGAGATCATCAGAACCAAATACCACATCTTTACTTTCAGGTCCTAAAAAAAAAAAAAAATAAATAAAAATCCCTTAACGTCTCTAGTCTACCAAACTAAAAAAAAAAAATAAAAAGCACCTCACAGCACTTGAAAATTATGAAGCAAATAACAATCAAGCAAACTCACCCTCAGGATGTGGGAACTCCAAATCACCCTGGCATATATACAGCTAATAAAATATCAAACAGACTGTACAGATGAGAGGTAGGTTGATTACAATTTAATATTTTTTATATCAGAGATATAAAGCATATAGGTGAAACACCGTAACACCCCCCCCCCCCCCGAAAGTGAAACGC
>VZRE01010097.1:89191-109554 GCA_013396775.1 Cephalopterus ornatus
AAATAATACCAAACCCTGAGGCTGGATCCGTGCTGGTGTTGACAATTAGCTCTGATGGGCTGGTATTTATCTCTGATCTGGAACTACTCCTTGTGTCTTTTCCAACTCTTACCCGAGGCAGCCCTAAGTCATGGAAAGGCCCCTCTCTTAATGATGTCACAGTTACACAGATAATCCCATCGGCATTTGCAGACACCTGGAACCTCCTGAAAAGCAGCTGAGTGATGCACAGGGCACTCAGATGCAGGTAAAGGCCAGCTTCACTCTGCCAGTGATCAGGGCAGTGGGGAACAAAGCCAAACACGGCACAGCAGAGCTTTCCTCTCCCGTGTGAGCATTTCAACTGTATTATTTATCCTTCCCATTACAAAGACAGTGTGGAGGCAACA
This sequence comes from Cephalopterus ornatus, assembly GCA_013396775.1. Lineage (NCBI taxonomy): Eukaryota > Metazoa > Chordata > Aves > Passeriformes > Cotingidae > Cephalopterus > Cephalopterus ornatus. Next base: position 89,581 of record VZRE01010097.1, read on the forward strand.
TGTTGAGCCAGGTAACAGCCCTGGAAATAGGATGGAGAGGACGGCTTGTGCCAAGTGTAGCAGAAGAGGGGAACAGCTGCCAGCTCTTTCCAAATAATTAAGCATCCAGCTTTGTGTTCCCCCCATGTAAATGGTTGACACGACAGTGAACCACAGAGTGGCTAATTCCACATCAGCTCAGGTGGCTTGTCTCCTGGATGGAGCAGCCAGACAAGTAACTCCTCCGAATCACTTACTGCTCCTGGACTCCAGCTGCTCTGTGGCATCCTCGGCTCTCCCCGTGCGGCTGCAGCACGTCCAGACAACGTGACCACACAGCTGCTTTTTTGGATGCTGTTCCTTTCTGGGATGCCTCAAAAACGAGACGTTCACCAGCACCCTAAAGTGCATTTGTGCATGAAGGGCTTGAAGGAAGGGGGTTTCAGTAAGGGGAAAGGAAGAAAAAGAGACAAGAAAAGAAAAGGAAGCATTCTTTGCCCCAGCATGACAAACTGGAGAGGGCAGTTACTGTAACATTCCCCTACGTGATTTCAAGACCTCTAAAAGCCTACCCAAGGTGTACATCTGCACAGACCAGCACCACCAACTTCCAGAGCCCCCCAGACACCCCCAGGCTCTGCAGGAAGCTGGCAGGGGGTGTAAGACAGGGGCTGACACACAGGACACGTGCAGGCAGGAGGGCAAACACACACAGGCTGCACTTACCTGGGCACAGACAGGGGCACGGAGGCTCCAGGTCAGCATGCTTCTGCCGGGGGCTCTCCAGGAGGGCTCCAAAGCAGCTGCAAATCGCAGAGGCAGATCCTCTCTGATCCACTCCGATCCCTGGGATCGCAAAGACAAAGGCAGGCTCAGGCCTGAACAAGCCCAGACAAGCCCAAATAAAGCCTCTTCCTGAGCCCTGCCCGGTCAGAGGCAAAGCCAGCCCTCCGGCTGTGACAGCGAGGTACCTCCTGCAGCCCGGGGAGAGCCCAGCACCCATCGGTCCATGACACAGGACCCAATTCCTGCCGCTACAACATCACTGATTCCAGGGAAGCTGAAACTCAGGAGCGCTGCAACTTCCGCACGCTTGTGCCAGGGCTGGACTGAACCTCCTGCACTGAAAGAGCCCACACCGGGAAGGATGCAAGATTTCTCCAGGATCCTTCCTGGCAAAGGAACGGAACCCACATCTTTGCAACCCCATCAGAGGCTTCAGTGACTGGAAAAAGGGAGCTGGGAGCCCAGAGCCACAGAGCAGCGAGGACAGCAGAGCCCCAGGGGTGCAGGACCCGGGTGTGGAATTCACACCCCAAACTCACCCCACGGGCTCTGGGGGATTTCCTCCTGCAGTTGAGGGACACCCATCTCCCAGGTCCGCTCCCCCCTCTCCCCCCAACACTTATTGTTGCAAATGGCAGGTTGAACGAGGTGCCTTCGCCTCCCTCCTCATTCTCCAGAGAAGCACTTAGTGTGCACACAGCTGATTAATAACGAGCCCTTCAGAGGCAGAGCTGCAGCAGCCTCCTCCCCACACACAATGCAGTTAGATATTCTTCCTCTCCTTTGTATCAGTGAGTGGTCACATTCGCTTTTCTCAAGGAAGCTGCAGGGCCGGACTCAGATTTCAGCACAGCACCAGACTTAGTGGGTGACTCCACAATTCCCTCCAGGTGCCCTTGCTTCCCACCCATCACGTGGAGATGCAGCTGGGGGAAGAAGAGGGGCTCAGGATTGGTGGCGTGACAGGGGTGAGTGGGATGTCCAACAGCTCCAAAGCATTCTTTTTTTAAAAAATAAACAATGCATTTCTACAAACTTATTTTAAAAACAAACTAGCCTTATGCACAGACTTCCCTAAGCTTGAACTACAAGGGGACGAGTCCTTTGCTCCCTTCATGCCGTATGGGAAGGATGAAGAGCAGGGTCCTCCTGGAAAGAAGTGTGAGGTGTTGAACAGAGTTAACAGCAACGGGCACCAAAAAGGGCCAGTTCTACATTTGTTCATGCAATTCATCAGGGCTCTCCTACTTCAAACTGAGGTTTCCACCTTCCTCAAACTTCTAAACCGACAGCTCCCAATTAAAACAATAAAAACCAGACTTCTGAACAGCCTTTCTTTTCCATGTGAGGCAGCAGAGAGCCCTCTGCAGCCCAGAAAATCCCATCATTTCCCCTCCCAGCACCCTTCACAACTCCCACCCCCCAATATAAACCTTAATAGAGTTTAACCCCAAGTTACCAGTGCACCTACCAAGGGGAAAAGAGTGTTCCCAAATAATGTGGAGGAAAACAGCAGCTTCAGTGTCTCCTTCAAGTTCCCAATTCCTCCTCATCCATTCCAACTCTTTCCCCTCCGTGGTATCACTATGGAGGCAGATTCATGTACACTCATGCAAACTGTCAGTCACAACTCACTAATATATGAGTTCTCTCCCCTCAAAAGCCATCATTTTAATATACAGATGACAAAATTCTTGATAAACAGGAGGAAAAAAAAAATTAAATCAGGCTTTCCCCAAAGTACATGTTTCCAGACCTCCTTTGTAAGGGCAGATAAGACTTTGCATCTGTGCACCTGGAAGGAGCAGAGGATCCAGGTACCTTAATTACAGCAAAGTGGCCTGTTAAGAATGAACAGAAATATTGTATGTACAACACCAGTTCCTGTGTTCGTGGTTGTATTTATGACATAAATGGCTTGGTGCCTACTCAACAGGCCCTTTCAGTTTGTATGGTGAGTGTTTCTCAGAGGCCAAGTAAAACCTGGCTGAAGCATAGCCCAAGGTCTAGACACAAACCTGACAAACCTCAATAACCTGTTCTGCATCTTCCACTGCAGAAACACCTCGGGTGGCACCCAAGTTGGGAAACTTCAGCAGCAAGTGAGTGTGGAAGGCATCCAACTGCAGTGCCATAGGTTTGAACGAGTTCCCTGGGCTGAGCTGGGAGCAGTGCCACGCTCCAGCAGGGCTGGATTCGCTGGCTGTTGTGTGCAGGCTCACAGCCTGTGTTAACAGGAGTTAACACCACAAATACCAGCTCACACGGAGGGAATATTTGCCTCAATCAGCAGCCACAGTGTAAGAGGACAAAGGCACATTTCACCTACTGACTCATCTTGAGACAACACCACTTGTCTCTAAGCCTGTCATTGCTCCACTCCTGCAGCCGGCGCTCTGCTGAAGCTTTTACTTGCAGCAACGAGATGGACAAGGGCTGGTGACTAAGGCACATTAACCAGCTGGAACTCGAACATCAGCACAGGAGAAGTTCTCAGGCTGCTAGAGGAACACGAGCTGTTCGTGAACTCAGTGACTTGAAAACTCAAATACAGGCCCAGCTCTCCTCAGCTCCTCTGCAGAAACCTTCTCCCTCGACTGTCCTCTGGCTGCAGACAGACGTGCCTCTACAAGCACACTTTGTAGAGGCTAATTACAGCTAATGAGATAGGCACAAAGTCTCTTCAGTTGCATAGGTGTAAGCACAGAGGAGCATCACTGAGCTATCAGTCCCTCACCAAATGCTTTCCCTGTGGGTAGAACAGCCTGTGAACGTTTCCCCTTTTTGCAGAAACAGGGAACAGAAGCCGAGCAAGCAGCATGAGGAACTGAACTAATTCAAGCACAGAGCAAGGGGTGACGTTCCAGACAGCTGAGCATGTTCCCAGTGACGACTGAGACATGTGACTGCTCAAACTCAAGTGCCTCATTCACTCCAGTAGTCTGGTCTTGCTCAGGCATGTACCAGTTTCAAGATGAGGATTTTTGTTTCTCAGGAAGATTCTCCTTCCCTCCTGATCAGATAGAAGTGGATGCAGGGACACCCCTCCCCCAGACCCTCATGCTGCACAGGAGGTGGCATCCAGCCATAGCTGCCAGGTACAGGGACACCTCAAACATTGCCATGACTTGCACCCGCCCTCTTAGAGCAGACTTGAGATAGACTGAGACACACCAAACTTCCCTAGGCTGCAACAGTTGAGGCACTTGGCAGGAAAGGAGCGGAGTATGTCAATGTAAAAACCCGTCCTGTAGTCTTGAGGGGGCGGGGGAAATGCCACCGAGGACACAGCAGCACATTACTGCTCTAGGAAGCAGACACCCCTTCAAACAGCTGATCATCTCCTCCTGGACTGCATCACTCCTCCCCAGGGTCACAGTCACGGGAGCAGGGCTTGGATGGCACAGGGATTCTGCCTCTCAGATGGTGGAACAAATGGCCAGCAGCAAGCTGGAGACCCAGCTTCAGATCAGAAAAGGCAAAAGGACAAAAGAGAGATTTTTGGACTAAGGTCGTCCGAGCAAAGAGCCACAAGAAACTGAAGTCATTCAGTCTGCTCCCTCAGGCTGAGTTAGGGCCAGCTACAGTCCACCAAGTTCATCCATCAGCATTTCCACCACTTTCTTAGCATTTCCATCAGGACTGGACTTATCTCCCTCGGAAAAGCAGGGTGTCCATTAATCTCTTGCATGGTTTAAGAAAAGAAGATGCTTCCCAATTCACTCATTCAACTGATCTATCCAAAGGCACACACCAAGCCTCAGCACTTGCTCTGTCAGGAATCCAGCAGGGACTGAACTAAGAATAGCACCTAAGGTGAAGGACAGAGCTTGCTGGTAGGATTAGCTGGTGCAATTACAGGTGGCAATTCCCTGCCACTCAAGGGCTTTATTGTTGAGCAGCAAGAGAAATTAATCTTTACTTGGCGAGGTGTTGTGGGGTTTTGTTTGCTCGTTTTTAGTGACACCGAGGCTGGAAGAGCACAGAGGAGCTGAGGTTGGTGTGCTGCTGCCTCCCTCTGCTGGGAGCCAGGCAGAGGGGACACCTTGTCCTGGGAACGAGGTGGCCTGTCCTCCTCTAACCTAGTGGGGACATCCCCCAGGGGCCTCTGCAGGCACCCAGGGTGACAGGGCTGCAGCAGGCAGGAGGGGCACAGATGGGAGAGTCTCCTTCAGAGCCATCTGCGAGAAGCCCATCGCATTTTCCCCTGCTAGTTCACAGGTGGAGGACTAGTTCTTCGTGAATCAGTGTAAGAAAACCGGGCTTTTTGCTGGCAGCTGTTTCCTCCCCCATCCCCAGCAGACTGCAGGTATTTTTATTTGCTTGCGTGCTTCACATCTGCGGAACAAACTGAGTTTTCAGCAAGAACAGGGGTCAAGTTCAGTTCCTCACACGCCGAGGTGCTCAGGGAGGGAAGCCTGTGCAGCAGCATCTGCCTTTGCACTCAGGGACAGTGCAAGGCCAGCAGAAAACTGACAGCTCTGTTTGCCTGGCCACACTTCCTCCACTGCCACTGCAACACCTTGATTCCTCCTGAAACGACAGCCAGGGAAAGAAACACTTCTCCTAATCCATCCTTCTCCAAATTCCCTGCCTGTTCCTGCCTAACGAAAAGCAGCTTTGAGCCCACTGAGGCGGCACTGCACAGAGCAGGCATCAGCAACAAAACTGCAGGGATTCAAAGCTTTGGAAAACACAAATGTAGAGACCTCCACATCTCCCCTGGCTGCTGCTGCAGCTCTTCAGGACATGAGGAGAACATGGCAAGAAAGGCCACCTTTAAATCAACCTGCAACAGCACACAAGTGCCAGTTCATGTTCAGTTCAAGTGGCTGGTTTAGATATTTGGTCACACAAGTTTATACAACAAAACACACCAACATCACCACTAATGTGCTCCAAGTGAAGAGCTTTGTTACCAGAAACACTCATCACATGTAAATTTGAGTCACTTTCTTTGAAAACAGAGTCTGAAAATAAACATCAGCTAAACATGAATACTATGGCTGCTACCGACCAACAGAACCACATTCATTGCATGTATTCAATTTGTGTGTTATAGAGGAACTGCCAGAATAAAAACAATTGACCCCTGCGAGTTTTTTCCGCATCCAAGGTCTCCTGCAGACTTTACTTCTCCCATGCTGAACTCTCAGTTCACTGGCACAAGAAGAAATTGCATATCAGGTAATATAAGCAAGTGTCCCCTGTTCTCTAACTCAGTATTTTGATTGTAGTATAAAGAGTTAAGATAACAGGTTAATTTTGAGACACCAAGTTAAAAAGCCTTACCACGCTCTTGCAACTCCTTCCAGAGCAAGGTGGCCAAATCCTGCCCTGGCTAGCGGCTTGTGCTGCCAAGAGATCCAGCTTGGAAGCAGCGTAGCAAGATGCCCACCTTTCTGAGCCCTCCTCTGAGTCCTTGGCAGACTGTGGCCAGCAGCCCTGCCCCTGGCCCATAGGTAAGCGGGGTCTTCTTCCTCTCCTTGTTGCCACTGTGGGTGTTATTCCCCCAAGAGGGGCAGGACCCATCACCTGGCAGGGCAGCCTGCAGGTTGCAGTCTTCCTCTGCAGCAACAGCATATTTGTTGGGGGCCCCAAGGGGCTATTCCCAATTGAAGAGCTTTAATCCCCAGTGGGTAAGATGCCTGAAGTGCCCTGTATCATCCTGCCTGCCCCGTGGCACAGCCCGGGCACCCTGCGCAAGCTGCAACACGGAGCCAGGGCTCACCTGCACTGCATCAGCAGTGAGCCATCCCTTTGGGCTCCAACTTCCTCCCCATCAGCACTGCTGCTACATAATGCGCTACATCTGTCATTTTAGTCCCCGGAACACCACAGCCTCCTGGCTGAGGCCACTGCAGAGCGGGTGCTGCAGTGGTGGCTCCTCACCCAAGTTCATTCCTCCTCCTGGAGCCTCGCCGCTCCCTCATCCTGGTGGCACCTGAATTGCTACAACAAGCCCCTGGGGACGTGGCTGCACCCTGGTTGCAACTGGAGGGCATCCAGGGAAAGGACACTGCATTCCTGTCAGAGACACAAGGCACTGGACTTGGCCAACTCTCAGGGAGTGACTGCGGGGGAAGCAGCCCAGCCCAGGGGTTGGCTGCCACGGCGCTTGCAGCAGCATCTTTGAGTCCTGTGCGTCCATCGTCCCCCCCCCTTCCCTTTCCCTGCAATGTCCTTCTTTGCTGAAGAGTTTTCAGACAGGGTTTTTGCTGCAGTGCATCAAAGAGCGGGTGACTTGCCAGCAGACCACAAAGTGTGCCCTCCTCTCCCCCTCCATCCCAGGCACAGGAGCCGATACTCAGTAATGAGACACGGAGGGACTGCCCAGCCTGCCCACAGGACTGAGCCTTCAAGGAGGAGCAGGTCTGGTTTGCACCACCCCTCCTTTCAACTCCTCTGGGAGTTCACAAGGATCCTGCTCTGGTTTACCCTCTGTGTGCCAGAACCACACACAGCTTCTCTGCAGAGCATTTTTGCCTCTACCCTGAGGCACGTGGATTTACCAGCTCCAGAGGCAAGGCAGGCTTGGAGCTTGGAATATTTCCTGGTGTTCAGCCCAAGGTCTCTCTCCTCAGGACTGTAGCCCAGTGTTCTAACTGACACAGTTTTCCACAGTCCAGGTTAGTTCCAAAGCAGCCTTCAGTGACCAGTTTCTCCTGCCCCTCTCTTCAAGGACCTCTCTTTCAGTCCCCTCTTTGGCTAGAGCACATCGAAGGCTGCTCTCTGAAGCACAGCAGCACCGTCAGGCACTTCTGCAGACAAGGGACACAGGTGAAGTCACATGTCCTGCCGCTGTCAGTGCCCCTGCATTAGCACAATGACTTCTGTCAAAAAAAAAAGTATGTTCTTGACTATATGTAAAGGCACGTTCGGGTGTCCCCTGGGAGAAGGCAGATGGGGGGAAGCATTTCAGAGCCTGGGAGCTCCACAGGAGCCAAAACAGCACGTGAGGTATGACCTCGACCAGCAACCTTCTCCCCTGCTCTGCCCAGCCTGACAGTGACCTTCAAAGTTGAAAATGGCTCTCCACATCATTTCCCTTTGTTTAATCAAATGGTACCTAATCACCCAACTTTTTTTTTTGGTAGGACAGGACTGGCAGAGGACTTATGACTGATGCTCAATTACAATACACCAATATTTTAAACCTAAAAATTTCACCAACAACTGAACGTCAACAGCTAGTTCAAGGCCATTTCCATGCTTTTCTTGAATGTAATAGTCTCTTGTCTCTGAGCTTTCTGGGCCAGGGACCTTATTTTGTTTCCACAGGATTCAACACAACTGCTGCTGCTAAACCAAGTGAAAGGCATCTTCCATAAGCACCACCCTCACTGAATTTTCTTCTTTAAGACAAGAGCAGAGTACTTCCTATTCATCCCAAGTAAGCTCTTAAAATGAGGTAAGTTTGCCCTCTGTTTACAAATACACAAAGTTACTTGCTGCAGAATTTTTACGCAAATTAAACCTCATTTAGTTTTGCCAAACTGTAGCTCTCCACTCAGCAGCAGGGACTCTCCCTTCTCAAAAGGTCAGTTGTCTGAGAAGCAGGGGAAAGGCACAGGGGCAGCAGGATGGCATTCCTGCTGCAGCTTAGCTCTCCTAGCATAATTAGAAATTCTGAAGGCTGAGCTGGAAAAATTACACCTTAAGGACATTTATGAGGTAGGAGAAAAAACCAAACCATTGAGATTCCCAGCACATGGGAATTCTTGTGTTCACGTGTCAGACAGGGATGGGCAGAAAGCAATTTACAGCAGCTGGTGAGGCTTTTAATACATTGGTGCATCGCATCACACAAGAGAGGCAACAAATCCCCCCACCCCTCGCACTCCTGATCACTCTGATCCCGCAGTGGAAAAGCCAACTGGAAGAATCTGCAAAATCAGCCTCTCTCCTTGCCCCAGTCTGAATGTTCCAGGTCTGCAGAAAAGTGAGCAAAACTGCCTTACATGATTCAGGAAGGCAAAGCATATCTTCCCAACTGCCCACAGGAACAGGCGTTACCAGTGACCCTCCTCTGGGGTCCCGCAGCAGTTTTGAAATTGCACTTTGTATTACAGACCCTTCCTCACATGACTTCTGCGTTTCTTGCCTGGTAACACCAGACCTCTTGGAAGGAGGGAACTTGGGGCGTGTGGGTTTGCTGCAGCGCTCGTCTCTACCCACAGAGCCTGTCGTAAATTAAGAGGGGGAAGAAGCAGCACATCTTGGCTTGAAAATAAGCTGCAGCCCTCCAGCCAAGCTGCTGCTGCTCCACTACACTGCATTTGCCTCAGCAGCACCAAAGGCAAGAGTTAAAACTAACACGCCCAGATTTTTAATGGATATCTGGTTTTTGCAGTGGGGCAGCAGGCACAGAATCCATGACCTTCCCAGACAGACATGCTGCCACTTGACCCAATCTTCCTTAAACATTTCTATACCAGCCACTGGAAGCAGAAACTGAAAAGTCAAGTAGCAACAAGCAAACCACTATTTAAGTCCCACTCCTTAAACACGCAGCGAAGCAGACTCATCTGAGGCTCTGGCAGCAGTGGTGGCTGTGACCACAGAGAATTTCAGGTGGCATCTCTCTGTGCAAGCTCATGAACCCCAAGAGCAGGCACTACGAATAAACCTCCTTACATTTTATAAAGCCAGTACTTTCTCAAGACACCTTACCCTTATTAAAATAAAAGACTTTAGTGAGGGCAAATACCCCAGGCAGCCCAAAATGCTAAAACTCACTCTAAAAATCAGCAAGGCAGCCAGGGAAAGATCACCGCTTTCCAGATCAGAGACTGGCATTAAAGGAAGAGATCAGCTGAAATATGGCTTTTCATCAGGCACAGCAAAGTTGAGATGTCAGAGGCACTGAATCTCTGCACTCAGGCTTTCCAGTACCTGGCTTATGTTATATTCACACTGTCTGGATATTTATCATGTTGGGTTGCTGTAGGCACAGCACAGAAGTTTAAGGTGGCACTGGAGGTGCTATGAATTCTGGTTAAGATTTAATGTGCGCTCAGGATGCCTTCCCAGGTGTGCAAAACAAGGACTGCTGGGGCAGCGGAGGATGTAAGAGAATAAACAGCATGAAGTACATCCTCCCTCCCCAACCCTTGCACTCTGGTGTTATTTTGCCTTTCGGGGCTCTTCCTCCCATTGCTCAGCAGTGAAGGGTTCTTTGCCATTATTGTGCTTATAGTAACACCAATCTGTCACCTGACAGACTCCCAGTACGATGACACTTCAGTGCAGGGACTATCTGAAACACTAGGTCTTGGATTTGGCTCAATCATTCTTATTTTCTCTGTCTGCTGGGCACTCACCATGCCAGGTTTTCAAGGAGACATGAGGAGAACCCTTTCGAGAGGCTCTCGTGCCCACTTCTGGAGAGCAGAACTCCAGGGAATGAGGCTGCTTCCCTGCAGTTCCCCAGTGCTTCCACCACTTGTACCACCCTTGGTGAGTCTGTTATTCTGTTCAGTTTTACAGCAGTTTTGGGGTTTTTTTCTTAAGGCAGAGACCAGTACTCTTTTACAGTGATTACCCTTCCACAGTGCCCATCTGTTGGAACACCCTGTCACATTCATTATCTCTTGGTGATTTACATCAAGCCTGCTGCTAACTCAGTTACTTTTATTTTGTTCCTATTCTACCAATTAGATTTGTTCTTCATAAATGCCACAAACTCACTACATTTGCACTTCACAAAAGAATTTGAGTCTCTTTGCTCATTAATATGATGATGTAAAGGTACAGATATAACACAGCATCAGTGGGCTACATAAAGCCTGCATTAAATCATACAAAATTCAAGGTTTCACCCTTCCATCTGTGACTCCCCTTGTGCCTTCTGACTTAGGGCCAGAGATATCTCTGATGGAAGATATGAAAGTTTCATTGAATTTAAAGGGAGACTGGGAGCTGAGGGTGCCCAGGGCTTGCCTCTGCCATCACCTGGCACTGGGTGACCTTGAGAGATCACACTTCAGCCCCAGCTCCTCTGTGATGAGGAAAACACTCACCTTTCCTACAGATCTGACTGACTTTTCTTAGTCCTTGTGCAATAAAAAAAAAACCAAACCACCACAATTACAGATGTAATCAATGTAAACATGCACCACTAACTCTCAAATAAAGCCACAGACACAAGTAATTGCCTCGGCCTCAGTGGGGACGAGAACTCCCTGCCTGGTGTCAAGAGACATCACTAAAAAAGGGAAAGTCAAATATTTAGTCATTTCAGATGCTGCAAATGTCATCCAGCACCAACTCCACAGCAGCAGCCAGGATCTAACTTGGTATGTGCTGTAACAACTGACTGCTGAGTACCTTCCCTCCCTACCCCCAGACACATAAGATGAAATCCATAACTGCAGGGATTTCAGCACAGCTGACTTCACTGCTATTTCAACAGAATTGATAATTGCTCAAACTGCATTTTTCCCCTTGCCCCATTCATTCACACAGTTCCCAAGGCTCTGGAATTGAAAAAGAAGCTACATGTCAATTAATATAGATATTTTTATACTAGGAAAATGCAAGCTGCTCACAGGCATTTATGTCCAAGTGAAATTTTTTTACTTTACAGTTAAAAAAAAAAAATCAGTCCCTGTGCCATTAACAAATCACACTGCACACGTCTCCAGAAAACGCAAGTTAAACTTCTGCAGTAAGAGGCTGTGCTGGCACGTTCCCATGCAAATTCAACTTCTGAGGACTGTAGAAAGGTACTAAAGCTTGGAGGTCATGAGAACACTTTTCTCAGATTCATCAAATACACTTTTTAAGCTCGGTTCAGCAGGTACAAGGACACGGTCCGTGGGGAGAAGGGTGCTGAAGCTGCGGTGGGAGCCCGGACATTTCAGGAAACAACAGCTTTTTTTTTTTTTTTTGACTGACTGCTTAGAAATCAGAGGTAAAAGCAAGTCAGTTGGGGCTGCAAAAACCCTGATTCCATCTGGCAGCTCCGGACGAGCACGGAAAAGGGGAATCCCTGGCTCAGGCTGCTGCTTTGCAGATCACTTGAAGGAGAAAAGCTCTGGCACTGCTGCACTCTTAAAGCTGCAGTGCCCAATTTCTCCTTCGTCCTCCTCTCCCCTGCCACACAACCCCCGGGTTCTTGGGGCTGGGGGGATGACAGGGAGGTGAGAGCGGGGAGACGAGCTGAGAAGTGCCAGGGAAAGGGGGAAGGAGGGGAGATGCAGGAAGTTTCCGTGCCGGGAGTGCTGCTGCAGCAGCAGCGCGTCCTGCTGCACCTCCTGCAAAGCTCCGCAGCCCAGCACAGGGCTCGGACTGCAGCACAACTGCACCAGCATCCAGGCAGGGAAAACCCACCAGCACCTGCCTGGAAAAGCACCAGCGATAATGCCAAACCAGAGCTCCCCACCAGGCATTTTAGTGGGTCTAGTTCTGGCTTGGTTGTTTTTGTTTTGTTTGTTTGTTTGTTTTCCCTTTTAAAATTTATTTCATTTGTTGACTTGTTTTAAAATAAGCAGAATAAAAAAATATTTCGCTGATTCAGCCTCCCTCACATCGGTCCCAAGGAGAATTTAAAAGGCAGAAAGGAAACGAAGTGGATGAAGTTTAATTAGCAAGCACACGGCAGAAGTTGCACTTTTTAATCTTTTTTACCCGTCATAATAGACAACCCCGCAGGAGGGAGGACTGCAGCCTCTTTAAAATGCCTCCCTTCCTAAAAGAGCATGCAAAGGGAAGAGCTTCCATTAAACCAGGTTAGGAAATCCTCCCTCCCTCCCAAGTTCTCTCTTCTTACCCTAAATCCACTCTGTGGAGCTCTGCTGTCTCAGGGATGGAGCGTTGTCTAGAGCAGCAAAAGTTGCAGACGGCTCCTCTGCGAGGGAGGCAGGACCTGGCAGAAGTAGTGTCAGACGGGTCCTCGCACTGAAGTGATGCCGGGAGAGCCCAGAGCTGTTCAGACAGGCAAGGGGAAAAAAAAAACCCACAACCGGGGGAGGGGGAGTTAAAAAGTCTTAAATCCCTGACACTGCAAGAACCCTGATCCTATAGGATTGGGTCTAAAAAGCCGGCACTCGCTCCCTGTGCTGCCGGATTTCCCGACAAGGTGGAGACTGAGCTCTTTGATTGTCTGCTGGGTTTTCTCACCTGGTGATGTTGCTCTTGGAAGGGCAAGAATGAAAAGCAAATCAGTCAGTCTGCAGAAGCCTCTCAAATGTACTCTGCTCCCACCTGAGCTGGTCTAAATTTGGGGAGCAGGCTGGAACTTATTCAGGAGTCAGCAGTGGCTTCTCCAGCAAACAGAAGCCGGAGAGATGCAGGGAATGCACTCTTTAACTTTGATAGCGAGGACAGGGGGTGACAAAAAGAACAGGGAAAAATCTCATTCTCCATGGTATTGCTAACAGCACGCTTAACCACATCAAGAATTCAGACAGAAGCTGCAAGTATAAATAATAAATTTGAAAAAAGAAGACAAACAACCCAAACAAAAAGCTCACATATCCCCCAGGCATTTGACAGGTCCATTTTTTTCCCTGATACACAGAACAGTATAAAGCCCGATCCAAAGACCTGCCTGCAACTTTAGCAAATCTGTGTTGTTTTAAACCTCAGGCCTCAAAAAGCTTTTTGCCCTGCGTACATTTGATTTCTGCCTCTTCTCAGTTTGACAGAACGCACAATTTATCCCCGACTATTCCATGGATTCAGCCACTGGAAAGCTACAGCAAGTGATGCTGCACAGACCCCCCTATTTTGTGGTGGGTTCAGCCCATTTTCATGACAGACAACAGGCACTGGTGCATTTTCCTTCTGTCCCATGGAAGTGGGAATCTCTGGAACAAGTGTCCAGAGAAGAGACTTGACTTTACACCCCAGAACCACCAGTTATCAGTGATTTCTGGCCCTGTTGTTCTAGTCTTCAGTGAGGCTGAGGAAGGGGAAACCACTTTAAGCTCAAGGTTATTGAAAGACATCTCCAGGGGCACACAGCATTTAAAACACGTGGACAAGAGCTCTACAACAAGCTGGCTCTGGAACCAACAGTTGCAAAGCTTTGAAACATGTTAATTTTTCATCCACACCCTTCAACGCACCACAGCAAAACGCCAAGCGTACATCAGGGTCAATCTAAATTTATCATTGCCTTTTGGTACCACCCTTGAAAGCTTTCAGATATGCTGATTATCTGCATGTGAGAGAGCCCTGGTGCTGCCCGGGAAGCCTTTTCTTCCCTTTCACCTTCATTGCTTTTCCATTTGGAGATTAGTTTTTCTGGCTGGGCCCCTAGCGCCTGACCATCAGTTGCATAACCCAAAATGCACCAGGATACCTGTTCCTTGCCTGGTGGGATGGAGGGAGATGAAGACCTGCATCCAGCCCTCCAGTCATCACCACCCACCCTGCAGAGGTTTCAGGGGTCTGGGTCACTTTTTACTTCTCTGTACCTGTTGCACAGGGGCAACATGCTGAATAATTCTGGTTTTGCACCTCCACAGAAGAGCACAGAGAGACAAAACTGGGTTCTCAGCGTTGTATTTATCGTTACTTGTGCCTTCCCACCAGCACTGTACTGCTGCAGCTGCTGCATGGCAGAGTGAGCGTTCACAGGCAGGATATTCTCAACCCACCACCCCTGCAAGCCTTCAGTGACACCTGAAAGTGGGCTGAGAGCAGCAGCAAGAGACTCCCCTGAACGTCAAAATATTTCAGTGAAATTTCACATATCTCTGCCAAGTCTTAGGAAACATTGATTTATTGAAGCGTTTCACAATATTTCAAGGCCACTCACTCCATAAACCAGAAACACGTAGTTAATCTGTGTTAGACAAGATGAGGAGAAGCACCGCTTGAGTGCTGGGGAGCTCCAGAGCACAGCCTGCGTGCAGGATGCCAAGGAATGCACCGAACAACACGTACCATCCCAAACTCTGCACCAATTCCCTGCTGCACCACAGTCCATTTATAGTAACGTGGTTATGCATTTTGGTGCATTTCACTTTGTTATAGGAGAACAAAGATGTTACTGTGTAGGATTTGGCGTTTAAGCTTTGTCAGTCAGTCCGAGCTTAATGTAACACAGAGATGGGAGCAGAGGGGTAATCTTTTCAGCTTTGCCTTCCCATTCAGCCATCAGATGCTCAGAGAAAAACCTTTGACTTTCCTCAGCTGCATTAATGTTCTGGAGTGCAGCAGCTTTCTGACACGGAGTTCAACACAGCTCTCCTGCAGTATTACACCATCAGATACAGCCCAGACCTCTATTTATATTAGAACATTAAAGGGGGTTGGTAGATGCTGGTTTTACTTTTATCAGAGTTTTCAAAACTTCTTGGATAAAAGAAATAACCCGACTGCCATTGTTAAACCTGCATCCCTCAATAAGAATTCGACATAGAAGTGGGCACTGGCATTCAGGGTTGCACTGTCCACTCAAAATGATAAAAGCTTTGGACTGAGGGTGTGAAAGCCAAAGCAAGGGTTAAGACATTTCTAGACTAGGAAGCCTCCATGTATTTGAAGGTTTTTTCTTACAAGTGTGCTACTTACATACAACTAATTTCTTGTTGTTGTTTGGTTTATTTAGTTGGGTTTTTTTTTAATCTCAGGCAATATATCCAATATTAATGAGTCAGGAAACTGATTACCAGCACAACAGTGCCCATTAAATTCAGAAGTTCAGTGTGTCAGTCTTCATCAATCAATATTTATCTACGATACAGTAACTATTAAACTCTAATCAAGTACATTTTGGGAGAACTTCAAGTAACTCCATGATGACAGCACTCCCTTCTACATCACAGTGCAAGAAAAGTAACTTCTGTCAAAAGCTGTGAGAGCCAGCCAGGCAGCAACACGAGTTACCCACCTTGTGCTTCTTTCTGAAGTAAATCAACAGATTGTGATACAGACCCAAAGCTGCTGAAGCTCTGAATCAGTCTGGACCACACTGCAAGCAGTTCATGTTGGAGAACTAACAAGGAAGGATGTTTATTCTTAACACCGGGCAGGGAGGAGCCAACCACTTCATCTGTGAAGTACCTTTGCTTATCTTGAGCAGACAGATTTTAGTCCATTTCTACGTATTTTGTCCACAACAATGGGAATCAGTCATTGCTTTATGAGTGGTTTTTCCTCAGCTAGGATAGGTGCAACTTACTCTTTTAGTTAATGCTCTGAGAGCACAGGAGCCCCAGTAATTTCTTTGGCTACCTAAAGCTAAGCAAAGGTTCCTATGTCCCCATGTCAAGAGGAAGAGAATACCTCCCTATTGTATAATGAAGAAACTGTACATTTAGCCTATAACCTCTATTTGCATCTTCCTCTAGCCCAAAACTGAGAAGGAGACAGAAGGCAGTTTGTCCTAGTGCAGAATACCTGGGGAAGATGCCAGCACTTTAATCTGCTGATCCCTCCGATGAGAGCATCACTTCCTAAGAACAAAAGGCAGAAAGTAGGCACAGCTCTGATCAGCTCTGCCTCATTCAAGCAGAGCACTTGGTGAAGATTAGCTCTCCTCCTCTTCCTCTCACCCCGAGGCTCCCTTCCCCTTGGTCCCTGCTTTTTTTGGAGCGTTTGTGTGGCAGGTCCTGGTTGCTGCAGGGTGGCAGCAGTCTTCCAAAAAAGTGGGAGGGAAGGGAAGGGCTCACCTGGTCCTGCTGACAGGATTTCACAGCGGGCATTAAATCCTGGTTTAGTCCCATGACTGGGATAGCAGCAGAGGGGTAATGCAATTAGCCAGTAATGCCATGCACTCGAGCTTCACAGCGAGGCAGCTGTGTTAAGACACTTTCCCTCCCCACTCCAGTTGCACACCTGAGAGGCATTCCCCGGACATGATTTCTGTAGCTTGCAAGCTACAGGTCAGAAAGGAAAGTCAACAAACAATAGAAACAAAAGCTCTTAAGAGGCAGTATTAGTCTAATACTCTCTCACCTTGGAGTGTCTCAGCTGTACTTTGATGCTAAGCTCTTTAAGAGCCAAGCTGTCCAGGCGGAACACCAGAGCAGTGGGGTCTTGGGAGCGTGGCTACCACAGGGCTCTGCTGGGATCAGCTTTCTAGCCTTTAGACAGCTTGTCTGGATGCACAGAGGTGGAATTGTTTAATACCAAGCAGGCCTAAATATTTAAATCCTAACTTCTTAAACTGGATTGGCAATTTCTCCCTGTTCAGGCCCATTCAAGGCTGAGCACCCTCAACCACGAACCAACTTCAAGCACAACTGCAGCTCCAGAACTCATTAAGCAGGTAAGTCACTGACTTGCCCCAATAGCCATGAAAAAGCCCCTCTTTCTTATTCTCTCCTACACCAGTTTGAGAACTGCTGTTGTGACTTTTACAGTCTGGTTTTTGAGAAGCCACAAGACAGTAATTTTATTTTCTCAGAACACCCAGCTGCTGCACAGCTGTTCTTTATTGCTTCACATCAGAACTTAACAGCCTTATTCAAAACCACGTGGCCTTGATAACCTAGAACTTGAGAGCTTTCCTGGAAGCTTGTCCCCCCAGCACTGCCACTGACTGAGCTCCACCAGCTCTGCAGCAGCAGGACCAAACAGGGCCCTGAGCTCCTGAAACAGCACAAAAGAACCAAGGAATGATAAGGCACCCACAGAAATTACTCAGTCATTTACAGCCACATCTACAGTTCATTGGCAGCAGATGCCTTTGCAGAGGCTGATAAATTTGGCAGATATCAGGCAATTTTCCTCTAAGATTACTTCGTCAAAAGCTTGCCCTACTGAAGCACACTTTTACCTCTTCAGAGCACTACAAACCCCATCCTGCCCCAGTTGCAGCTCTCCACACCTTCATCTAGCCTGCAACCGCAACACCAAAGGGCAACAAAGTCCAGCTACATCAAGCTCACCTTTTACATTGTTCTCCCCACTCCTAAATAAAAAACCACTTTCTGCGGAACAGCTTTTAACTCCTATGCCAAAACACAGCCTTTATCCAGGGCTTATAGAGTCTCTCCACGGATAAGCTGCTTCCTTTCAGCTTAATGCTTCCTCCTCTGAAACACCACCTTTAAACACCGCCCAGAACAGCTCTTTTTCCTATAGAGCTTTTATTTTGCTTGTAGAACATCTGTCTCCTTAATACCCCTTCCCTTGCTAACTACCTTTTATTCCTTTATTGGCATCACATGTCTCATCTGTCACACTGGACCTTTTTCCCTTAAAGGCACATGCAACCAAGGAAGTCTGAGAAGGCTCTGACAAAAGCACATTCTGACCCAAACCATCATCCTGATAAAATCTTAGTTGCCCCAAATTATGAGATGTTAGAGCTCCTTAATGAAACTGCTGAGGTATTTTTAACACGGTCAAAAAACCTATTTTATCTCCTGACCTTCAGCTCAGAAATAGCTGCACTATTTTTTTTTTTTTTCAGTCTTCCAAAAAACGGCTGCATAAAATGAACCCCCCCCTACAATTTCTGCCTCCATGTTTGAAGTTTGGCATCATATAACTAGCTGAAAACGTGGTCTCTCAATGGAAGATGTTGAACAACTGCTGCTACTCCCAACTTTGAAATCTATCTATGATAATAACAGGCTCAAGTGAACAAGGCCTCAGCTGTTCACCTCATTCCATGTGCCAGAAATATGCAGCAGGGAGGCTTGCACTTTAATGATTTCTGCTAAAGTAGGTGGCAAAGCCCCGTTTTTCTCCCAGAACAGAACACAAATTGCAGAAGGGGACTCCTGTGTACATCAGCTCACAGGCTGCTCTACCCAGACAGACCCAGATTAACTTCTGAGCGCTCAGCAAGCTTCGCCATCGGGGTGCTAACGGGTTAAACACAGGGCTGTGGGACGTAGCACTGCTTCCCCCTAAGCTTCTTGCTAAATGTACTGTGTGGTAACATCACACAGAGGAGGAAAAGGAGACCTCCGGCGCTGGATTGTTTGTCCAGCTGGCTCTTTCAGATGAGTTATTTACCCCCCTCAGCAAGTCTAATTTGCTGAATTCCACCAGTTGTGATGTACCCTGCGCTGGGTTTCAGGACCGGAGCCGTTCAGAATCGGAGGCGCTGAGCCTCACCCAGCCCAGAGCTGCATTAGCAACATGGTTGGAATCACAAAGCACGGTGCAATGTGAGGCAGGGCACGCTGCAGTCTCCCTCCTCCCAAATTTGGATCCACATCCTTGCAGACAAACCTGGGTGCTGACACGGTGTCACTCTGACACCTTTGCGACACCTCACAGGGTCTCTGTGAGAGCAGGCTGGTGGAACAACCTCCAGAGCAGGGTATGGAATAAAGAAATTATACAGTAAATACGATTCAAAGTTGTATCATAGAATCATAGAATGGTTTGGGTTGGGAGGGACCTTAAAGATCATGTTGTTCCACCGCCGTGCCCCGGGCACACACAACTTCCAGTGGCCCAGATTGCTCAAAAAAAAAATAAAAAATATATATATCACAAATATAATGCAAGGCTCATCTTATGTATAATTTCATTTCTAGGTTACCAGCCTGAGCAGCAAGGGACCCCAATTCTGTGCTCAGTTCTGCCAGTGACTCCCTTACCCCACCCATAAAGTAGTGGTGGTAAAGTGTCTCTATTTGTGTAAGATAATTTGAGACCTTTGAGTGAGAAAGACAACAGGAATGGTGCGTAGTCTTGCCATATAACGTAATGCCATGTATTACGGGATGCAGTTATAGCTGTTTAGTAGTCCAGGTCTGCTTCACAACTCCCTGCCGTTGCCGTACACGTTTTGCAAAGACACTTCTTCTCCTTTGCCTCTCTTCTCTCTGCCTCTCATCGCTCCACCTGCCTCCCCAAAACCTGATGTGTCTAAAGGCAGTGTCAGGCTGAACTGAATCGCACACCAGGAGGGTCACAAGGTACTTCTGTTGGTTAGAAAAGCCGGGACTGGAGTAGCGGGGGGCACAGGTGTGGTGAGGAGGGCGTGTGCTGGGGTCACGGTCATTTCGGGACACAAAGCAGTGCAAAGTCTGTAGACAAATACACCTACATGTGTGTACACACACACATATATATATTTATATATATGTAAAATTAGACAGCCAACGCAACTGGGGAAAAGAGATACTTTTTCTTTTAGAATGAATCATAGAATTAAGGATGGTTTGGGTCGGAAGGGACCTTAAAGTTCACCTTCCAACGCCCTGCCGTGGGCAGGGACACCTTCCACTAGACCAGGTTGCTCAGTTCCCCATCCCAACCTGCCCCTGAAGGTTACCAAAACTCCTG
>VZRE01010097.1:110207-130956 GCA_013396775.1 Cephalopterus ornatus
CCGGTCCGTCCCCGCCCCGCGTGGGCACCGCACGTCCCCCTGCCCCCGCACCCCCGGCACCCGCGGCCCCGCCGGGCTCGGCCCTTCCCCGCTCACCGCTGGCCCTGCGCGTCCCTCCGGGTGCCGGGGGAGCTCCGGCGGGAGGTGCGGGGGGGATGTGACACGCACCTGGCACAGGTGAGCTCACCCCTCGGGTGCCAGGGCGTTTTGTCTCCGTGACCCTTGTCCTGCTCTTCCAGGGCTCCGGAGGCTGAGCTGCCGTCCCGGTGCTGGGACCGGGGCACCCGGAGTGGGGCTGTGCCAGAACCAGAAGGGCCCAACACTAATTGGTGCGTCTCCCAGCTTGCTTTTAGTGTGAGTCTCCACGTTAAGCCTCTGACCTTTCCTGGAGATGATGGTGAGGCCATTCCTGCTCGAGTGTTGGAATGTACAGAAAGCCAGTACGGTTTTCCTGATTCTCAGAGTATCCCCGTAACTCTTTCCTTCGCGTGTTACCTGTGCATAGCCTTGTAGGAGCCCAGCCACACTGCATTTATCATACAACCAACTTCCCTGAGTCGGAAGGGACCCAAAAGGATCATCAAAATCCAGCTCTTTTGGCTGTGCGTCTGTTAATTATTTTTTGGGGGGGATGCAACAGTAACAAAAGATATTTTTCTTTTTTTTTTTTCTGCATAAGATCTGAACTGAGCTCCTGTCAGACTGGAGGAAATGCACAGTCTAACTGCTGGGTTAAGCTCCTACCTGTCTTATATGGACAAGGCCCAAGAGTCTTTTCCTGAAGCCTGACTGAGCAACTTTGTTCTGGCCAGCGGGGGGATTTTTTTAGTATTATTTTTTAATGTGAACAGTGGTGATTAGCTGATACGAAAGCAGTAAACAAACATTGCTGGGTTTACTGTGCTTTTTCTGGGCAGTGTAGCTCAATATTTTGCAATTGGGAGTGTTGTGAAACCAGCTTCTAGTTGGCTTGGAAGGACATGTGACTGAATCTGCCAGGAAGTTACTTGGCTCATTCACTCCTTCCCTTTGGAAAAGCCTGACCCACCCAAACCCTTCCCACTCCAGGGTGGGACCTGCTGAGGTCTCGTGCAGCATCTCAGGGACTTGCAGCCTGCCAAGGTGCAATGGGCAGTGTGTCACATGTCCCTGGTTCCTGGAATAAAGGTTGCTCAAACAAGTGTAAATACTGCCCCACTGCCCTGAGAAACGTTGCCATCTGAACTGTAACCCCACAGCAGGGGAAGGAAAACCAAATAGCTTTTTATACTGCAGGCAAAACCTTAGGAGCCGCATTTCTGCCCCTCTGCAACTGCCAGCCCTGTTTGCTGGATTCCTCAAGTGAGTGCATGGGGCTTAAAGAGCACGGGGAGAAGGGAGGGAGGGAGGGGAGGCAGCAGAAGGCTGGGGAGAGCTGATATGAGTTAAACTTACAGCCCCCAGTGTACCTTGTTGAAGCTCTCTGGAGGAGAGCAGTGGGTTCTGGGCTGTCTCCTGAGGGACTGATGTGCCTGTGGGGATCACTGAGGCTGTTTCCTTGCACAGTGGCAGAGCAGAGTGGGCTGCAGTTGCCAGCTAAAGTGATGCTCAGCTGCCCTGTCTCCATGCAGGAAACAGGGAAGGAAAAGCCGAAGGAATTTCTCTGCAAACTGATCTTTGAGAGGGAAGCCAGGGTGCCCAGAAGGCACAGCACTGCACAAGAGCTGTCCTGCTGTCCTAGGAGGGCTCACTAAGATGCCCCCTTCCCACTGCCACAGGGTTGTGGTGTTGGGACTGTTCCTTCTGAGAGCTGCACTGGGGGATTGTTCCCAGAAAGGCTCACTGGCATCAGCTGGAGACCTTCAGCACCCAGCTGAGCTCAGGTGCAAAGTTGAGGAGTCAGGAAGACACTCTGGGGGCAGGAACTGCCACGTATGCCTGTGTTTTGCCAGCTCACAAACAGCATCCAAAAGGTTTGGCCCAGCCAGTGAGGGTGGGCTGAGAGCTGGGGTGTGCTGGGACGTTGCTGGCTCAGGCACAATTCCTTTTTCTCTGCTGTAATCAGGTCTTTCCTCCCATTTACCAGAAAGGGAACAACCTGCCTTATCTCTCCTGCTCGCCCAGCCACTGCTCAGAGACTCTGCCCCACACCAGTCCCTGCAGGAGAGAGATCTGCACCGGGGAGAAGACACATTTCCAGCTACTCTTGCCACTGTGGTCTCCAAAGCTCCTGCGTTACAGGTGAGTCTGCTGGGCAGAGAAACACAGGAGTTATACAGACCAGTTCAAGCTGCAGACAGGGAGAGATGTTCCTTGTCATTATTTAGTTATCCTTTAGCTAACCCTGTAGCTAATTTAGATCCTTTAGCTACTTTAGGTCCTGTGTTGATTTAGTGATGAAATAGTGGATTTTCTGGGAGCTTTCCGTGGGGAAAACTTGGACATCTGTGCTTCATCCCTCTGCCATTGAAGGGGAGCAAGGACCAGGCCTTTTGCTCCAGGCTAGGAGAGACAATCCTGAGTGAGCTTTTGGTTCTGGGGCATGTGTACAGCTGTAACTGGAGCAATGGAGCCAGGGATGTTTTTCTTACTGACTGTGAATGTGTGAATCTGATGAGACACTTTTCAGAGTCATATCTGCCTGCAGAAGGTTCATTCTCATACCCAAGATCCATTTCTCAGTTGTGTGGTCATGAAACTGCCATTTTAAAATGGTCTAATCCTTCTTCAGAGCAGAGCCTAGTGAGACTGCGACTGCATCGGCATAAAAAAGCTTCTTACTGTCAAAATATGGCTGATTTTGCTACACAGGTAAAATTAAAAGATACATATTTATTGACCAGAACTGAAAGTTTTTAAAGAAGTTAGTTATCTTGTGTGCTGTGAAGGCTTTGCTCCAGCTAAACACAACTTCACAAAGTGAAACTAAGGGAGTGAGATAGCCACAGGAGCTTCTGAAATGACATCTGCTTGAATAAGAACTGCACAGTGGTTTAGTCACTCATTCCAGATTATCTCTCATGAGATGTAAAGTCATTGCCATGTTGCTAGATATAAGAACTAAATGTTTCTTTTCTCTTAAAAGCAGCTTTATTTTGACTAAGTAAGAGTGAGCAAAGGGGCTTTTTGGTCGGGGATTCCAGCTGTTCCTGTCTGCGGGGGTTTGAATGGGCACTGAGTGGAGAAGGTGCTGACCTGCTCTTCAGTGGTGGGAGGTTGAAGGAGGCAGAACACAAACCCCACGTTCTCCCCTGGCCACGTACATGGCCATCACGAGGCACCATCTAGACTGGCTCATGTCTAGACTCAATTTAAGGACCAGACTTCTTCTTCCCCTGTGTTGTTTTATCACACCAGTCTCCCAGGAGCTCCTTAGAACCCAGTTCAGCTCTGTTCATGAGAGCGCTGGTGCACGTGACTCATTAAACAGTGCCCTGAAGAGGAGCCTGTGCACTGGGACTGCCAGTGGTCGTGTTTGCCTCTGAGCTGCTCTGACAATATTGACATGAAGCCATGCCAAGGCAGAATAACACTGTTTGAGCAAAGTCCCAAACAGGAGGCTGTTGAAAGCAGGACTTAACCTGCAGGCACGTGTGTTCAGTGTGCAGGCACGTGTGTTCCTTTGTAGCCAGCTCTGAAATTTGTGTTAAAATGGGTTCCAGTTTCACAGCCTAAAGGCACTGACACCCCTGCATTAACTCAGCTGTGGGAGCAATGCACATGCTACCCAGAGACCTTGGGCACACGCTGCCTTCCTCTTCTTGGTGTGCATAAGGAGGCTGCAGGCTCTTCAAGAACCCAAATCACAGAGGGGAGGAGGGACTGTTGGGTGGAGGGTGCAGGCAGAAGTCCCTGTCTCTTCAACCACGGGAAAGCAGGTACCTTGCTTTGTGTTTTGCAGTGTTATAACATGGATTGACACGTTTCCATTTCTGTTCTTGTCTTCTAGTGTTCCTGGGTCTGCCCCTTCCCTCCCAAGATGCTGGGGAGGGTGCTGTGTATCTTGTTGCTCGTGGGAGCCTTGCAGTCCCTTGCTGAGGCGTCCCAGGGCCACATCTCTGTGATCCTGCTGGGAGCCACGGGTGATTTGGCCAAGAAGTATTTGTGGCAGGGTCTGTTCCAGCTCTACATGGACCAAGTGAGCAGCGGCCACAGCTTCACGTTCCATGGGGCCGCGCTGACAGCTCTGGAGCCGGGGCAGAGGCTGATGTTTGATGTGCTGAAGAAGCTGTCCTGTCCCCCGGACGAGGCTCCCAACAGGTGTGCCGTGCTCAAGGACCAGTTCCTGAAGCTGAGCCAGTACCACCAGCTGAGTACTGCCGAAAACTACACTGCCCTGAACAGGGAGATTGAGGCCCTGCTGCACCAGGAGGGGCTGAAGGAGGCTGGGAGGATCTTCTACTTCTCAGTGCCACCGTTTGCCTACACGGAGATCGCCCGCCACATCAACAGCAGCTGCAGGCCTCCCCCGGGGGCCTGGCTGAGGGTGGTGCTGGAGAAACCCTTTGGTCACGACCTGGAGTCGGCCCAGCAGTTGGCTGCAGAGTTGACGGGCTTCTTCAGGGAGGAGGAGATGTACCGGGTGGACCACTACCTTGGCAAACAGGTGAGCGGCTGGCAGGGCACAGCCCCCTGCCAGGCTCTGGGGCTTGGTGGCTGGGAGAGTGCTGGGTGTCAGTTCTGCATCTAATGAGAGTGTTGTTCCCCTCTCAAATTCAGGCAGAGCCTCTCAGTGTGATCCAAAGCCTCCTGGAATCCTGTACTGTTCCTATTCTGTCCTGTGCTGCTGTCCATCTTCTTAGAGAGCAAAGGAAATGTGCAGACCAAAGCGGGGCTTTCTCCTGCTGGAGTGATGAGGGTCCCTTCTCCAGAGGGAGGCCAGGGTGTGGGGTTGAGCTCTGTGTGGGCCTGAAGTAGAGATGCAGAGTTTATCTGGTCTTCTCTCCAAGGTCAGGGTTTTGATTTCGCTGAGTAACATTACTCACAGGCCTCTCTGCTTAGCCATTCCTTCTGGAAGCAGTTTTTGATTTGATATGATAAGGAGCAGATGGGATGTCAGTTTTATGGGATGCTTAGGAGAAGGTTTCTTCCTGCCCTGTGCTCCACTCCGGTCTGCTGCAGGGACAGCTCAGGATGTGGAGCTGCGTTGTTCCAGAGGGAAGGTGTCCAAGGACGTGCCATCCTTGTTTCACAGGAATGTGATGTCACATTTTGAAAGGAGCCTGTTTCATCCATGGCACTGTGGGCAGATTTTACTGCATGTCCAGCTGCAAGGAGAGCATCTCCACTAAGAGGGGGGATTTCTTCTGTTTTGTTTTCTGGTTGGGTATTTTTTTGTGTCCCAAAAAGAGCAGATGGCTTCAGTGGTGTAAGCATCTGAACTGATGTATTTCAGCACCTTGGAAGTGTACGTTAGTCCCAGGATGGTCTGACTCAGCCCTTTGTCCTTTGACAGATGTAAACTGAGTGCCTTGCAGTTTGTAGCTCAGCCTTTTTTCACATGAAACCTCAAAATGCCTCAGAAAGACCTTTAATGTCTGCCCTGGACGATCACTGGCAGCCCCACTGTGCATCTCTGAAGGCTCTGTTGCTGGTTTTCTCTTCCCTGACCCACTCTGCTCTCTGCTGTGCTGCCTGTCTGCTGGCACATCCCAGCGCTGGATGGGGCAGAGATGTTGGGCCAGAGATGTTGTGGGAGTCTGGTGAGTTTTTATGGGATCTTTGTCTTTTTCCCTGCACAGGCTGTAGCCCATATCCTGCCTTTTCGAGATCAGAACCGACAGTTTCTGGATCCGATTTGGAACCGACATCATGTGGAAAGAGTGGAGATTGTCCTGAAGGAGACTGTGGATGCTAAAGGTTGGTGAGGAGAGTGTGCAGAGTGTGCAGGGTGAATGAATGAGAGGGAGAACTGGCAGGTTCATTAATTATGTGAAAGTGGCCCTTGAGGTAGTGCTGGTACAGAAATAAAAAACGTATGGTATGTTGCTCTCTGGAAGTGGAGAGGGACTGTCCTACACTTCCTGTGCTAGAGACTGACTCACTTCCAGGTAGTGTTGCTGCTTCCAAGAAAAGATTCCAGTTGCAGTTCGTCTGGGAGCAGGGGCAGAATCCCCCACCTTTTTGTGCTGCAGAGCTCTGGGGACATTGCACCCAGCTTTCCATCCTGATTCTTGGTAAAAGGCACTAGATTTGGAATTGATGCAATCTAAGGCCACTTCAGTTCAGTGCAGCAATACTCTGGTTGTTGTAACAACAACAACCCTTTTGTATTCCTGTCCTGTTAGCTACCAAGCTCACCCTGAGTGTACCTTTGTGCTGTTCCTTGGAAGGTGCTCTTGCATCTCTTGCTTGGATGTTGCTCATCTCGGCTCGTCGGTGTCAGTCCTGGGTCACGCTGTGTTTGTCTGCCTGTTTCTTTCCCTTTCTCTCTGTAGTAAGAAAGAGCACTGCAGAGAGAAAAAATCCAAGCCCAGAGCTGCTAGCATGGGTCTCCTGCTGAAGGACACGGCTGCAATCCCTCCCTGCAGTGCTGCAGCAGCCGCTCTGCAGTGCTCAGCACAAAGCTCCCTGGGCTGGACTGCCACCCGCAGCACTTTGGGCATGTCAGGTGCCCTCAGTTCTGCAACATCAGGGCTGCTTCTCCACTCACTTTACCTGCTCCCTCCTTCCCTCCCTGACCCCCTCCCTCCTCGCTCTCTCAGCCACCACAAAACAGTTCATACAGTTCCATCCAACTTGGAGCGATCTCTGGTTTGGCTGCCCAGACCTCAGCCGGGCCTGTTTCTGGGAGAGGGACGCACTGCAGAGAAAGGAAGGGGGAAGTGCTGTCTCTGCACAGCCCCAGCTGCACCCTGTGCCCTCCCTCCTCTGAACAACTTTGTAATTTTTCATTTGACATCTTTTTTTCTCCTGTTCAGCTTCAGCTGGCAGCCTGGCTCCCAGCAAGTCTGCAGCATTGATTCCACTAATGAATGTGCCTTTGGATTAGAGCAGAGGAGATAAATGTATCAATCAATAGGGGAAGCCTGTGGGTGATGCAGTTTGCAGCCTGCTGCTGCTGGCTTACACAAAGGCATCTGCTTGAGTCTCTTCATAAGTGCAGTGTCCTTCTCCCCCTGCTCCCACCTGCATGAGAAACCAGGCAGGGAAAGGGGAAGCAGGGCTTTGTGCATGGAATTTTGTCTCCCAAGGGCATGGCTCAGCCGGAGCCTTCTGAGGACGGGAAAACCAGGGGGAAAGGGGCAGTGGAGAGCAGTGCTCATTGCCAGGGCACAGCTGCTGCTGTTCTGGGGAGCTGGTGTGTAGCTGTAGAGCTGTTGGGGTCCTTGCTCTGATCCCACTTTCCAGCCACTCTGGCAAGGCTTTTGTGTGGAACTGCCTGTTGTGTGGAGTGCCAGACCCAGAGCTGTGGCTGCAGAGCTGCCTTCTGCTCTGTGTGCTCAGGGCTGTCAGGCAGAGCATGACTTCTCCTGGGTTTAGGCTCTGTAAAGCACCCAAAAAGAGGAGTGTGTTTGGCTCTGGGGAGGACACGCAGTCCCATGGGAACCTTTTATCTTTATTTTAGTGTAGAATCGTAGAATGATTCGGGTTGAAAGGAACCTTTGAAGACCATCTGGTCCAACCCCCGTGCCATAAGCAGGGACATCTTTCACTAGAACAGGTTGCTCAGAGATTGAACATGTCCAGTGACGGGACATCCACAACTTCCCTGAGCTTGATGGCTTCAGGTTAATTATTGGGCTGTGAGAAGAGGTGCAAACCAGTCAGGGCTTGTTCTCTTTGTTCTTGGCAGACACATTACACATGCAGAGGACAAAGCTGCAAGAAAACCACATCAGTTTAAATGCATCTTCCCTCCTCCTTGTCCTCAGGCCGCACCAGCTTCTACGAGCAGTACGGGGTCATCCGGGACGTGCTGCAGAACCACCTCACAGAGGCCCTGATGTTCCTGATCATGGAGCTCCCAGGGAATGTGAGCAGGGCTGAAGAGGTTTTGCAGCACAAGCTGCAGAGCTTCCAGTCCTTGTGGGGCCTGGAGAAGAACAGTGCCGTGCTGGGCCAGTACCAGGCGTACGCCGGCCAGGTCCAGGAGGAGCTGCAGCAGGCACCGGACTACATCAGCACAACACCAACCTTTGCAGGTGAGAGCCTGGGCTGGGCTCTGCACAGGGGAGTAGTCTGGAGCTGAGGAGAGCAGGAGATGTGAGTCCTTGTGTGGTGATACCAGCTCCGTGACTCTGGACCTCACTGCTGACACAGGGATGTCTCCAGGCATCCACCAGCATGACTGGGAGCTGGAACAAAGCAATACTGTTGTCGTGTCAGTTAACTAGTGATCCAGTGAATGGAAAGCATAAGAGCTAAGTCCCATTATTCTAAGATCTCTGCATTATTTTTAAAAGTGGCCTGCAAACTCCTTTGCCGTTTCATGGAGTCGAGTTGCTCTCTGCAGCTGAGGGGTAAAGTTCTGCAGTTCTCTGTGATGATGAACCACAAGGCCACCTCTAGCTATGCTATGTCTTCTGAACATTAAAGATACTGTCTGAATGATGTTCATGTTCAGAAAACTGGTTTCCTACAAGATTAAAGGAGGCTAAACAAGTGGGATACCTGGGAGGAAGGTATCCTCAGCAGGGTAACTGGAGAGCAGTTGGGCAATGAAGTCAGGAAAGGGTTCAATGTGGAGCAAGAGCCACGGTGGCTGCCAAGATTTCTGGGAGCTGAGAAAGGAGAATAATGGGTAGGTGATAGAGATCCCCCCAAAACTGTTTGCTGTTCAGGTTTGATTTGGTAGCTGAGCTCCCTGTCATTTCAGGTGTGCTGATCCACAGTGACAGCCTGCGGTGGGAAGGAGTCCCGTTCCTCCTCACCTCTGGGAAGGCTCTGGATGAACGGGTAGGTTATGCCCGTGTTCTCTTCAAGAACAGGGCCTACTGCACTCAGAGTGAGACTCTGAGGGATGCAGGGCACAGCCAGTGTAAAGCCAAGCAGATCATCTTCTACTTCGGGCACGGGGCCCTCAACACCCCTGCGGTGCTTGTGAGCAGGAACCTCTTCCGGCCCGTCATGCCCAAAGACAGTTGGAAAGAAGCCGTGGCTCAGTCAGACCTGCACATTTTTGGACAACCACTGTCTGATTACTATGTGTACAGCCCTGTGAAAGAGAGAGATGCATATTCTGTCCTCATCTCCAATATCTACCACGGCAGAAAGGATTTCTTCATCACTACAGAGAACCTGCTGGCCTCCTGGGGCTTCTGGACACCGCTGCTGGACAGCATCTCCCACCAGCCCCTGCGCCTCTACCCCGGGGGCGTGGAGAACCAGCACCTCCTCGACTTTGAGATGGTGAGTGGGGGACTGGCATTCACCCTGGCAGAGCCAGCGGAGCTGCTCAACCCCACCAGGCAGACGCCAAGTGATTACAAGGCAATCCAGTCCAAGTATCGGCAAAGTCCCCTGGTCTCGGCGTGGTCTGAGGACCTGATTTCCCAGCTGGCTTCCGACATGGAGGAGGCAGCAGTCAGGAGCGTGGCACGCTCTGGGCAGTTCCACCTGGCCCTCTCAGGGGGCTCAAGCCCAGTGATCCTGTTCCAGCGGCTGGCAAGGCACCACTACGCCTTCCCCTGGAAGCACACCCACATCTGGCTGGTGGATGAGCGCTGCGTCCCCCTCACCGACAGCGAGTCCAACTTCTTCAGCCTGCACAGCCACCTCCTGCAGAGCGTCAGGGTGCCCTACTTCAACATCCACCCCATGCCCGTGCACCTGAACCGGCGGCTCTGCGTGGAGGAGGACAGAGGCACAGAGCTGTACGCCAAGGACATCACGGCCCTGGTGGCCAATGCCAGCTTCGACCTGGTGCTGCTGGGGGTGGGCACCGACGGCCACACGGCCTCGCTCTTCCCCTGCTCGGAGAACGGCCTGGAAGGGGCTCCCACTGTGGTGCTGACCGAGAGCCCTGTCAAACCTCACCAGAGGATGAGCCTTAGCCTACCCCTCATCAACAAGGCCAGGCAGGTGTTTGTCCTGGTTTTGGGGAAGGGGAAGCACGACATCACCACCCTGCTGAGCAGGGTGGGCCACGAGCCGAAGAAGTGGCCGATCTCGGGCGTCAGCCCCGGCTCTGGCCAGCTGGTCTGGTACGTGGATTACGAAGCTCTGCTTGGGTGATGCCTTCACAGTGTCCCTCCTCCCTTGTCTGCGTGGCCTTTACAGCCTGGATTTTCCTACACAATGTCCATGTTTTTCTGTTGCCAGCGGCAGCTTCATCTCTGACAGGCTCCTCAGACCTTCTGGGAAATCCGTGGCCTGCAGCGCCTCTGACATTTGAGCCTGAAGGGAGCTGGGCTCAGTGTTCAGAGCTCAGGAGGAGCCAGTGCAGCATTTTTGGCTCTGCCAGTGATTCTGACTGTGACTTTGGACAAATTACCTCACCCTGAAGTGCCTCAGTTTTCCTGTTGGACCTTTTTGCTTATTGGCGTTTAACTACCTCGCAGGCACTACGGGAGACTTGTTAAATTAACTACCTGCCAAATTTTTAAAAAATTTCATGTAATTCTCAGGCTAAGTTGCAATAATAACATGTTCATCCTGTGCCCTGCTCAGTCTGGCTGGGCCAGAGTCCTTGTCTCAGTGAAATGAGGGTTGTGTGCACGTGGACCTGTGCAGCCAATCCTGGTGTCAGCCAGGCTCTGACTGTGCTCTCCTGGGAGCACAGTTGGCTTTTGTGCCATGTGGCCCCTAAATTCTGAC
Organism: Cephalopterus ornatus; assembly: GCA_013396775.1. Taxonomy (NCBI): domain Eukaryota; kingdom Metazoa; phylum Chordata; class Aves; order Passeriformes; family Cotingidae; genus Cephalopterus; species Cephalopterus ornatus. Next base: position 120,945 of record VZRE01010097.1, read on the forward strand.
ACTGATTTGTGAGCTCACTGCAGTCCTGAGCCTTTGCAACCTGCCCAGCAGCAGAGGCTGAGTTCAGAAGCAGTAATTTGCTTCTTTCATTAAGTGGATGGCTGATACACGGGGGATGGGGAAGGAAGACAACCTGCTTTTTAGGCTGTTAAAATAATGGGGACAGGGTGAGGAATATGGCAGCTCACAGAGCTGTTGTTTGCCAGCAGTGCAATAATTATTGAAGGAAAAGCTTGGTGTTCAGAGGAGTTGTTGGGTTTAGCTTGCAAAAAAAATGTTTGCTTTAGCTGTCTTTGCCTCATTCTCTGAAATGAACTTTTCTCTGTCCTCAGAATTGAAGCTTGAAGCGTCATTCATTCGGTGGCTTATAAAATTTCTGTGGGAGGCAGCTTTACAAACTCCCAACATATACCCGTGGGTACAGCACACACTGAGGTAGATCCACTGTTTGCTGATGGTGGTGGTGGTGTTTGAACTCCGGGACACTGACTTATGAGGGAGGGAATTTTCTCTGTACACATCCCGTGGGCACACGGAACCAGCAGAGTGCACCTCTGACAGCACAGCATGAAGTGGTTGTAGAAATGTGTAGTTCTGCTGCTCACTGGGAGGGTTGGAGACATCCAGTCCTGCCCAGAGACCCCACTCCCCACTTCCTAACCTTCTGATTTTCACCTTCCCAGAACGCTGCCACGCACAAGGGGTGTCCTGTGCTTTTGTGGTATCCCCAGATGCTCCGTGGTCTTCTCCGGCAGGTTGTTTACCTTTGGATTAGTGCCTTACCTGCTCTGGTTGGACAGCTGGGATGGCTGGTTATCCCTCTTTTGTGGCTGTCGGTGGCTAAGTTTGCTCCTGCCTGTGTCCTGGTTACAGGCAGGATTAACCACGAGCACAAACACCAGAGGGTGAAAATAAACCCCACGGGAGGAGAGGAGAAGAGGGAGCGGGAGGAAGGTGAGCTCTGCAGGACTTGCTTGTCCAGTGGAGTCTGGAATAAGAGCGTATGTCCAGGAGTTCATTGGAATAACCCTCTGTGTAGAGGAGTGATAGCAAACAGTGGTTCCAAAATACACCACAGTGGCTGGAACAGCTGTGCAGAGCAACAGGGTTTGCGTCTGGTACATCCGTGACTTCCAGCATCATTTTTTATTTTTAAACAAATAGATCCATTAACTTCATTCCAGGTCTTTTGTGTTTGGTGTAAGGGAACAAGTTTTAGTAAAAAAATTGACCTAGATGAGAGTAACTATATTGTTATGAATGACAGAATTTATGGCTGTGTTACAGGTGACTGTGGCATTGGTGTGTTCCTGTTTTTGCACACTTTTCTTTTTAATATGTGGCTGGCACCTTTTGGAATAAATACTGAGAGGTTTATTTGCACTTGTAAGTAAGCACAATTTCTTTTTTCCCAGGGAGCTTCTCTTCTTTCCAGCTGAAAACAGGGTTTATTTGTGAAGTCTCTATCTAGTGGGTCATCCCAAAATGAATCCCAGATTTTATTAAAATCCGTGGAAAGCTTCCACACGTTCTCCTCAGTGAACATAGCTGTCTGGGTTGCTTGGGTGGGGGGTTAGAACTGCATTTTCTTTTTACACAGATAATTCCTTTTAAACTCTTTAATAATTAGAATTTGCCACATGAAAAACAAGTATTTTTGAATATACAGAATTTATGGCTGGAAAGAGAGAGACTGTGGTTAGGGAGAAGGGTTAAATGAGCAACAACTTTGATGAGGAGGAATGGTAGAAATCCACTGGGCTCTAGGCCAAGGAAGCAGTGCTATTTTTATTTTGTGAAAACTATTAATAGGAGGTGTGCACCTTCTGGAGGGCTTGTATTAACCTTTCTTTGCAAAAGCAACTCCATGGAGTAATTTCTTACAGTCTGTTTCTCCTCTGAGTGATTATTGATACCAATTTTATTAATTTTTTAAATGTCAAGTGCATTCCTAGAATTCAATGGTATGATTATTTATATGTTTTACAGAAAACTAACACTGGAAATAATCCATTTTTCACTTCAACTTTTATAAATCAAGTTGTAAAATCTTTTTTTTTTTTCCCCATGAGCAAAGTTTTGTGATCCCTTTCATGTTGTTTAATGAATAAAAGAGAATTATATTTATAAAAAATAAATAGTTTTTAACTAGAAGTGTCTTTTAATTTCTTCCAAAGATAGGTGGTCATTCTGGGTTTCTTCCTCTCCTCTTGGTGAGTGAAGTTTTAGGGTTTTAGTTGTACGAAGTGAACAATGCAGCTGGTATTGAATGTTCACTCTGACTCCTGGTTTTTTTGGTGTCTCATCCAAACAAGGCCAGGCCTTTGCAAAACAGAGGAAGAGCCAAAGCCCTTTTAAGGTGAGGAGATGGGATCACCCAATGCTGCGCGGGGTCCTGAAATGGCCAGGCCCCGGGGAGGTCTCCCCTGGTGCACATTTACTCCCCGAGTTGCATTTCCATGGATACTGTCACCATAGGACAGAGCTGCTGAAGAACACAGAGTTTGCAGAGCTGCCTTTTGACCTCTGCTCTAAGATCAGCTCAGGTTCAAGCACAGGCTGTGCCCTGGCTCTGGCTGGGAGGGCGCCGTGGACAGTCCCGGAGCAGAGTCCTGGCCTCCAGTTCAGCTGATGCCCAAATGCTCCTGTCCAGAACCAGCCACCTCCTCACCGAAAGTCTCCCCTGGCACCTCGGTTCCGCAGGAGGAAGGGGCACAGCGTGCCTGGGAAAGGGGAGGAGGAGCACAGCAGTTTCATCCCAGTGCCCCAGGGGAAGGCTTCGTTTTCCTGGCGAGAGGAGGATGGGAGGATTTAAATCAGATGGTTTCTTGCTGCAGTCTTGCTGATTCACAACTGCTCCTTCCCCTGCATGCAGCTGGAGGGGCACTGTCACTCACACACTTGGGGTTTTTCTGTGGATTCCAGCAGAGCATTGCTGTAGTACCACGGATGTGGATCTTTTCAGTGTCCCAGTCCTCTCCAGTGCTCCTTTGGATGTCTGGGGCCATTGCTATGACATGTTTATGGTACTTTCTGATGCTGTTGGTAATGCTGAATTATCTAAGATACCTATTCATTTGAAAATGGCTCTGCAAGTGAGGCGATTTAACAGTTAAATGCAACATTTAACACAGGGCTGGGGCAATATTTTCCTGTGTAGATTTTTCCTGTTAATATCAGAAGTGTTTTAATTCTAGTTTAGAGAGAGTTTTGCTCCAGCTTACATTGTGCATTGCTGAAGAGAGATACTGCAGCTAGAACAGGATCAGTGAATCCTCCCCAAACACATGGAGCAGAGGCAGCGGTGAGAAAAGCAGCAAAATTTTCAGTGTCTTAATGCTTTTTAAAAACAAATCTTTTGGTGCTGTGCTCGACTTCTGCTTTGGCCACAGCTCAGGGCAACCCTTAGAAGGATCTGTGCTCCGAATTCATTGCCTGCCTTAGCGGGGATGTGGTTTCTTGCCTTCCTCCCCTGAGACAAGATGATGAAAATGTGGCCGTGTCCTAAAAACTGGCAAGAAAGGAGACGGAGGGGAGAGAGTGAAGAAGGGCACATTTCAGGAGCCCGGGAGATCCTGAGCCAGGCTGCCTTGTGAGATGTCTGTGGGTTATGTGGATGGATCCAGCTCATTCCAGCTGCTCCCCCTGCAGAGAGCTGGCATGAGGTCCTGTAGCAATGCAGCACCGGGTTCCCCTGCAAGCACCACTGCAGTCTGTGCCAGCCCGGTGCCCTCCAGCTGCTCCCTGCGGCGGGACGTGCTGGCTCCCCTTCCCTCCGGCACATCGCTCTGTGGAGAGGAATTTCCCGCAGAAACTATGTCCTGGTGGCGCTCCGACCAGACATCGCCTCATTTTTTCCTTAAACAGGGCTCCCTTTTTGTAGGCATCTCCTTATCCACAGAACAATCCGGGTTCTGTGTGACTGGTGTCGGGCTCTGTGGCTGTCGCTGAAATGAGACCTGTGCATGGGCACAGGGTGGTAGGCAGGATCCTTTCTGGAGATCCCAGGCTATTTTTAACAGGATTCCAGCATTTTTTTTCGTGCTTTGCTTTTCTTTAGGTGGGTAAGAAGAGGAGTTGGCACAGTCTTCTGTGAGCTTGAAGAGAGGAAGACAGAGAGGCCATGAGATGGAGGGGGGGAATGGGAGCTCAAATCTCTGCCTCATCCAAGTCTGGAGCTGCATCTGGGACCAAGTTTAGGTTATTTCCCCACATGAGGAGGGGAAACCTGGGGTCGGATGTTGGGGAAAAGGGCAGCTTGCATTCAGGGAGAGGGAGGAGATAGGAGGAAGAGACCAAATACTCTGTGTCTGTCTGAGGTGTGCATATCCCATTTGGGAATGTGCTTGTGGGATAGACCTGATTGATGTTAAACAGCTTAATTTGGGAAAAACAAAAGGTCTGCAGCAAAAGGGAGGGGAAAAAGCCAAGGGTGACTAGGATTCAGCTGACTGTCTGGATCCTGCATCATCCCACAGCTTTCCAGGGAGGCGGTCTGGTCGTGGTACAGCACCACGCTGTGTGCCCCGTGGTAGGATTGCTTAGGGGTGGGGGGAGTCAGGACACCTTCCTCGTGTTCCCAGTGCCATGGGAATTGCTGGATCGTGCTTAGAGCAGAGCCGAAGGAGCAGGACTCTGCCACTGACTCACTGGGGATGAGTCACCTTCTTGCCTGGGTTCCCCTCTCCTCTCACACGCAGCAACAGTAAATCAGCTACCTCGTGGGGACGTGAAAGGTTTGGAAGAGGCTGGAGGAAGGTTGCTTTATCCTACATCACCCCTGTGGTGTGTATCGAGTCATGTTCATCAAACAATATCAGCCAAAGCACTTGCTGGGAACAGCAGCAGTCAAAATCTTTCCAGCACAAAGGCAGGGCCTGCTCTTATTGCTGTTATCTGCTGGAAACAGAGGCTGGAAACAGTTGGCACCTCCTCTCCCAACAGCTGTGTTTTGACACGACCAAACTGTCTGACAAAGCAGCCGCCCCCACGCTGCAGTGTGTGACTTGCAGGGGACATCACTGCGGATGTTTTTCCTCAGCTCCTCTCTGGAAGCTCTTTAGGTGTCTGTCAGCAAAGAGGTGCTCTGGAGACAGGTCTGCCAGCAGCAGAGGGTGCTGCTTCCTCGTGCTGCAGGAGCTGCTGGGAGCCGCTTTTCCCAGCCCTGTCCTGCAAAAGGAGCGTTTTCCAGAGGCCCAGACCAGCGCAGCTGGGCCTCTGACAACCGACTCCTCTGCTGGCCCTTGAGCCACACACAGTGCAGGGGTGAGCACGGATCTCCTGGGGCACAGCGAGCTCTCTGACCAGCCTGCTCTCCCAGGAGCTCCTCCTCGGCTGCTGTTCCTGTATTATCCCGGTTTCAGTTCATGGGCTATCCATCAAAAAGGCAAGGAACTAATTTTTCTGCTTCCCCACTCCCAATGGCTTCTCATGCACAGTCTGTGACCGTGTCCTTTAGCTCCCCACATACAGTGCAGTTGACACAAGGAGTGTTGGGACATGGCCTTTTTCCTGCATTTGTAGGACTTGTGCCAGCAGAAAAGGCGCTGTGATTTTAAGGGGATGTTACCTCTCATTAAGAGGTAGCCATGTCTGTAGTGCATGTACCCTGGACAGGGCAACCAGCTGGTGTTATAAGGGTTGCTCCAAAAAGAACTGGAAGCAAAGTATCTTCTACATCCAAGTGCTCCAGCCATGTATTTCCCATTCTTTAAGGCATTTTCCCATCCAGCACCCTGTGCTGAAGTGGAAAGGCAAAGGAGCAGTGACAGGAGACATCACAGCAAGCCTCTGCTTTCCAGGTGAATGGAAAGTAAAATACCTAGTTTCCTCTTTTGTTTTGTTTTGTGTTTGTGTGTTTGTTTGTTTCTTTGGGGGGGGGGTTGTTTTTGGAAAAACAGTTTAATTTCATTCAACAGCCTCATTTGCTTGTGTTGCAGCATGCAAAGTGTCGTGTTGACATCTCAATTCACAAGAAGAGACTAAAAGGAAGATGACTACTTTTTCTTTTTCCTGCAAAGTGTCCCTGGGGTTTGCCTCTTTTTCCTCCTCTGTGTGCCACCCTCTTTTACTCCCTTTTCCACCGCATTTAGCCATCTTCCAGCTGAGGAGGGTTTGTTGATTGTCCTCTAAGCGGGCTTGGCAGGATTTCTACCTCGCGAGGCTGCTGTTTTCACAGCCTGTCTCTGTGTTCTGCAGCACACTGGGTTACTTTGGCTTTGTAGCTGCACATTACAGACGCTCATTGTTCACTATCTGTTGCATTGTCTCCCTTAATTCCCACAGGCAGAGCCTGCATGCAGCACGTACATGTTTCCGGGCAGAGTGTTTGCTCTCTCTCTCTCCCCTCCTCTCCCCAGGGCACAGAAAGCTGTGTGCTTTCTGCCTGCCTGTCTTTATACAGCCCCTCCAAACGCAAAGCAATAGGATCCCCTTTATTGCTTCAGTCTACGCGACTCCTGCTGCAAGGTCAGTATCAGTCAGGCATAAAACACGTCTACAAAGTCTGTACCAGCCTGAGAGTCTGCGTTGGGAGCCTGAAGGATTTAGATGCTTAACTTCAGACAGTCAAAAGGGACCCATTTTCCAGAATGTGGATGCTCATCCACTTCCAGATCACAGAGCTAATCTACAGTACTGAACGCTGACCACAAGAAAGCAGGCATGCCAAGTCGTTCCTCCTCCCACTTTCCTTTTAATAATCTTAGCATAAATTCACAAGGATGGGAGCTGGAAAGGTCTCTGCTAATCCAGGCTCCATCCCCAGATAGCTCTCCCAAAAGGCTTAGAGGGATTCCATTGCAGGCCATAAACACTAGCCCGTGTCAGTCACCCCCGCCTCTGCCACTGTTTGTGCTGTTGTTTGAGATATAGACAGTATTCAAAGCAAATGATTGAAGATTAGCAAATCCTGCTTCTTAAGGAATCAAGAAATTCAAATATTAGGGAAATAAAAGGAGGCAAGATTCTGTAGGAGCTGTGATCTCATCTGGCGAGAGAAGCCACCACAAAGCTGAAAAGTTCTGCTTCAGCATTTGTCACGTCTGGTTTCCTCCAGCCTCCCTGCTGCTCTTACACCTCCTCCACCCCACTTCTCCCTCTTGCTGCAAGCAACAGGAATCTCTGTTTGAGCAGGAAACCCTTGCTCACCTGGAACTAGCACACAGGAAAATGCAAGACTGTGAGCATCCCTCAAAGAAACTCCCATCCGTTAATGGCAACGTGCTGCAAAGTGCCCAGGGAGAGGGAATGGGTGGCAGTGCTGAGCAGGGCAGGGAGGCAGGTAACAGGAGTCAGCCCAGCAGCTGAATTCACAGGCAGACTCCCACCTGCTGAGCCTCCTGTACGGTTCTCAGACATCACTCACAACTTTCTTGGACTCAGTAGTGACACGTCTCTGCTGCTACAGAAGGTGCTCATGCAGGGCTGAGCCTGTGGCTTCAGAAGCCAAGGAGAACCTGCTTCTGAGCCTCTGCAAGTGAGATCTTGGGCTTCCCTCAGCATCCTGGCTCTGGCCATTGCCCTGTCACTCCACTGACTCAGGGCAGATGGGCAGGCAAAGGTCTCAGGGTAAGAGAAAATTTCCCCATCCGTATATCTAGACATCAAGAGCTACTCTCAGTCACCTAATTAACCACTGCCTCCCCTCTGCCTTTCCACCTTATGAATCCACTCCAGCCTTTGCCCCAGTCCCACCAGTCGAGTCTCACATTACAGCAGTCGCCCACCTTGACAGTCATGAAACAAAGCACTTAAAGTAGGTGCACTTCAGTGAGTGTGGTAGGTGGATTTAGTGTAAAGGAGAATCTGGTCCACAGAGCAGTAATTCTGAGCAGTCCTGAAGTTTCCCTGGTCAACACTTCGGTTTGTCTGGCTCTCCAGCTAACGGATGCCTGGAACATTCCTCTAACAGCTTTGGTATTGGCAGAAAAGACTGGAGTGGGGCTTCTGAACAGTGGAGATCAACTGGGAGAACTCCCCACTCTCCACAAAGTGGGTTCACGCGACAATCTGCAAGGTGCTCAGAGAAAACATTGGAGCTGGTCTGAAGGACCCTTCCTCAGCTGCCTCAGGGCAGTGTTCACAGGGTCTCTGGGTGAGCGTGGACCCCCAGGGTTTGGCTAAGAGCTGTCCAAGAACTGAACAGTATTCTGCAGCAAAAACTCCAAGGGGGAGATTTTCAGAACACAAATTACTGAAGAACTTCTGCTGAAATTAGTGAGGACTTAAATAGGGGTGGGTCCAGGTCAAAGCAATGTAGTTTTGAAAAAGCTACCCAGATATGTACCTATTTAACATAAACCCACCTATTTCTATCTTGCAGGGCATGAAAGAACATATTTGTGCCGTATCTACAATCTCCCGGGTGTTTCTGGTAAGCTAGAGCAATAAATTTAATCTGATGTGAATGTGTTTTTTTAATGAACCACAATGGCTGGCATAGAGCAACTAATCCCCAGGGACACCAAAATATGCTCCACAACTTTGTGCCTCGGTCCTGCAAAGATACAAATGCCCATATGAACAACTTCCTAGGCATGCACTGTCCCATGGAGTTCAGCAGAATTTTTTTCCCTGCATTGGTTGAAGTCCTCCCTAGGGATTTTTTTGGCCTGGAAAGGGGTGAGGAGGAGGGGAGTATTCAGCAGGCCTGCTACCCCATCCTGGTCCTCACATTTCTTCTGACTTCTTTTGACAGCTCAGTGGGCTCAGCACTGGACCCTGCCCCGCTGTATGTCACTGAATGCCCTGCTGTGACCACCTCACTGCAGAAATAACCCAGCAGTGGTTATTACGGTCCCCTGGGGACCACACAACTTCATTTCATCCCCTGTGCAGCTGCAGGATCTTTTTTTTATCTTGTAAGAACTGGTGTAACTAAGTTGTAAATCAGTGCATGGCCCATGAAATGTGTCAGACAGTCTGTTGAGCTCTCAGCAGAGAATACCTCCTCCTGCCAGCTTCCCCAGAGATCCTGCACGCGTCTGCACCCAGGAACTTCACCTCTCCACTCCCTAAGAGGAGCACAGCCAGGAGAAAAGTGGCTGAGTATCCTGTCTAATTAAAATGTAGGTAAGGAGAATTCACTTGTGTATTTATGGCAGAACCTTGTTGGAATTAAGTCCCTGTGCTGGAAATGGAGTTCAGCTGAGACAAAAGCAAGAGGAAGTAGAGGCATAAAAATGAGGACAATTAATTAACCCTGCCCTTTTTAAACGTGTGCCCAAGATCATCAGCGATGAGAAATGTCAAGGCCCAATGTTAATGTCCAACCCCAAAATACAATAACTCCAGCAGTGTGCAGGGGCATTCATTCCATACTGACTCAGATGGCAAGCTGCCACCTCCTGAATCATTCATACCACTTCCTGCAGCTCTTAGGTGGTCCTTGGAGGTATCCCCATGCAATATGGATTGCTGCATTTATGACAACCCACTGGTTTACAGCTCCAAGCAGTAATGCTACAAACAACCCTTTTGTCTGGAAACACTGAAAAATTAATCGCCTCTAAGACACACACTACTGGGTCTAATTAGTCCAAAGAGTTTCTTTTGGGGGGGGTGGGGTGTGAAGAATTAAAAAAAAAAGACTGAAATGACCAGAATTGTACTTCCCTGGTTTATTTTGGTAAACAAATGGAGTCTTAAATAAAAAGCAATACAAATAAATAAATACTAAGTAACTAATAATAAAAGATCACATAAATACTAAATAATATCAATCACATAAATAAATACGAAAAAATAAAATAAAACCACAATATCACATAAACACGAAATAATAAAATAAAAATAATAAAACACCACGTAAATACTAAACATTACAATAATAAAAATAATAATATCACAAAAATACGAAACATTAAAATAGTAAAAAATAAAAATAATAAAATTAATAATAAAATAAATAATAAAATTAATAATAAAATTAACACAAATAATGTTATTTATAGCTGAGTAAACACTAATAAAATAATAACGATAAAAATTAATAAACAAAGTATTTTTAAAT
>VZRE01010097.1:131600-200127 GCA_013396775.1 Cephalopterus ornatus
CGGGGAGCGCGGCTGCTCCATCCCGGGGAGCGCCGGGAGCTCGGCGGTCCCCAGGCGCTGGGGATAACGGGGCGCCGCCGCTCCGGCAGCCTCAGGGCCCGCAGGAGCCCCGGCGTTTGGGGTGGTGTGGGGATGCCGCGGGTGGCGGGTGGTTGCCGGAGCCCGGCTGGCGTAGCCCGTGTGCGGGGTTGGAGAGCAAACACTGATAATGTCGGTTCAGATGTCTCCGAGTCGTTAAGGAAGCGGGGTTGTTTGTTCAGTGTCTGTGGTTACGGCGGTGGTCTCTGGAGCGCACCTTACAAGGGCTGATTAATATGTCTCTTTTCTCGCTACGTAAACCTGTGCTAGTACAGCGGGGACTTACATAACCTTGTATCTGAAGGACCCAGACGGTTGTTGCGAGAAGAGGTCAGTCTTGCTGTGGCCTCCTGCTGAAGTGTGCCATGTGTTCTCCTTGTCCCTTGACTGAAGTGGGCAGCCAGGGTGGCTGATGGCTGGTGGTGGCCGTGCCTGATTTAAAACCTGTAAATTGCCTGAGCCACCGCACAAGATAAGGAAGTTTACAAAATGATTGTAAAAAGGGGAGTCGCTACCTTGGAGAAAGATCAGCTCTTTTTTTCCCCCGATAGCAACGTAGGGTAAATCTGTGAGCCTTTTTTCCCAGGAGTAATCTCTGCTTTTCCCACCACTCTTACATCTCATCTCTGTGCCGGTGCCTTGCAGTAAAAGAGACCTGGCTGTTAAGAGGGATGTGTCCAGCCTACAAGGATGGATATTTCTGTTCTGAGTTGATAAGGGAACTAACTACTGGGAATGTGATGGAGCTGTGCTACTGTTTACAGAGTGAATGGTGATGCTGGGAAGCACTGAAGTGGAGGAGCTTATTTCCTGACCAACCAGAGGGAACTGCCCTGTCTCCTCCCTGCTCTGTCACTGTGCCTGGCCACTGGATCTCTCGTGGCTCTCAGTAGTTGTGATGATGGATGCATAAAGCAGCAATTTACTCTTCTCCCCCCTTAAAGGCAAGGGAGGAACTCCAGTAGTGTATTCCTCGGGGGGCATCAGGTTGTTGCAGTACATCAGCAGAAGGCTTTTCCAGCCTCTCTTCTCTGCTTCAGAGGTTACTGAAGTGCACTATAAGGTGGTTTGGAGCTTGTTTGTAAACTTGTGTTGGATACTTCTGAGACTTGGGCTTGTGTTCCAGGAACTGGCTAGCTGATACATGCTGTATTTGTGTGGAGTCACTTCACTGCTGCTGGATGTGGAGACTATGCTCTGCTTGTTGCTCTCCTGTGTCTGGCTTGTGTTTTTTTTTAGCCCTGGCCCCTATTTCCTTTCCTCAGAAAAAGTGAAAGCAGTCTGCAAGGGTTGCTTGTCTTGTCAAGTCTGTCTTGTGAGAGCTAATTAAGAATTCATTAAGTTTACTGGAATTAAAAATCTGTAGCTAGTGAGCCAGTCATGACACTATGCCAGGGTTTGTGACTGAGTGTAGACTGTGCTGACAGATAATGTTCCAAGTCACAGTGTATTTTTTGAAGAATATAAGATGTGGAAGGGAGTATGTGCTGTGCCTGTCTGAGGTTTGTTTCAGTCACATTTTGTGGTGTCACTGAACACACTGGAATTGGCACCTGATAGATTCAAAGAGGCCAATGCAAGTGGTGCTTATAATTTTGGGCTTCAGTGTACATGTACTGACTGAGTCTGGAGTCACTGCGGGCTTGTGTTGACAAGGAGTGAGGATTAACTGGTGTTGGCAGGGAGTATCAATGAGATGATCTCAGCTGGGCTGTGCTTATCTTCATGTCCTGTGGAAGGAGACTTGTACATGTATTAACTAGTAGAGTAGTGTTGCGTTATAGCAGTGGAGGAACAGCTGGCCAGACCTGCAGGAATTAGCCTAACAAGCTGTGTTTTGGTATGAGTTCCCCAAACCTGGTGTGTGTGGCTGGCTGCGGAGGCGCTGCCCTGCTTCTTTGTGTGATGTATCTTGTACCCACGGCTGAACTTGCCAAGTCACAAGTCAGACACTGGTTGCTTTCAGACAGAGCCTTGTGATGCCTGCAGAATAAAAGTAAGTGTCTGTTACCAAACTGCAGTCACTGGGTTGCTTTGCTGGTGGCCATTGCAGAATGGGCTCACATCAAGATGTTGACTCACTTCAGTTACTACACTGCCTCTGGGCAACAAAAAAAGTTTCCTTGAGTTTCTCCATGTGAGTAACTGCTTCAGCTGCCACTGTTTCAATCAGTAGTTGCTGGGGGGAAGAGCACAGTTGTTCTTAGCAAAGAGTGGATATGTGCTACAGGTGATGGCCAAACACTCTCTGCTGAGTGTGAGAAAATATAGCTTAAAAATACTACTAATCAAGCACATGGTGGGGGGAATGTGCCACTGTTAAATGTGTTTTCCCAGAGACTACTAAAGCATCAATTCCCTGTTAACTCTGTAGTGCTCTGCCCTCAAAGGTAATGCTTTGGAAACTCCTAGGATAAAGTAAATTGGCCTGTTGCATTGGTCAGAAAATTCTCTTCTAGGCTAAGGAGTGTTTTTATACAGCAAATATGAAAATCCTCATTCTGGGTGTTAATTGGGTATGGGAACTGCTTTCTTCTGTAGCTGTGGGGTGGGACAAGCTGCCTCAACTCTGTAGCTTTTAAGGGAAGGAAATCCAGCAGACTTTCCCTGGTAGAATAGATTTGGTGTGAGCTGGATGCTGTGTTGAGGTCCACCCCCAGTGTTGCAAAGGCAGTGAGTAAGGTACTGCCAGAGAAGTCAGCTGAACCATGAATAATGTCCTACTCTGGAGCTGAAATTAAGTAAAACTTAAACTGTCCCAGTCCAAGGGACTCCCTGTGCAGAAGTTCTTTCTCTAGAAACAGCACAGAGGAAGGACAGTTTCTTTGCATGTTAGCTGTACGCTTGAGTTCTGGACCTGGACCAGTGGGATGAGCAGATGAAGTGCTGGATGATGAGATGGGTGCTTGGTGCTGTCTCATGAGCGCTGGGGACAGTTCTGTGTCAGGTGGTGTCATGCCTGGGATGGGCTTTATGGTCCTGAGCTCTCCAGGCTAGCTGGTGCCTGTGACAATGTGACAGTGTTGTGTGTGCCCCAGGGAGCATGGTTTGGAGGGCTGGGTGTAGGGCCACAGGCCAGGGACAGCTGTGGGCAAATCCTTTCTAGACATCTGACTTGACGGAGTGGCCTTGCTTCTATCACTCAGCCCTGCACTAGGGTTTTCAAAAAGGGAGAAAGTAAAGCTAATGCTGCTCTTGTCTGATGGGCATAGGTTCTAATACCAGTTTTATTTAGTGGCCTCTACCATGTGGCTTGTTCTAGCAGTAGGGTGGAAAAGGTGGGAAGTGTCTTATCTGTCCACAATGTGAAAGTGCCACAGTGAGGAGCAGGGGCTTGGCGTGGCATCAGCTTTCTAGTGTTTCACTCCTGTGGTAAATGTCTTGTCATCCTCCCTTCTGGTTTTGTGTTGTACTCAAGCAGCACTGAAGATCGGTTTCAACGGTTTTTGGATTAGCATCTCTTTCTGATCTTAATAGAGAAACAGCCACCTGCCTTTGCTTTAGCGTTTTTTTCCTTAACCCTGAAGCATCTCTTGTCTGCTGACATTTCCCTGTCTTATGGCTCTGCTGGTTTTTTCTCTTCCAGACTATGGAAAGACAGACTTGAAGCTGAAGCAGTGCTGCTGCTGTATAATAGTAAGGCTTTTAACCTGCAAAGCTTTCCCTGGAAGGAGAAGGCTTTTAAGAGGAGGAAGAAGCATGGGGCTTTCTCTTTAGGAAGAAAGCATTTTGCTTTTAAAAATAACAACCACCCCCATCTGCCTGATTTCAAAGTAAGAGCAACAACTTTTGACTTGGGAGCTTTGGGGCAGAAGGTGGTAATGTCTGAATGGCGTTACCAAACATGGGCTTTTTCTTTTAGCCTGGGAGGAGAATTTGATGAAGCTTGTAAGTCGGAGCAGCTGTGTAGATGTTAGTTTGAAACTGCTTTCTTTGGAGAGCTGGTATGTTATCAAGTCAGGAATCTGTCCTGAGGAGATCCCAGATGGGGCCTTGACACCATAAATGTACAAAGGCACTCGGTTGCACAAAAACTGCAGAAACAACTTAGTTCTAAAGAACGTGAGCCACAGATGGTAAACAGCCAAGAAAAGCAAGTAAGGGGTAAGGCCAAGCCGTTCTCGACATGAGAAGGCTACATTGGTCTCAGATGTTTAGGAATTCTTAGTTTAAACTTCTGCTAAGTTCCCTGTGGATAAATTCTGGTTTGAATGGCCTCTTGTAAATTAAGCTCTACCTAATGTAGAGATGTGAAAAATGCCTGGATTCCAGCTACAGTGTTTGGAGGTTTGAAGTGAGCCCTGGAGTTTGCCAAAGTGCAGTTCTTGCCTAGATACCCTAATTTGTTGTCATGTGGTGCTTTGGGATCCCTGGGTCTGTAATGCAACCTCCTGAGCTGTGCTGCAGGGAAAGCAGCATTGCTTCTCACCGAGAAGAGAATAATGACTCCTGAAATGCTTCCAAACAGTAGCCTTTGGTCCTTACTGTGGAGGAACTGGGACACTGGGTATGAGGGATGGATAAGGTTGTGCTGTGTTGTCAGCAGTTCTACATGGAGATGGTATCTTTTGATATACAATCTTCCCATGCTATTTTAAGGCTAAACCAGTCATGTTATTGAATGTGGAGAGTGAAGGAGGGTTGCTTTGTTCCTTACTAATCCCAGGGCATCAGGGGACTTGAAGTTTCAAGAGGTGTCCATGGAAAGAAATACCTAAAATGTTGTGGACCAGCTGGTAATGGGTAAGCTGAACTGGGAGAATTAGTGTCTGTCTCCTAGTTCCTGTAAACTGTTGAACAGCTGCAGAAGAAACCTGTTGACCCTTGTGCTGAGAAGAGTTTTTGAGCCTCTGTGAATCCAGAAAGTACCTGGCTTGATGCCTGTGGGCAGGAAATGTAGTTGCTTGGACTTTGCGTTCTGGGGTTATGTGATAGGCACGAGCTGCTGCGGGCTGTGCTGTCACCCTGCAGCCTCACTGTCAAGGTTCTGCACTACTGCCTGCAACACTTGGCTTCCTTGCCCACACAGTTTCACTGTCAGTGCTCTGGGGTTGTCCATGTGGCATGTTGGGCACTTCCAGCTGGAACACAGCAGGGCTGGGGGTGGGAGTGAATCAAACTGATGAATGTGTTTCATCTTCTGTGAGCCAGGACATTGGTTTCCTCCCTGTCACCTCACAGTGTTTTTGGAGTGCTGCGTGTCCCTTTTGCAGCAAGGATCAGACAGGCAGTTGTAAGTGATTTCAGCCTCAGACTTGACTCTGGTGTTGATTCAGGCCCATGCATCTCTTAGATCTTGCTAGTGTAGCTTAGTTTGCAGCCTGAGAGGGGAAGGGCAGAAGGGCTGCACACATGGCACTGATTCCAGCAGGATATTGCTGGAAGGTTAGGTATGTGGCACGAGGGCTTGCCAATGTACAGCTGCTGTGCAGAAGTTAAAAAAGGGGCAGCTAATCTGCTCTGAAGTGGCTGTGAGCTTGGGTAATAGTGAAAATTCAGGGAGTGAAGGCAGACCAGCACAGTAATGTGCTCCTTTCCTGCTCCTGCTATTTTCCATGTTGTGGGTTTGACCTGCTGCAGGGTGGGATGGGGAGAAGAAGAAAGGGCTCAGTGTGTATCTTGGGTTTATTAATGTGTCTGTTGCAGTGGCTGAGGTTCATCCTGGAACTTGGATATTGTAGTTCCTTCTTAATGCTTACCTTAGTTAATTGACCTTGAGATGATCTACTCAAGGACCAACAAGCTGCTAAATGGTGTAACGTTTTTAACTGTGTTTGCAAGAAGCAGCTTTTGAAGGAACTGAGAGCTTTCCTGGAGGGTTCACCCTACACGTTCCCCAGCTGCCTCTTTCCTGTTCCGTTGAGGTGTTTCTGATCCTCTGGGTGTGTCAAGTGGCAGTAGGATGTTGCCTTCCAGTGAAATTGTTGAAGGGGCGGGTCACATGTGCCCACAGTACCCACACAGGTCCAAATCCGCACTTTTGGCACGAATAATGATAATGTTAAATCCAAGGCTTTATTTGGGTAATCCGATAAAGCCTGCTGTGTGTGGACACCCAACTGGATTTGCAAGAGGCACAGCTTTGTGTGTCAACACTCTAAGTGGGAGGGGACACCTGATGAGATTTGCCTGGAAGGAGCAATCGCCCACATCTGCAGCCAGGCTGTGATTGTGCAAGTGCCCTCCTGCCTGCTCCAGAGCCAGAGCACTGCTGTGTGACTGGGGAACCCTGCCAAGTGCGCTGTGTCACTCCAGGGTGGCAGATATGTCCAGATGTTTGCCTACAAGGAACTCCAGTAAATCTACTGCTTTACTGAGGAGAGAATCCTTGCTGCCAGGTGTTCTCGAACACTAACTTGGAGTATGTGTTTGTTTTTTTTTCTATAAGGGCTTGCTACTGTCCATGTTTTCTCCAGAAGGGAATTTGTCTGTGACTCATGAGGTCCCTTCAATTTTTGTCCTGTGATGTAGGAAGTGGTTGCAAGTACATGTGGCAGCACATTATCAGTGGGGGTAAGCAGAATTTCAGTGGACTGCACATTGCCACTGGCACATGTGCAGCATCCCCTGACTAAGCTTAGTAGGCAGGAGCAGGTTTGGGCTTTAGGCCAGAGGTGTGGCAAGGCTTCTGGTATGCATCTAGGAACATCTGAGAGCAAAGTGAGATATGTGGCTTATCTTCAGCCAGACTGTGTTTTGTGGGATAAGTGTAGCAATGCTTTGGTGTTAAAATGGAGAAGAAGAATGGCTGTTAATGGTTTTGCAGTTCCTGGTAAGAAACAAGAGAAGAATGGCTCTTAGAGCTTGAAGTGGAAGAGATTTCTTGATGCAGGTAAGACCTTGGTTGGTACTGGGGAGCAGTGTGCTGAATAGTGGGACTGCTGGCAAATCCCCCTGTGTATTTAAGATAGGGGAATGGTTTTTGAGCTTCTGGTCATTAAGGTGGAGGGGAAGGATATGGTATTACAACCTGTACTTGTTCCGTGGCATGTGCTCTTATGTTGTTTGGATTAGGCTGTCTTCAAACTTTCCAAAAGTGCCAACCAATCCTCAGTCTAGACTGGTTTTGAAAGAATCCTTGGCCTCATGGGAATCTCCATTTCAAGGTGCAAAACAGCACAGCAGAAGGCATATCAGTGGTTTTACTGTTGAGGAGGCTTTTACGCCAACACAACATTCAGTGAACTCTTAAATCTTGTTTTGGCATACCTAAGATACCCCGAAAACAAGTTTGTCACAGAAATGGTGTCTGACCCAGGGCTGTGGTGCCAAAGAGGTGTCACTTGATGTCCTGTCCTTGGCACAGAGCAGGCAGAGCAGATGGCCCAGCAGGTGGCAGGGTGGCAGCAATGACAAAGTGACTTTGCAGGATGTTCAATGAACCCTCTTTTGCTTACAAGTCTGATAGAAGAGCTGGACAGTCCAATTAATACTTGCCTAGATGCATTTTTCCAGGGTGAATAGCTCCATAACCAGCTTTTTCAAGTCCAGGATGGTATCACCAAAGACTTGGGATTATCTGTAGGGTCATTTCAGTTTATGCTTTCATTGAATATTAGTAGTGTAATGGGTTGACTGTAGAAATAAAACTGCAAGGTAAATTTATTCTGGTGTGAGGTTTTTTTGGGGAGGAAAACACTGTTGGATGTGGTGGCTTTGTTTGAAGTTCCAGGCATTAGATATTCTAGACAGTTTACATCTATCTCTTCCATGTTTGGGAGGTTGTGGTGCACTGGATGGTTGGTGGCAGTGGCTTTCTCGTTACTCTCAGATTGATGTTTGCACACAGCAAATCTTGGCAAAGCCATCCAGCCTTCTCGAAAGGAGTAAGGACTTCAGCAGCAGCCAAAAAAGAGTTGAACACACTTGGGCTGAGACTGACCAGCCCTAGAAAAATCAGGAGCCCAGATCCTGAGGACAGCAGCTAACCTAACTGGCTTGTATCTCTACAGTTCTTGATCACTAAACTCTGAAAATGCGAGGCAGCTGCTCTTTTCTGCTTGTTCCTATAAGTGCACTGAGTGCGTTTTGCTTAAGAGCAGATCTTTTGACTGTTTCTACAAGGCTTCTTCATCTCTATTTTTTAAGTTCTATTAATGTGTTTCAAACTCGGTTTCCTCATTGGAAACTTTCCATTGATGTCATGGGAGCTTTCTGCGGCCCACCTCAAATATCTTGGTTCACCAGGAATTAAGTGACTGTACAAATGTTTATGTTAAACACTTATTTAGAAGGTATGTTGACTTATGAGGACCTCTGATGGCTGTGGTATGTTGGGAGGATGGCCTCACTGCACAGTTTTTGTCTTGCCTTTGAACTCTAAAAGTCCTGGCAGCTGTTTAATGCCTAGATAAGAACTCAGGCTTGCTTACAGCTCATGAATGTGTTTCATCACTGGCTGTTGCACTGTTTCTTGTCTCTTACCCATTCAAAAACCTCTCCAATGTAACCTTCATGGGAAGGACCTAGATGGCAGAGTCTGGAATAGTCATATCAGGAGGCCGTTAGCTTAATTACAGGTGTGGAATTTTGTTGTTTTGGAGAGGAAACCCACAGTTTAGTCTGCTGAGAAGCCCTAGGGAGGGCAGGAAGAACATGGAAGTCCTTCAGACTCTGCTTACTCAGGCTTCTGTGGCAGTGTTAGGGCATTTGGAAGGTGGAAACAGGAGGAATAAAAACCATCATAGCATTCCCTGTCACCACCAAATGGACCTCAGATGCTGAGCAGTGGCCATTTCTTTCGTTCCCTGCAGGAGATTGTGCTTGGAGGTGCAGCTTCATACTGGCACATGGGAGGTGAGGAAGCCACTTTAAATATCACTTGATTTACAGAGTTTAAACTGGTGAAGCTGTTGCTTAGGAATGAATTTCTGAGTGTCCCAGTATGACTGAGGGGGCAAATTTCACCCCTTGCCACTTGAACCAGTAGTGAAGCTACTGTGAACTATGCTGCAGTGCATGTCTTGGTCATGTTTTTTTGGCAAAAACATTTGTTCTGTATTACCCCAACTGCTATTTCCAGGAAAAAGTTGCTCTGGGATATCTGGCTACCTTACAGTGCAGATGTCCTCTGAAGGCAGCATGTGCATTCTTGCAGCCACAGTTTGTATAATGTGTTTTTTATCCACTTCATTTTGGCGCTTTCAAGTCTGATTTGTCTAGTTGTGCTTTTATAGGGATAAAGCTGCAGGCAGGCTAGAAAGGCTTTCTAAAACTGCTGTTATGTGAAGCCTTTTGCTGGATGATGTCAGGAGCCAGCCAAAGCTTTTGGTCACCCTGCCTATCTCAAACCACCAGCAGCAATTTCCAGGGACCCTTTCAGGTAATGGTGAAAGCAAAATGTTGCATCATGTTGGGACTGTACCCAGCTGCTGGATTCATGGAGATGTGCAGTGCCTCTTCCTAATTATGGAGTGTCCCGGGTCAATTATATTTAAACACGGAGTCCAACCATGTCATTAAACTTTTTTGGCTAATGACAAGTCAGAAATCCAGTGAAGCATCATCCCAGAATGCTCTGCTTTGGGGAGTTGCTGAGTGTGTTCCAGTAAAGCTGGCAGTGTGAGATGTCTCTTGTGCAATCCGTCTGCCAGGAATATCCCCTTAGTTCAGCACTTTGGGAGCCGCTGTGCGATGCCTTGTTGCTGGTGTGTATTCCTGGACGCGGAGGGCTCGCCTTACTAAGCACACTGGTGGAGTGGTTTGCTGAATGTTGACAAATGTCTCGGCACTAGTCTGTTCCGTGTTTATCCAGCTCGCTCTTTGGGTTTTTGCTTCATATAACCAATGTTTGAGTTACACAGCTCGTGGCAGCTGCCTCAGCAATGAGAGGTGAGCACATCTTTCTAGAGCCTGGCGATGGACTGGGTCAGGCGGAGTGCACTGTGTTGGCTTCTTGTTCCTTGATAGTTTCAAGCAGTTTAAAGGTTACGTAAAGTTGCTTTCTCTACCTGCCATCCAGTGGAAGGATGGGAATCCTTCCCCATCCCTGTGAGAAATTACAATTCTGACTTGATTCTCTGCAAAGAACAGACTGTACCAGGCAGGCAAGAAATGTCAGTGCTGTTTTCCATTCTCTACTGGCTGGATTGCAAGCCATTTATGCCCAGACATTCTGGAGAGGTGTTCTGCCATGGTGTGACTCTGCTTCCTTTTTGCTGAGGGAGATCCATAAAAATCTGCTTTTCCTATAGAGACTTGAGGGGGGAAGAAGGAATTGGAAGTTAAAGGGGGGATATTGGTGAATTGAGCAAGCCAAGGTGCTTGATGACCCTGGTATAGCAAACTTGGATTTGTCTGGACATTCTATCTCAACTGGCTGCTGCAGCAATTGGAGAACAGAAATTGCATCTTCTGTCTATGTCGTTGGATTTGGAAAGGGTTTTTCCACAGCTTTTGTTATGTTTAAGGGTGGCTGTTGTTCCCGGATTAAACTTGAATAGAAAACATAAGGCTGCTGCCAGCTTTCTGTCACAGACACCTTTTATCTTGCATTCATCTCTTCCAAGCAGATGCTGCTTTCATTTCTTCTCCTTTTTTGCTACAAAAGTGATTAACAGCCCTTTGATGCAGGGGAAGAAACTGTATTTCAAAGCAAAGTACCTCCTTAACTTTGATAATAAAACTGTTGTTTTTATCTAGAAGGTAATTCTGTGTTCCTTTGAAACAAACCTGAGGGTTGGGAGCTCCTGAACCCTTCTTGCTCTAAGTGAACGTGCAGCTCCTTCCCTGGGAACTCAGTGACTGTGCTATTTGGGTGGGAGGTGTCGATGAAGCTGAGCTGCTCGCGGTGAGGATGTGCCTGGGGAAGAGGGTGACAGACACTGGTGCACAGTGTTTCTGCAGATGTTTACCTTCCAGCTGGTTAATGAGCTGCAGTGTGTGGCTAATGGTGTCAAAAGTGCCAACCACACAGCTCCAGGTGGGGCACAGCAGGAGGAAGGAGCTGAGGAGAACACGAGTTTGCAGACACTGTGTTGTGGTGGTGAAGCAATCTGCATCCTCCAGCCAGACAGAATTGTTTTTCTCAATCCACCCTGCCCTCCCAAGCCTTCCTGCCTTCAAAGACTTGTGCTGAGCATGAGGTTCGTGTCAGCATCCAGCTTTTGGCTTTCATCTTTTCCACTTTAAAAGATAAGCCCTGTTCCTGTAAGGTGTAATACTTCCGAAGGGGTGGTGCGGGGACTGTTTCCAAGGGGGATGTTGAAGCGTGCCTGTCCTCGTGGGGAGGACAAATGGTGGATAAGACTGAGCCACAGCATTGCTCATGTGGCAGGTGACTTTGAGGAATGAAGCATTCCTGAACTTGGGCCATGGCTGGCTTGGCTGGTGGTCAGAGCATGGAAGAGAAGGTGGTGTTGTCATCATTTAGCATTTTACAAGAACTATCTAATGCAGCAGCGGCACACTGGATGTGCAGATCATGGGTCCAAGATCTCATGTGAGAGTAGGGGCTAAGGGAAACACCTACTGAAATTACCAGACTTACTGAGGGAGACCATGGAAGGCTGCTTTGCACGTTGGCAGGTGCTGGAGGCACTGAAGAGTCTGACAGGCTTGCAGGTTAGGAAGCCTAAACTTGATTTCAAGAACCTGTCTCAATTGTGTGATGAGCTCCTGCTTTGGATGCATGTACAGGGGTGTTGACTTTTGAAAACATCCTTTTGCTAAGTGAACAGAATGGTTTCCTAAACAGTGGGATGAAAAAAATGACTTCCTCAGTGACTCAGCTGTCTCCTCTTGTGAAGTTTTTGTCCTCAGTGGTGACACCCTCAGTCTCCACAGAGCTCAGGACAGGGAAGACCTGAATCTGTAGTTTAAGATGTGAAAGATCTACTGGGTCTTCATACACAGTCCTGTTTTTTCAACACTTAAGAAGCTCAGGATGAAGAGATCTGGGCCAATATTGTGGAGGAGTGCTGAGTTTTTCCATGTGGCAAGGTAAGACACAAGGGCATGTGAACTGGATGTGTTTGTGCTGCTTAGAGTAAATCACTGTGCAGGCTGAAGGCACTAACAGCTCGTACAAAGGGACTGAACTGCATTCCCTTGTCTAGGATTTGTTTGATGTAAGCATTAACACAAAACTCAACCTGAAACTGGCAGATTAAGAAACTGGAACGACTTGAACAGGGAAGATGATGTGTAACCGTAAGTATAAGGAGGAGTCTTGTCGCCATGGCTCGTGCCAAGCTTTGGAACAGGTTGCCCAGAGGTTGTACAGTCTGTTTTTGAAGGTTTACAAGAGTAAACTGGTGAGCTAGAAAACAAAATTTGCCTCTGTTATTCTTCCCAAGGCCTTAGCAGCCATGCTGTCCACCTTGCCGACTTGCTGCTTGATCTTCAGTAAGACAAGGTATAAAACTACAGTTCTTGCACTGCAGTGCTTCTAGGCTTGGCACTTAGACTGCTGGATGTCAGCCCCTCTTTAAAGAGGGACATGACTGTTGTGATAGGTCACAGGAGCACAATTAGCTTTATCTCTTGACCTGGTGGTGAAAGGGTGGAGGGAAATGTACCGTACAGGCTGCTGGTGACAAGGGGCTGCACACCCAGTGTTTGAGCTGGTAGAAGGATTAGAGCTTGAGGGGAAAGTTGTGCTTGTTGCACTGCATCCTTCCCTGCCTTTTTTTCTGCTTTAAGCTCTGCAGGGACTGGGTTGTGCTTATAACACTGTTTATGTGTAGGAAAACAGTAGCTATGCAGAGCTCTTTAACTGCATTCAGCCCCAGGGTTACAGAATTAATTTTCTTAAGTCTTGTGATTCGATTGTCGTAGTGTCTGATCAGGTGGAAGAGACTCAGTCAGGAAGCTCATTAGCTCCTGCCTGAGGGACTTGCTTGTTTCCTCCCTGAAAAATAGCAGCAGGCATGCCTGGCTGGCTGGGAATCTCTCTGCATCCATCCTCCTGTCTGTGGTGGGATGGCTGTGACAGGAGAGGTCAACATAGTGACTAAACACAGACTGTAAGAGGGAGGATGAAAGGGATGAACTTGGATGGAGCATGGTTGTTGAATGTGAGGAAGAGGATGCCAGCTGAGTTGCTGGGGATGCAAATGTAAATAAACTGTAAAACTGGAGGAGGAAGAAAGTCTAACTTTGGCTTCCTTAAATGTCAGGGACAAGGTGGGTTTTTGTGAGGAGGAACTGAGTAGTGTTCTGCTGGGCATCAAGGATGCTGGGGCTTGGAATTTCCTCCTCAGGAACAGGCAGTTTGTGGGCATCCTCCGTGGGCCTGTTGTTCACTTTGCCCTTTTGCTCTCCCTAAGGATGACAAGTATGCAACACGCTCATCTTCTGCTCAACAAAGTGTCTTCTCCTGCTCCCTGTGGTAGGTTGGTAGTGGTATTGCTGCCCATCTCCACGGGGGAAATGCAGACCCAGGGAAGTGACGTGCTGAAGCTTTGCCAAGCTGAGTGGCAGTGAAGCAGGGATGGAGCATAGCTTCACTTCTGTGCCACGAGGCCCTGATTTTGGTGAATGTGCTGCCCTGTCCTCTGAATCAGAACAGCATCCAGTTTGTGGTCCTGTAATGCTCTGCTCGGAGGCAGCAGAGACACCGTTGCAATTGGGCCAGGAATTATCTGTTTCTAGTACACGGCCCAGATTTCAGTTACGCTTTTTCCGTAGTGATGAGCAGCACCAGACACTTGCACAACTTCCCCTCTGGCAGAGATGTATTTGATGTAGATACATGTGCTGAAGCTTCAGACACAATAAACGTACTTGATGGTAACAGGCTGAGTAATCTGGTGCTTGGCAGCTGCTCTGTTGTGGGGATTTTTGCTTTACTGTTAGTAGTGCTTGTGACATCTTTAAATGAAAAGAGGAAGGAGACAGTAGCTGAGTAACCTTAATATTAAAATAGCTCAAACTACAAGTGGTTTTCCTGACAGAAGGAATCCTGCTGAATTCAGTGTGTCTCCTGACAGACTATACTGTATTGGTCTGAGGCGCAGGGATTGAAATCCTCACAATCTGCTGTGTGCTTTATATTTTCAAGGCATCTCTTTGAGAAAATGCTGCTTTGCAGGTTTGTAATACCCAAGTCAGTGATTTGAATATTAGAAAGGCCTCAGTTCATGTTCTCATGCAGGTATTGGTAATTGGTGTGTACTAGGTGACTTCGTTCAGCTCTTGCTGGGCTCTCTGTGTTTGTGGAGGTGTTGTGATTGCCTCATTGTGCCCACTGAAAGCAGCAGAACAGCTATCCTGGAAAAAAACTAGGACTTCTAAATGAGCACTTCCAGCAGTTGGGATGCCATGGTTTTACGCTTCAGCCTGTGACAAACCCAACCGTGTTGCTTCCCCCATTTCTTCAAACACAAAGGACAGATAAAATGGAGGTTGACCTGTCATGAGGTGGGAGAAGACAGCACAGGAGGCAGCTGGAAAGTCTCTTTGCTCTGCCCTGCTGTCTCCTAGGAAGGAGACAGAAGGGGGGTTTTGGTAGGTGACTGCTGAGAACATGGATTTCTTTGAATGCAGCTGCTGCCAGCATGAAACCACAGTGATTCATGAACTGTTTTTTTAGGGGAAAGCAGTGCTTTGCTACCAAAACCTTTGTCCTGATGGCTTGTGGTGTTGGCCAGTCTCGCAGTCATTGCCAAAAAAGTGCTTTTGATACAGGAGTGGAAACTCTGGGCAGAGGTAGAAACATCATTCTTTCCACCCATTGCTCCCCTCCCCATCAGACAAAACTAATGAATCTGGAGATGAGGGATGGACAGTGGGCAGTGTAGGCTGCAAATTAATAAGCAGGGAAATGAAAAGCAGGGAGTTCTTGTGCAAGAGGGTGGCTTGTTACGGATTATGTGGGGTTCTTTAATGCAAATAGTTCTGAACATAAACACTTACTATTTAAAATTTATGGTGGCTTAATTGCAGAGGAAATGCCTTTCTAAATGCAGCCTATCAAATGGCTCCAGTGCTGGAGGGAAGGAGGGAAAAACCTTAGGCAAGCATGGCAACTTGGCCATTTCTTTCAAGTGCTGCTTGGTTATAAAACTGGGGGGGCTTGTATTTGTAATGTGTTTGTAATTTGTAATGTGCCAAGCGGAGATTTCAGCCTTACGGAGTTGTGAGGCTTCCTCTGGAAGCAGTGCTTGTTTACGTGCTAAGTCTTGATAAAATATGGAAAAATCAGTTGAAGGTGGTTGGACAGGTACAAAGGTGCAAGAAAGGTGAACCTCTGGACATGTGGGGGGAAAAAAGGTTGCATGTGACCTTTCTCCTTGCTACTTAAGTGACTTATTTCCCCGTGGCACTTAGTCTGCAGGCAGATCATAGAGACATCTCTTGAGTGCATGTAATGGAGATGGAACTGTGAAAAAACTGTGCCTTTTGCAGGTGACCTTTGCAGATGGTGTATCTGTGGTGGCCTAGCTTTCTTTTTCCCTTCCTTGGAAAAAGCTCTGCCAAAACACCAGGGCTCTTTCTTCTGATGGCAAAGACTGCACTGAAGCAACCTGGGAGGAGCCTTTCATAGTCGTATCAAATGGCCTTCATTTCAATACGAGCAAACTGCATCCCCAAAAAATGGATTCTTGACATAAGCAATGAGGAAAAGCATCACCTGTCTGGCAGATCTAGCCTGGAAATGGTACCAGGAGCTAAAAAAATGCCTCTGCCAAATGTGACCAGGGAGATGAGAACCTGGTATGAGGGAAGTACATCTTACCTGGTCTGGAAGATATTTGATCTGGTGCTGCTGTGTTCCCTAAATGGGTGTGTGCTGCAGCCTGCAGAGAACCTGCCGTGCTGGTGGAATGTGTAGCTGGAGTGTGAGAACCTCAAAGCTGCCCAAACCAGTGCCTCAGCTGTAAACAGCTTGTCCTCCAGAATGGCTGTGCTGTGATGGTGTGCTCAGCACTTTGAGTGGGGATAGGGCTCTACATAAGGGCACAGAAATTGCAACAACTTAGTAGTTTTCCTCCAGGCTCTGCAGTGGCTGCGGTGCTGTGTGCCCCTGCTGTCACACCTCCCTGTACCTTCTCCCAGGAAGGGAACAGTGTGGATCTTTCTCTTCCTGTAGCACCATGTGCAGGTGTTGCCTCAGCTCAGACCTAACTGCCAAACCATAGCTGTTCTGCTCTTTCCTCCGAAAGAATCTGTCTGGAGTTCAGATCTGTGGCACAAAGCTGACCTTGACACATCTGATGGGCAGCAGCAGTGTGTCCCCACTGTAACCTGTCCACAGCTTTGGCACTGGAAATGAGGGATGTCTGGATAACTTGGAAGCCCCAGGTAAATGGTTACCCTGGGAGGTGACCTGACTGACACCCGAGCATGTGACAATCAGCCTTGTGGCACCAAGCCTGACTTGGATGCTGCATTCTACCTGGAATCCAGGTTCATCAAGTCAACCTTCTAGGTAACAGCTGCCTGTAAATGCCTGCTGGAATACAGAGTTTGAAGTTGCTTCTGGAAAATAGCACTTCACCAGTTGGCTACAAGCAGATACTCTAGACCAGCAGGAAGTTGGAGAGGAGCAGAGGGGAGAGGTGTAGGGAAGGTCAGTGCTGCAGCTGCAGATGTGGGACATGGGAAGGGACTCGGGCTAAATTTCTCAGTGCTTGGCTGAGGTGCAGAGCTGTCAGTTCAATGTGAGATCGTAAACTTGGGGTCCTATCCTGCCTGATGGAGGACAAGCTTTAGTTGCTGGACTTCTGGCCAGTTCATCAGCTCCTACTCACTGTGAGTACTTTGCCATGGTTTCTCTCAGGCCATGGCCAATTTAGCAGCCATTCTTGTGCTGTGTAATGCTGCTGCTCACTCTGCAGTACAAGTGTTTGTGTGCCTGCATGAAGGGTTCTGCTGTGTTAAGGATGTGCGTGTTCAGGGTAAATTTCTGTTGTACAAGCACAGCAAATTGCTTAATTCCTTTTAACATCTGTGTGTTCCACTACCAGTAAATGAACTGTTTCTAGCCAGTCTTATTGTCCTGACTTGCTTTGTAAAGGCCACAGACCATGAGTAAGTGTGGAAAGGAAGTGGACGCACCAGACAGGATAAGAAGCAACTGTGCTGTTGGTAATGCAGAAGTCTGAACTCAGCAGTAGTAATTGTTTAACCTGCATAGCTTCCTAGTGCTGCTGTCCTCAGAATACCCAGGACAAAGCGTCCTCAAGGTAGTTTTGGAAAAGGTACAAAAGAACTGCTTTAGAGCACTGGTCTAAGTGGGTTGACCATAGGGAGCTGAACTAACAGTGCTTCATGCCAAGACCATAATGGCTGCAGGCAAATGGCTGCAATCTGCCTCTGAGAAGCTATTTTAAAGAGTCTTGGTTTCTACCTGGTCTCTAACATGCAGCTGACATTCATAAGCTGCCTCACACGGAGCTTTAAAGAGCCTAATGACCTTTACAACATCCCCCGAACTTCCTCTGTGAGGAAAACCAGCCTGACTTGGGTTTTTTCATTGAAAGGAATACCTTAGTTTCTCTGAACCAAAATTGCCATTTATAATTATCTTTCAATAGGAGAGATCTCGGGCAGGAACTTGCGCAACTCCTTTTGTCCGAGTTGCTTCCATCATTACAAGTACTTTGCAGAGTAACCTCTCCTGTTGTTTAGTGGTATTTTCTGCTAGATTATGCAGCACTGCAGTTAGCAGGAACTGCCTGGGTAGGTGGACAGGTGGAAATTTGCTTAAGTTGGTTTTTAATTAAGTGGCTCAGTTGAGGATGGGTCATGGTTGTTACTTCAGGTTTTAGTTTACTCAGATGTGCTCCTCTGAGTAACTTCAGTGCTTTGTTTTGGAGAACCAGACACTAGAGAAACGGTGTAAAAGGGCATGTTGCCTTCGTCACATGGCAAAAATAGCTAGAGAACTTCAGCAGAAAC
Organism: Cephalopterus ornatus; assembly: GCA_013396775.1. Lineage (NCBI taxonomy): Eukaryota > Metazoa > Chordata > Aves > Passeriformes > Cotingidae > Cephalopterus > Cephalopterus ornatus. The sequence goes on from VZRE01010097.1 coordinate 149,523, forward strand.
TGTCTGAATCATCCCAAGGAGAGGAAGGATGGGGAGCTGGGTTCACACAGACAAGCTGATTCTTAGTGGTTACAAGTCCTAGCAATGCTGTATGATGACATGCTCTTGGCTTCCTCAGGCAGAAGCCTTTTCTGGTGTGTCTGGGGGTGGGCATGCTTGTACTGGCTGCCTCATGTATGGGAGAGCAGAGCCCTTGGTGCCTGCTCAGTAGGTGAAGGAGGCTGTTTGCTCAGCGAGGTGGTTGTTAACTTTGTAGTCCAGGCAAGTCAAGGATTGCCAAATCAAAGTGACTTGTTCTCCCCATCCCGGGCATATCTCGAGCACAGTAACTTGTCAGGGGCCTCTTTACTCTGCTGCAGGATTTTCCTGTGTGCTGTTTGCTGGGACATGGGCCACCTTTCTTCCTTCTTGCTTGCCCAACCTGCCGTGATCTCAGCAATTGCAGTTTCACTTTTCTGTGGAGGCCACACAGCCCTGCCAACACCTCGACCTTGCCCAGCCCAACTGCTCCTGCTCCTCAGGAGGTGGGGCTGAGGAAGTTGCCCCTGTGGCAACCTTCTCCATGTGGGGCCAGGCAGCAGTGAGGCTGCCAAAGCCAGTGCTATGCAACGAGGGTTGCCTGCCCAGTCCTGATCTCAGCAAACTTGCGACACTCAAACGCGCTCTAAACCATGTTGTTGGTGCAGTTGTTCCTGTCATCTGTCCTGTAGCTGCTTGGGCTCTGCCAACACAGCACTGGAAAACTTCTTCAACAGTATAGGTGAGCTTCTTTTTTTCCCAGGGTTTAATCAGTGTTTAATGGGGTGGGAAGGGTGTTAAAGCCAGAAGGCTGGTGAAGTTCCATCAGCACTGGAACGGGGTGTCACAGCCTTCCTGGGACTGGGTTCTGCAGTGGGTGGAAATACACAGTGCAAGTAGGCTGCTGTGTTTCTGATGCCAAAAATTAAGAGCAAGCAGGGAAAATCGAGTGTCCTGGTTCTTTGGGGCTAAAGTTTGAATGCTGTTCGAGGCATGTGAGTCTTCATCCCTCTTCACGCCGGTTAAGATGTGTTGTAGCATTGCTGATCCATCTTGGCTTTTAACTTGGTGATACAGAAGGTCTGCATGATCAAGGGATCTGTTCTCAGCCCCACCAAGAGATAAAGGGGGAATCCCTGGTGTTGAAGCACTATCTAAGGTCTTTGTGGGCAGTTTCTGACATACTGGTTGTGCACATATCTACCTTCTAGCAAGTTGGTCAGCAAACCAGGAGTAGCGTGGCTCCTTTGTGTATTGGCTTGCAGGATGGACATTCAGCCCAAGAAAATGAACCAGGTTTACTTCATGCTTTTCTAGTAAAATCATGGGAACATGAGCAAAACTACAGCAGGGTTTTGGGGTTTTTTGTCTCAATTGTTAATACTGTCTAGGATACTTTAGTTCAACTTCTAAAGCTGTAAGCAAGTAAATCACCATGGGTAGAATATCTTTTCTTTCCTTCTCCTGAGGTGTGTTTCCAGGCTGGAAATCTTTAGGGTAGGGCTCTGATTCATTGCCTGTAGAGCACCCAAAGCCTGATAGGTGTTAAAAGATCTGCCCTCTTATCTGTAGAAGTACACTTAATTAATATTATGTGGAGGAAATAAAGCCACAATAAAAATTGACTTGAATAAATAGACTTAAAGTAAGACTGAATCAGGAATCAAGGCGTTTAGGATCCTTCAAGTGTTCTTGTTATTGATGTTCCAGACAGGTGTCCTGTAGGTGTTGAGCTGCAGAGCAAGTGAGGAGCCTTGGGCTTTCTGAGCTGAAAAGAGAAGTTGGACACCAACTCTGTTCCGTCATATACAATGTTTTCCTTGAATACTTGTGTTCTCCCTATCCAACAGCAGGGACTTTGCCTCGCATTGAGATGTCTTTGTCTCCTGCCTTGGTCTATTTTCAGCAGGCAGTTGTTTTGAAATCTGGCATATCTTTCTTGTATGGCAAATTGCCTGGTTGCTCTGAACAGTGAAATCAAGGGGAGGTCTAATTCTCACTGAAAATAGCAGTGAATGCTTTTCTCTGAGACACTCTTATAATTTCATTCCAAAGCTTTTAAGCCCAGAAGGTTAACAATAGAACTGAAAAAAGCATGGGAGCAGAACTGAGCATCCTGGAGATGAGCTTGTGTTTGTGAAGCAGAGCAGAGTTGCAGCAAGCCTGAACTGTTGATAAGAGAGATAAAAGCACTTTCAGTGTTTAGATTTGTACTTAAACCTGTAACAGTTCAAAGGTTTTGAAACAGCCCATTCCCTAGCATATCTTCTCATTTAAGGCTGGCTATGTCTCGTATCAAGCTGCCCAGGGCATTAATCCATTAATTTAAGAGGATAAGCTCTTCTGTATCTCTCCTGCTGCAGGAAAGTGCCCGTATTGTCTTGTGCATGAAGAGGCTTTTCCTTTTAAAAAATGAGGGTGTAATTGTGCTTCCTGACTGCAGGGCAAGGTGCCACCCTGCAGTTCTAGACCAGGCTAGTGCCAGGAACAGCAGCAGAGCCAGCTGTGAGCAGGAGTTATTGCCTTGCCCTAAAAAGGAGCCATGTTGCACCTAAATCTTGGCATATGGTGCTTAGTGTCTGACCTGCTCAAGGTCTAATCAACCCCTTTGTTCCAACCCTTTTCCTTTCTTTCCTCCTTTCCCTTTATTCTGGCCATTGTCTTTCATCTGGTGTTAACAGTCTGCCTGGGAAAGAGTCGTAACTAATGGAAGTGATGAGTGGTGCTTGTGTGCAGAAAAGCTGCTTCCTCTGCAGAGCCAAGCAGGCAGTGAAGGGTGTCCTGTCCCCTTGTGCTTCAGAAGTCCCTGTTGTCTTTCACTGGGGTGATTCCCTTTCTGGTGCAGCAGTCTTGAGAGAAATACGATGAAGCTTATGTTGGCATAAGGCAAAAAGTCATAATGAACGAGGCGTTGTTTTGCTAATGAAGAGCACAACTGTATTCTCTTGCTTCTCTTGAGTATTTTGTGCTTCAGAGAGGTCTGCACCAGTACTCCTGCAGTCTGGCAGTCTGCTTTGTTTTGGTTCTTGCTTCCTATGCTGTGTTCTCACATGTACTGCAAAGGAAGTCTCTGCCTCTCCTCCTTCTGCCAATGTTTTGTTCCTTTATCCTAATCAAAATTCCAGCAGCTGAATTTGCCTATGGACTTCCACGTGTACTTTAGCCAGTCCCTTGTTGACAGCCTTTTCCCCTTATGCCACAGGCCTGGGGAATGCCAGGTGGTTCACCTGGTGCTTTCTGTAGAACACCACATGTTCAGCAGCCTGATGGGTTTTATCCCAGCCTGAGCAAATGGCTTACAATGGAATGACTGCTTTGGGTCAGCATTAACGTGCCTTTCCTGGGGAAGCTTGGCTAATGTCTGCTTTGGCTTGTTCTTGGCATCCCTTGCTTTGAGATTTTGCTGTTCCTCAGGCTTACAGAGAGCAAGGGAACCTGTGCCCTCAGGGGCTGGAAGTGCCTGTGAGTCATGGAAACACGTGGGCCCACGCATGAGCTGTGGGGCACAACAGCTAAATCATGTGTTGTGGGAGGGCGATGCACTGGCATCCAGGGACTGCCATCCCCCTGTTGATTTTGCTGTTTCTTGCTTATCTTCAGCTGTTGACCAGCTGGCTTACACAGTTCAGGACTTGTTTTGATGTTGGGGATGGTATTTATTTAAGTTGCAGGATGTCTTGGTTATCTTAGCAGCTGATAACATGATTGGACCCTATTTAAATGCCATCTTCTCTCTTTCAGTGCCAAACATCTGAAGTTCCTGAATAGTTTGAAATAGCTGTGCTGCAGCCTGTGCATCGGGGTGTGACTTTTAAAGAACCTCAGGCCTTTTCCTCTCCCGTCCTTGAAAAAAAGGAGGGAAGGAAAAGAAGAGTCTTATCTCTTGTTACTTAGGAATTATGAGATTTAGCTCACTGTTCCAATGGCGTATCTTGGACTAGTGGTAAAAACCTGTAGGGAAGCTGCTGAATTGAACATACATGAGCCTTCCCTGTCACCTTCTAGCTGAAGCCTTGCTGCTGATGTCCAGTAATCTTATTTTTAAACTAGATCTGATTCATGCTCTATTTTCTATGCCAGATGAGGTCCTTGGTTGTGAGTAAGTGTTGTGACTGTAGCTGGCAGGAGTGCTGCATGATTGCCTCACTTCAGGAAATGTTAAAATAACACTTTTTTTTCTTAGAAAGCTCGTTTGCTCCCCTCCCACTTCTAATTCTCCTAATAGCTGCCCCCAGTTTGGCAGCTGTCTTACAGAGGGTTGTTTGTGTTGCTGAGTGAGAGCAGAGACACTTCAGTGGATGCAGTGCTGGAGGAGAGGTACACAAAGTGAGCTAATATCTCTAGCCAAGCTGGCTTAAACGTTTTAGAGGTTTCTCTGAAATCTGGAAGGAAAACTGCTAAACTGTGAGAAGAATCTTGCTCCTCCCCCTGGACTCTGCAACTGAAGCAGGGGATTTTTTTCCTCTTGGAGAAGAGAAGCTGCCCCAACTGAAGCTGCTCATTTGAGACAAACCATACAGCAGGTTTATGTGCTCCCTGACTACAGTGACTCGGTGGGGCCAAGAGCACCAATAGCTGCTGGAATGAGTGTCCCCCAAGGACGGACCCTGCAGCTTTTGTCTGCTATTTTGGTCTTGCAGGCAGGCCTCCAAGGTACTCAGCAGAGCTTCAGTGGGGTTGAAGAGAGTTACCTCCTCAACCTGTGTCAGTGGCTGCTGTGTGCTTTGCCAGGCTATCCGTGGAACCCTTCCTTGCAGGTGGAAAGGCAGGACAGGTTGTTGGGATAAACAGAGGAATACTGTGCTCTGTAAATGTGGCATACAAGGCTGTGTGTGCTCATGTTTAACTTGTCTCTTGTTTTTCTTTCCATCCATTAGGCAATACTGAGTGGTGCACATCTTGACGAAGTCTCCTAGCAACCTTTTCTGCAGGGCTGAATGACAGCAGAAGCTGCCAGGTGAACCGATGAGCCTGTGAAGAGGCGAAACCAGGACACACCATGGGTCAGAAGGTCACAGGCGGGATAAAGACTGTGGATATGAGGGACCCTGTGTACCGGCCATTGAAACAGGAGCTCCAAGGACTCGACTACAGCAAACCCACCCGGCTGGACTTGCTGCTGGACATGCCTCCTGTGTCCTACGAAGTGCAGTTGTTGCACTCGTGGAACAACGACGATCGCTCGCTGAACGTGTTTGTGAAGGAGGACGACAAACTCATATTTCACCGGCATCCGGTGGCCCAGAGCACAGACGCCATCAGGGGCAAGGTGGGGTACACGAGGGGGCTGCACGTGTGGCAGATCACGTGGGCCATGCGGCAGCGGGGCACCCACGCCGTGGTGGGGGTGGCCACGGCAGATGCCCCCCTGCACTCGGTGGGGTACACGACCCTGGTAGGGAACAACCACGAGTCGTGGGGCTGGGACCTCGGCCGCAACAGACTCTATCACGACGGCAAGAACCAGCCCAGCAAAACCTACCCTGCCTTCCTGGAACCGGACGAGACTTTCATCGTGCCCGACTCCTTCCTGGTGGTCCTGGACATGGATGATGGGACACTGAGCTTCATTGTCGATGGGCAGTACATGGGGGTTGCATTTCGAGGACTCAAAGGGAAGAAGCTCTACCCAGTGGTAAGCGCAGTGTGGGGACACTGTGAGATACGGATGTGCTACTTGAACGGACTCGACCGTGAGTATAACTCCTGTATTTGTTCTGGCTGCACAGATCTGCTGCTGCTTCAGTGCAGGCTTACTGGGACAGCCTGGGGAGGGGCTTCATCCTGCTGGGGAGGTGAGGACTTCATGTCAGCAGGAGGGTTGGAGAGTGTGGTGGGGGAAGGTGATGCCAGTTGTCTGACTAGAGATGGCAAACCTTTCTGTATTTCTACCAAAGTACCAGTGCATGTTCTTCTGACAGTTGTATTATTTTCAATGTACTCCTGGTATCTTTTACAGAAAATGGTCTGAGGCAGTCCCCTTCCTTAAATGGATAATGGCCTCTTAAAATCCCTTGCAGGCAAGAATGGGAAAATCTGTCCCTAGCTAAGAAAATGGGAATGTCTCATCTTTCAAAAAAGTAGCTCACTTCTCTGCTTCTTTCAGAGCAGGGTGTGCTCATTCCTAGCAAAGGGCTGGATATTGTAGCCAGCCCAACTTGCATGCCAGGCCTTTTACTAACAGGCACATCAATCTCTAGCTAAGCTTAGTAATAAATTTGGCTGTCCAAATGTGCTAAAGTCTGTTATCTCTCATAGTCAGAAGTTCCCATGGGGCCAGACTGTGATTCAGTCCTCTGGGTTAGGGTGGAGGAGAGAGGTGAAGGAAGTGGATTAAAATCTGGATTTATGTTGTTAGTGAAATAAATTTGGCAGAATTGAAGAATAGTGTTTCCCCTACATTCCAGAACAGTGTCTGCCCAAAGGCTGTAGGATATTGGGCTCCTTTACTTGTGCTTAAGAGCTGTCCTAATGCTGGGCCAGCACTGGCAAACCCTGGCACTGCTGGCATGAGGTACAACAGAGCTGCCACCAGGCACCAGAAAAACTGAGCTGTCAGAATAACCAGGAAAACCGTGCAAAGGAATGGGACAAAAATCCCCAAGTGCTTTGAGAAACACATTTCATCTCAGCAAGACCAAATAGAGAGCTCTTGGCAGAGCATTTTCTTACCAAAAGAAAGAAGCCCAGACCCTTCTGCCTCACCAGTTTACAGAATGGCAGCAGCTCCAGGAACCAGGTTTTGCTGAAGGGTCAAAGCCAAAACCTGCAGCTCCCCTCAAAGCCAGCAAGTCTGTGGAATTGTTGGAGCAGAGCTGCACTTAGCAAGGAAATGGCCACCTCCAGGGTTGGATTTGGTTGTAATGTGCTCTCAGCATAGGAGTGAATTGTGGGCACGGGGCCAGGAATGACGGGATGCTATTTTGGCACAGATAGAAAGAAGGTGTCTGGCTCTAACCACTTCTGAGCATTCAATAGCAACACTGTCCAGTGATTGTAGTGCCTGTGAATGGAAGGAGGTCAGATATGTGTGTGCTTTCTCTTTTGGTCTCCTGTCAGACTGGGTTATCAGCGCAAACTAGATGAGGATAAAGTTCTTGTTCCTAATCTCTGTCGAAGATCCTCTCCTTTTAAGGCTGTTAAACTGAAATGTATTTGTTTTGTTACTGTCTATAGGCTTTGAAGGTCAGGCCCCTCGTCCCCTGGGATGCTGGCTAGACAATGCCCCTGTCCCAGCTATCTCCACACAGAGCAGGCGGAATTGGGACAGACTTTGAATGCGGTGTGTTTGTACCCCAGTGGTTTAAGAATAAGCTGCACTGGGAAGTGCCAAAGGAGTGCTGCCAGGAATAGGCCTCCCTGGCAGTGTCACAGCCAGAGCAGAGAGGTGCAGTCTGGCTGCAGGGACCTGTCCCTGTGGAAGAGGCAGTGTGGATCCTGAACTGGGTCATGAGCAGACAGGAGCAGGGCTTGCAGCCAGGTCTTCCCTGTGGCACAGAACACGTGTGGTAACTGGTGGGGCTTGGGAAGCAGCAGCACTGCCCTGACATGTCCATGTGCTCCCCACCCAGCTGTCAGTGCAGGAGAGGTGTGCACATAGCGGCATGATTCCTCAGAAATAGCCAATACAGAACTGCTAGGAAAAAAAAACATTTCACTGCAGCTTCCCCTGGAAGGAGGTAATAGCTTGTGATCCACAGCAGGGAAGGAGAAGAGGGAAAATAGAGCATTGGTTCAGCTCTGACTGTGAACATGAGGAGGAGACAGACTAATTCAAGCTTGTGTTTCATGACTTTGTTAACAAGTGTCTCCTCAGCTAACAAACTCTCCTTCTCACAGACTTGTTGCCAAAAGTTAGATAAAAATTACTCTTCCCCTTTCTCATTGGAAGTGTTTGCTGCATGGAGCAGTGTAGCTGTTAATTTCTTCCAAAGTAGAATCAGAAGTGACCTGATCGGAGGCTACTGACAACACCCTTCTGAGATTTTCAGTGTTACCTTTGAACCTGGAAGGAAGGTGCTTGTAGCCACCTTATTGATTAAATGAATTCTGGTAAAAAAAAAAATGCAGTAACATGACCATGCTCAGAGAAAGTAAGCTTTCTCTGTCTCTCATCTGTTTCAAAAGCTGTATGAACAGTGAGATTAATTTTGCATATAGTAGTAGAAGCTAGAGTTCTTGGTGTCTGTCAAAGCTCCTGAAATCTGCAGCTTCTTGGCCAAAATTCATTCCATGCCAATGGGTGTTTTAGGTCTGTGTTCAGCCCAAGATGTCTGTAAAGGAAGCTCTCTAAGGGTGCAGGCAGAGCCCCCAGGCTGTTAGAAGGACATCCAGTTCTCTGCTTTGGGATGTCTTCTGTGTTTTCTCTTGAGGGAGGAGAAACCCCTTAGGCTCAAGCAGCATGTTGTGTAAAGGTGAGCTTTGACAGACTCAGCAGCAGGAGCTGTGAGTAACTAATGTGTATCTTCCCTTCTGTGCAGCTGTGATGTGTTTGTTAACTCTGGCTTTGACCTTAGTCCCCTCTAAGTTGTGAATGACTCCTCAACAGCAAAGGGCCCCATATGCCATTCCTGAAAAACTAGTATTATCTTGTTCGGTGTTTTAAGTACAGGATGCAAAAAAAGATAGCCAAAGGCTCGTATCCTTCCGAGGCTTGTGACACAGGAGGGAATCCTCTAGTGGAAAATGTCACAGTACAAGTGGTGACATGAAGCTTTGACAGATGGCTTTGTTTTTCATGGGAACTATGTAATATAAATGAAGGGGGTTGACAGCTGTTATCCTATACATGAGACAAATTGTGGCGCTTTCTGGGTGCCCAGACCATGTGATACTCTCAAACTGCTGCAGTCTTTTCCTTCAGCGACTCTTACAGAAGTTTTTGGATACTGCCTTAAGAGGCATAAGCTGTGTTCTGACTGGAATGAATGGTATTGCAGAGGGGTAACTTTCTTTTGAGGGTTCTGGTATTTTTTTGTTCACGTCTGTGTGGCTTAAATAACATGCAGAAACATCATGCTCTGCTGGTGTATTTGAGTTGAAGTTGCTGATACACGAATGCTGAATGCCTTAGGTCCTGCAGACATGCCAGGCATTCACCCTTCTTGCTCAGTCTCTTCTGGGGGATTTTTAGAACTAGCAAAGTGAACGTGCATCTTGTGGGTTGAGATGTTAATGTCTCGGCTTCTCTTTTCCCAGCTGAACCACTGCCTTTGATGGACTTGTGTCGGCGAGCTGTGAGGCTCGCTCTGGGCAAGGAGAGACTGACTGAGATCCCTACACTGCCCCTGCCAGCCTCCCTCAAGAGTTACCTGCTCTACCAATGACCTTGGTGTCCGAGGACAGAGAGCTGGAACCAAGGCAACACGCCGGAGCTGACCCACTGAGCAATGGGCTCTCCACCCTCGTGTCATCGCTACTGTTGGAACTCCTTGGCCAAAGTATTCCTGCCACTGCTTAAGCCTCCATGTGCCCTTATTGGCAAGCTCCCAAGTAATCCTTGTTTCACAACTGAGCGTTTTGTTCTTTGGAAGTCACTTCCCCAGCACACTTCAGAAGCTCTGTGCTTCCCTGCTTCTCCTGAGAAAAGCTGGGCTTTGTCCTTTGGATACAAGGGCCTAGGAGTGAATGATTTGTCTGTACCAGCTAAAGGGACAAACATCATTTGGGGAAAGGGAAGGCATTAGGAGTGGAAAGGTTAAGACTGGATCCTATGAATGGAAAGGCACGAGATGGCCAGCAGAGTTGGAAAGAGTCTGGAATACCAAGAGGAATTGCTGAGTTTTTAAAAACCAAAAAAAAAAAGTACAACCCTAACCCCTGAAACACCAAAACTAAAATCCTTCCACCACGACGCTTGTGAATTTGGAGAAGGAGGTTGTGTTGCTGATGTCTGTATCTCTGCTGGGACTTCTGTATCTCTGCTGGGACTTCTCACCATGTTCTAGTGCTGTTTCACAGGTCACAAATCCCACGTTCTTGTTTATCACCATTGCTTTCTCCTGCTCCATTCTCTGCTCTGCCTCTTCCTAGTGGATTTGACTCAGTGGATTGAGCAGTCAGACCGTGTCTTCACCTGCCTTCTTCCTGACTTAAAGCTGCAGGTTTTAGCCTGGGATCAAGGGATCCTTGCTGGAGTGGGGACAGGGAAGGGACAAACTTCTGCAGCAGGGTGCAGAAGATGGAGACCAGCTTTGTGAGCTGCGAGTTGTTACACAGCTACAGGCCCTCTCACCTTGGGTCTGTTTTCTGTCCAACCTGTTCCATGGTAAGGCTTTAGAGGAACAGACTGATGTGTTTCTCTAATGGCTCTGCCAGGGAATTCTCTTCTTGGATAAGCTGCTTAAATTCATCCAAACCAGGCTTCGTTCTGTCATAGACCATTGGCATAATCTCCACTTAACTATGCACCAGGAATAGTTCTCTCTGTTTCTTGCTTGGGAGTGGGAAGTTGTCCCAGAGAAGGTGGTTCCAATGTGGGCTGCAGAAGTACCATCAGCAGATGAGAAATCCAGGAGGTGATTGTCAGAGGGACCTTGACGGAAGCCAGTGGGGTGATCTTCAGGCATAGCAAGAAGAAACTTAAACCTCTCCAGAGCTGGGGGGCAGGAGAGAACTGCAATAAACAGGACAAGCAATTCAGGCAAAATCAGCACATCCCAAATAGATCCTCACCTCAGTAGCCAAGTAAAGAGGATGACACTCCTTTATTAGCAGGAGCTGCTCTCTTGACCTCTCCACAGGTTACTATGCTGCCTTTCTGGGGTTATTTTGCACATTTCTTTGTCTTGAAAAATGTTTGCGTGGTTGGTTTTTTTTGCTCTTGAGTTATTCCTTCAGTTCTGTGTAGGTACAAATGAGTTTAGTTGTTGAAAATGTTAATATATATATTTGTGGTGTATGTATAAGAACATGTTTTAAACAGCTGCTGTAGGGTACCTTTTTTAAAATAAACTACTTGCATAGTATATTTTTTAAAGCACAGAATTGGTGCCAAGACTGGGTGGGGTGTGATGTGCCCCTTTTTTATTCTAATATTGTATGATTTTGTTTTTTCAGCATAGGGGTTTGTACTAGTTTCTGTTGCAGGGTGGGACACAAGAAAATTCAGTGTGTGTGTGTGTGGAGCCCTACTTGGTTGCCTTCAACTTGAACCAGTGTCTTCCAGAACTCCAGGGAAGTAGCTGTGTTCTCCCTACTTCTAATGCTCTTCGTGCTCCCACGTTTCCCTCTCTTCTCACTTCACCAGGACATTACTTTGTACAGTTTTAAATTCCGACTATTTTATGACTGTAGATAATACTCAGTAACCTAATAAACTTTATTAAATATTACTTGGTGGTGGTTTTTATTTGCATGGAATGATCAGATTTCTTTATACGTGGTTCCTACATGAACAGTGAGCTTATTCCCAGGAAGCCTGCCCAGGCAGGCACAGCAAGGGCTGTTGTGGCCTTGTCTCTGCTTGGAGGAATAACAACTTAAAGCTGGCATCTAAAAGGTGTGTACAGATGGAGGGCAAGGTGCATTGGTACAGGATGGTAAGGTTTTGTGCAGTTGCCCCTATTGCCTAGAAGATGGAGTTTATTAAAGTCTGTGATGAGACAGCAGCCTTGGTTTCCTGATTTAACTTGGTTTACAGCTGACTTACTACACCATACTCCTTCTTCTATTCAATATAAAATAGATTCAGTAGAGTTTCCCTCCTACATTACAGCAAAAGACTTTTCTTCTTTCAGAAAAGAAGTTCATAAGCAAATCACTGACTACTTATTTCATGCTGATACCTGACTGTCATTTTCCATAGGGCGGTGGTGGATAGAAGAAAACAAAATATAATGATGAGGGCTGGAGGGATCCCTGGGCAGAAGAACAGCACAGTTAATTACAGAAGGTGCTGTGGAAGATTAAGCTGAGTGTTTGGAGTCATTCCTCTGTGCTTGTAAAAAGAATGGCTGATTGATTACAGTGTGTTCTGGGAAACTTCCTCTGGTCCTGAACTTGATTTAGCTCATGTTACTTGGTTTTCAGCCACTCCCTGACCACTGCTAGAAGTTGCTCTGTTTTTGTGTATTTTGGGATCTGTTTGTGTAAGAGACTTCATTCCTGGGCTGTGAGGAGATATGGACTGTTTTGTTTGTAGAGTACAACCTGTTTGTTTGCTGGTTGTGCCTTCTGTCTCTTCCACCTGCAGCCTGTGCAATGCAGAGATGCTCTCAAATTGTGTCAGCAGTGAGGTTAAGCCTCCCCAAAGTGACTGAAAGTGTGATGACATGGTCGTTTTCTCAATGATGATGAAAAGTGCCCTTCCTGTTCACGCACTTTTCTGTCTTCCCTGCAGCTACCAACTTCTGTGTGGAAACCAAACCATTTAATCAGTTCACACACACACACTGCAACTTGTGAGGTTCAGCTAAAGCTTATGAACTGCAAAATAAGGGTACTGTAGGGGGAATGCTTAAAAAAGGCAAGTAGTTTCTTTTCTCCTATCTCCAGTCAGGGCAAGATTTTTTTTTTGTTTTAATTTTGGATGTCTTACATGTGGGACAACCACATGATCAAGGCAACTGTTTGTAGATCCTAAGCCTAAATATCCAGTGTATCAATAATCACCACTTCTGTTTGCTGCAGGTAGCGGAGGACTTGAGTGAAACACTTATTTTCTGCCTGTTTTTGACCAAGGCCAGCTTCCTCTTTACTTTGCAGTGTGAAGGCTGCCTGCGTGACACTGGGAATGTGGCTAGAGGGGTTCTGGGACAGCAACAGGCTGGGAGGGTGCAGAAGGTGGGGCGGGTGCAGAAAACTGAGAAATTAGTTCATGCTCAGCTCCAGACACCCAAACAGGCTTGTGTTCCAGCTGCATGGAATATTTGAAACAAATGACCTGCTCAGGGCTGGGAGTCTGCAGTGTTTATGTACAGTGCCATGGCAACAGTGGAGGAAGTCATGAGATGGGGATTGGACCTGATGGAATCAACAAATGATATCACAGATTAGCAAGTCCTAATAAATCAGTGGCTCTCTGCTCCCCTGCCCTTAGTGCCTGTATCCAAGCGCTGGCACTGGGGCAGGAAGACCTCTGCCTTTTTGAGTAGCAGTAAAAACTGCAAGCCCTGCTTGTATCAGGACTGCCTTGAAAACCAGCCCTGTTCCACTGGCCAGCATCTCGTCCTCCTGCTGCTGCTGACTCATCACGTTTACGCACATGGAACCGTTCCTACGTTTTATAGGAGGCTTCTGGCCTTGACAGTTTGCCTGCTGTTGCCTTGCCTGTGCTATAGCAGTGCTGTGACAATTCTGCAGAGAACCCTGGTGCTCTAGACAAGCAGAGGAGTAGCTTTTGTTTCTTCCTGGAAGTCAAGGCTTTGGTGACAGTAATTTGAGTCTAGAAAAGTGAGCAGGAGGGGAAGTGTTCAGTGGAGCAGTTGATAAGGAAGCGTGTCCTGCTGCTTCAGCAGCGTTGTCATGGCTCCTTTCACAAAGGGAAGCCTGCACTGGGTGCAGGTGACACTCCTGTCATACCTCTGTTCTAGCCAATATATTCTACTGTGGATCTTCACCAACGCTATGACAGTGTCAGGACACAAAAACTTGGGGGGTGGGGGGGAGGACAGTTGCCAATTCTCTCCTTTATCTGCAGAACTGAGAAATTATTTCTGAGCTCAACCAAGTTCCCTGCTGGAGCCCAGCTGCCAGTCTGTGCCTGTCGAGTCCTTTGCCAGAACCATGGCAGTTTTCCCTTTGCCTGTGCCTGAGATGTGCGAACTCAAAAGGACGTGCGTCATGCTTTTAAGGACTTACTTTGGCAGCCACACCTTCTCTCCTGCATAAGGTAAGACAATTACAAAAAACATTTCCTAGCACGCTGCCCCTCTTCTCTCCACATGCTTCCTATGCAGAGCTAATGCTGTTGATCTCATGCCAAAGGCTAAGTTGTATCTGACTGGAGAAGGAAATGCATAGTGATTTATTTAGTATAAGTTTATTAAAATTAAAAACCCAAAGCACAGCCTTTCTTGGCTTACAGAACAGTGCTGAGGGGGAACAAAACTCATTCAGTGCTTGCACAAAACACACTGGAGCGCTGATCCTGCCTTTGCACGTGTTTTGATTCAAAACTATTGCAGGCTTGTCTGCCCTTCAGACAGAAAACTATTTGAAGCAGCTGCCAGATGTTTTGTCTGCCCTGTGTGTTACAGTTTGCTTACTGCTGAGCAATGCTCTTCCCATCGGGTGCTCGAGCTGCCCTTGGGAATTCTGTTCCTGTGGCACCTCCGTGCTGGGTTCCCACCCCTTTGCCCCGGTCCCGTTCACACAGGGCAGATACAAGTCTGAGTATTTTACTGCGAGGCTCGGTGTCTGCTGTCTGTGCAATCTGCTGGCCTCGTCTGGGACCTCTTCTGGGACTAGCACAGAGCAGCCACATTCCTCTGCTCACATGTTGCCACAGTGTATAAAAGTTAAGGTGATTTACAGTCTCTTATAAAAGCACTCGGGGCCTGAATTTAGGTCCTGCTGATCAGCCTTACCCTGAACACCCACGGTTCAGGGCCTGGGCAGCCTCATTGACTGGCTGTAACTTAGAGCTGAGTTATAAATCTTTTCCCTCCCTATAAGATGGGTGATAAATTCTCAGATACAGTGAAGTGGGGCAAGGACCTTTGTGTTTTTCCAGAACCGTGACAAATTTGACTCAATCAGAAGATGTACCTGCTCAGCAGAGAGACCTTGAGGATTCCTGTGTGTTTGCCCGGCCATTTCACCTTGTGTGAAATACACGTTATTTGTGTGAAATACACATTATTCGTCTGAAATTTCTCAGACTGCTGGGAGCAGTCCCCAATGCCATCATGTTTAGGAGCACGCGTCTTGGCTTTCTGCGCTTCCGCACCGCTCGTAGTCCCGCAAAGCCACATCTCTACATCTTGGGGCAGAGTCCTCGTTAAAAGGGGTTCAACCTGCCGTTTTTCACTTTGCTCAGGCTTCCATCTCTTTAGTAATCAGAGGGCTTGTGCCCAGACTTTTTGGGCACACATTGCGTTTGCCTCTAACACCATGCACGACTGTTCTGCAGTCGACAGCTCGTGGCCCAGGGAAGCTTTGCTCTGCAGTGGGGTTGGGTGGGATGTAGGCCAAGAAATAGGTGCTACTTCTGGATACCCTTCTCCACAGCACCTTGTTTGTCCTGAGGAGCCCCGTAAATGCCTGTTCTTACCAGAGTCTGTCATTGTTCCCTCTCACAACCTCTTGTTAAGCCCTTACCTATTATTTAGGAGCGCCTAACAAAATTTTACTGTCTAAAACCCACATAAGCAAACAGGCTCTCCAACTGATTATTATGAATGGTACATGGGCAGGCAAGAAACACCTGCCTAAACTGGAGTCTCATAGGACACAGGTGTTGATATTTTTTTTTTTCCTTTTATGAAAAAATACTGAGGGTTTCCCCTAATGGAAGTGGGTCTGAACTCTCTATTCTCTCACTTTTCCCAAAACAGGACCTTTGGGAGCGCAGAACTTTCTCGTAGGCTGCAGGTAAAATGCCATCTACTGAACCAGTAACTTAATTTCCTGCAACAGGCTGGATGTTTTCTTTGGAAGAGGACCACCTAATATTGATAAGGTCTGTTCCCACTTAATCTGAGGTCCAACAGAGAGGCTTGAGCAGTAACAGCTGTTACTCCTAAATATGATCTGTATTTTTCAAACTGTCTAGACACCTGGGTGGGTTGCACACATTACCAGCAAAGCTAGTTAATCATGTCAAACGTTTTCTTTCTCTAAAGGTTTGTTTTGTTTAATGAGCTATATGGAAACCCAGGGAAAGACAGTGAATCAAGCAGACAAGTGAGGAAATTTGATCACTAAGGCTGACACTTGGACGTTTTTCATTCTGACCTGGTGTAGACAATGCACGGATTTCAGGAGTTCAGAAGTTATTGGCTGTGGTGTTTGATAACACCACTGACACAGTAAACCCTTAAAGCAGGGAGCTGGGTGGATGTTTCACATGTGCTCTCTGTGAAATGCCATTAAATGAAAACTGACTGAAACTGTGCTGCACAATAGGAAGTTACAGCAATGAAAAGTACATTTACAGAATGCCAGAAATTTAAGTTTGCAACTGATTTTGTAAAGGAAAGCCTAGAAGAATGAACGCTCAGAGTCCTTATAATGCATCCTACTTGGATAAATACAAATGTTTTCAATTAATGTTCTCACAGATGCCAGCTACCTATTCCAAAGTAAAGTGCTGTGTGATAAGATCCTTTTTATTAGGAAGGAAAGAAGGTGATTCTTCATATTCAGTCTGACATTTTTATTTGCATTTAAAAAAAAATAGTCAGAAAAATGCAAATAAACCTGAAGTTTAAAGGGGTGAGAGACATTTCTGGACAGGAACCCACCCTGAGAAGCTGCATCCTGGAGTTCAGACGCCCTTGAGGTGGACGTGCAGATCCACAGGCACGTGGATCCTGGAGGATGCCTAACAGTAGAGACTTGTGGTACACATGCTTTAGAGATGTGTTTTCTTGTGTTTGTGTTTGCTAACTACGTTTTGAACTTCATAATGGAGATTAACCGTGGCCTTCAAATAGAATAAACCTGTTTTCCTCTTTCAGGTTGCCTGGCACTGGCACTGCTCACAAGAACTTTTCAGTAAGCTCAAGGCGTGTGTCTTTCTCTACAAACAGCAAATGCAAATAAAATAATATTATGGTCAAACAGGTGGAATGTTTGCAACCTAAACAAGCACAAGAATCCCAAGACAAGCTATGATGCATTTCCCAGTCAGTTTATCCTGGAGTTTAGAAGAATTGAGCACCAGCATTAAATACTATCTCCCAAGATGGGTGTTAAATACTGTTTTCAGGAAGGTATGAACACTGAAAGAGCAGATCCAGCTTTGGAAGGAGCCAGAGTGCAAAAAGATTGTTGGTCAGGAAAAGCCTTTGACATGTGAATCTCTTACCAGATGCATTTGGCAAAGGTTCAGAATCATAATTGGGAAGACAAAGAGGGGGAAGAGATTCAGCCTGGGGGCTGGTTGAGTGTTCTGTTCGGGGACTGAGCTGTTTGGCTGTTCGATAAAGCTCTGTAGGTGCAAGTTGGCAACTTGAGGCTGAACTTGCAATCTTGCTGCCTCTCCCAAATGACAGGCTGAGTCCCTGAGCAACACTTAGGGTGATTTTCTTTGGTTGTTTTCCCAGTGGTCAGCGGCTCCAAATGGTGCTGGAAATAGTGTGAGAGAAGCAGCTTGCTGCAGACTGCGCTCAGTTCCGAAATTCTCTCAGATGCCTTTCTTGCCAAATTCTCTTGGAAAGAGATTGTGTAATCAAACGGGGTTGCATGTAAAAACACACTTGTGTACGTCCAGGCGTGCAGGGTTTTGCCAAAGTGGACAGACTGTCCTGCCTGTGCCTGCCAGAAAAGTTGTGTTTTGTCCAGCGGAAAGGAAAACATCCTTTTCTCTTTGCACTTTGGAATTTGTCTTTTCAGACTCTGATCTCATCAGCAGAGGCTTCATACTTATGACAAGTTTGGCCATCTTGGGTCAGGACCACAGTCCAGTAAATTGAGGCTTGCACCAGCAGCCAAAACTCAGCTGTTCTCCACAGAAAGTGGCCTTCTTGGTAACATGGCAGATGCTTCAAAGATTGCAAAGAACATCCAAGAAATAAAGGAAGCTGATCACTGATTTGTAATATACAGTCTTTTGTGCTAGTTGTTCTTTGAACTACAGAAGACAGCATCTGCCTCTAAACCAAGGACACAAGGAGGAGTATTTCATGCCCAACGTGTTTAATAGCTGAGTGTTGGAACACAGGCAGTTGGTACCATGCTGCGTATGAACTCTGTATCACAGAAATTAGGCACATGCTCTAGGTGTGCTACCAACAGGCTTCTTTCTTTCCAGGCTGTCCTACATAGCTGGAAAGGCTGATTTTTAAAGAATCCAGCAGCTGAACAGAGTGACATTTTTTTCCCATGTATTGCTTTAAACCCTGGTCCTAATTCAGCATTCACCTTTTATTTCCCTCTTTACTGCCTGCATTGGACTGAAATGGCAGATTTCCTTGGAATGTATGTCAAAATGAGACTGCCAACTGTAATTGGTAATCTCACTAAACATGACCCATGCTCTGTGTCCATGTTTGGGGGCTGTAGAATAGCTACATGAGAAAAGCCCACATCGGGCACTAGAGAAGTAAAACAGGTCTCAGCACTCTTGAGGATCACAGAACCCAGGTTGATTCTCCCCTCGTACACCTCAAAGTCAAAATACTTCCAAATCACTCTGAGCATCTCTTTCACCCTTAGCCCAGCCCCTGCCAATGCTGCACAAGGACAGTCCCTGGCCAGCCCAACACCCTGTGGTCTGCAGCTGCTGCCTCCATGATCGGCCTGTCCCTGTGTGCTTTGAGCAATACAGCACTCCACTAACCAAGCCCTTGTGCTTCAGCTCTAATGCTTGACTTAACATGAATGTTCTGCTTCGACAAGCAGCCAGTGCCCCCTTCTAAAAGGGGAAGGTCTCATACCTCAGGGTAGAGGTATTTTTTTACAGCTGCTGTGTGAAATCGTAAGGTGACCCCATCAAACTCTTTTACACACTGCCTTGGGTGATGGTGCACTGCTCGCTCAAGTGGTGGGAGCAGATGGAGCCCAGAAGTGTATTTTTCTCTTTTTCTGTTTAACTCCGTGCCTGGGAACCCTCTAAAGTCTGTCAACTGGCAATGTGAGGGGCTGCACACAGCCATTTGGAGTGTGGTGGGCACTGCCTTGGTGGCAGTGGAAGGGCAGCCCAAGGGCTCCTGCTCCGTACCTTCCTGCTTTTTAGCTTTTGGTGCAGATAGAAGCAAAAAGATTGTCAGATGTCAGTGTCAACACGACATTTTGCGGCATCTATGGCATTCAGAGTCTCTCTGCATGAAAATATATCAGCTCCCAGTTCCAAGGACATCCTTGGAAGGATAAGAGCTGCCCCTCTCCAGTCCCACTTTTCAGTCGGGTGACCAGTTTGTTTGGAAACTTCTTTTCTGTGGGTGGTGGATGGGGATATGTTTAAAGCAACCAAACAAAGGTGGGAGGAGAGGAAGCAAAAGGAAACGCTCTCCTGAAGCCAAATTGTTTTGGGGCGCTGCTGGGAGGGGGAAGTTGTTTAGTTTTGTTTTCTGAAAAAGCATCCTTACGGCCAAGACAAACAAAGATGCTGCTCTAGATCTTGTTACCTTTGGTCTCCTTGGGCCCCATGTCAATTCCCAGATTATTTTTATGAACTGTTTAATCCAGGGCTTTTATTTACCCTGTAAATAAATGGTATTTTAGATTCCAGGACAGCTTCAGATGCTAATACCAGCTGTCTAGACAAAGAGTGGCCCATGAGCATGGTCGTAAATAAAAATAGTCTTGGGGCTTTGGTTTGGGTGTTTGTTTTTTTTTTCTTCCTTCTCTCGTCCAACTTGCAGAGGGAGACTGGCAGGAGAGGCTGGCCGTGTGAAGGCAGGCACTGCACAGTTCTCACCTCCTGTGCCATCTCCTGCAGGGGCTTGAGCTGGCTGGGGCCATGCCAGGGGATGCTTGGTGTCTCAAAATGTAAATATTTCTAGATAAGGAGCTGGGGAATGGAGCTCACGATTAAGTAGTGCATCTCCTAGGTTTCACAAGAGTAGCACTGCAAGTGTTTTTATGCCTTCACTATATGGATCTTCAGCTGGATTTTCCTACAGGAAGGAGAACTTTCTTGCAGCTTCTGTTCTTTCTCACAGCTGTGCAGAACCGTTGTGCAGCACTGCCCTGGACTGTTCTCCCTTTGTAGAGCTGCTCTCTCTGACATCAAAACTTGTCCTGTTAAATTTCATTTTCTGATTTTATTAAAGAAGGCATTAATACTCACTTAAAGCATGTACTGATCTTTTCCTAATGGCAGAGCTGATATCCAAAGTGCACCGTGGGCTGAAGAAAGAGATCATTTTTTCCTGCAGCACTGCTGTTAATCCCATTCTTTCACGTGCTCCTAGGATGCCGTGTCACAGATGGATGGGGATATACGTATTCCTGGCCCACTTTTAGGTGCTTGACCTACCTTTTTGTTGCCAAAATCCATAGGCAAGGAAAAGAGGAGTGAAAGGAGAGGTTTTTAAAACTGGTGATGCACCAGCAGAGTGGCCTAATGGCCTGTCCTGCACTTGCAGCCTGTCAGGGCCCCAGGCAGCACTTCTTTTCCGGGGACCTGATTAGATCTCCCCAAAAGGCCTCTTAAAAAAGGAATAGTCCAGCAGAAACCATTTTAAAGGAACATTTATCACTGTCCTTACACCCAGCGATGACTCATATGGCCTTTGCTAAACTGTGTAGAAGGAATGGAATTTATTGCTTGACTCTGGAAGAGAGGGCTGGGATCCAGAGGGGCATCCGCTCGGAAACTGCTGCGCTCTGAGGCAGACAAGATACTTGTGCGTGGAACACATTCCCTTCCCATTTCGAATAGTGCTTTTATAAAAAGCAGATGAGCAAGGCTACAGTGAAGGGCCAGCACACTCACACCAACAAGGGATGAATGGCATACAACAGTGCCTGGAGACAGAACAACAAGGCCTTACAATTTTAATACAGTTGTAATTAGGAATGGATTTGAGCCAAATCCTGTTGGTGTCAGTGGCAAAGCTTGATTTCGTGCTTGCCTTCCTTTAGCCTTAACTCAGGAATTTTCTGAAATCAGGTTTCAGCACCTGCTCCAATTTAAACACCGACAGAAGTGACCTCTGTAAAGAACGCTTGACTTAACTTTGGTAGTGTCCCTGAAGGGAGACTATTGCAGGAAAAAAAAAAAGAAGGAAAATCCCAGAGCTTAAAAAGTTCTCAGTGGGTTGCTTTTCTCCTGACAAATAAAGGGGCAGATACGCACTACAGAGAAATGAAGGTTAACATTTTCATGATCTCTTTCAAACGCTGGAAGAATCACGCTCGTACAATCATATTGAACATGGATATTATTTTAAAAGAGGGGAAATCATACAGTTTGATGGACCCTGACCAAAAAGAGAAATTCAAGACTTTCATTTAATGGGAAATGTCAACATTTCAACATTTTTCCAATACTGTCATTCTTAAGAAATCCCCAAATTCCTGCTCCCAACCATCCTTTCTGGCCAGCAGCATTAGACACAACGCCAAAACCCAGCAGAAAGGGTGTCTTTTAATAGTGTACACACACACCATGTTTATAAAACCTGCACTTTGTTTTTAATTGACTCTTCCAGAGGATGTACAACTTCCTCAGCATTTCATTTCCATAGGTTCTCCAAAGGCTTGGGGTATTCCAGGCTGGATATGAGCCAAAGCAACCATAAATCAACCATGGTGAGAAGTTCCCTTCTCCTCAGTGTTGCTTGCCCACGACAGCATTTTGGGGAGCATAATGTTTTCATTTTCTATGCACCACTGGCCTCTGCAGGGACCTTTCTTTGGTGCTACAGTCTAAAGGAATTTTTTAAATAGCCACTCTGTGCAAAAGGTTTATGTGCTCCATGTGTACCTATGGAGCCTGCCCTGGGAAGTGGTGCTGTGATGCAAGGCCAGTGACGGACACAACAGAGAACTCTGTTTTAGCATCATTTTGCTAGGCTACGGTTAGGATGCAAAATCCAGGACTAGAGCGTTGTTCTGAACTGAAGTGTGTTAAAGAAAAGCCCTGGAATATGTGTGAGAAAACCCAGAAGAGACTTTTTTCACTGGAGTGAAAAGATTTGGACTTCATTTCTGACATACAAAGGCCTGGAAGGTCTGGGTGGTTTTTTTCATTCTTATAGGAAATTGTCTGTCCCTTTTAGCCTTTCCAGAAGGTGACAGCAAGTAGCAGAAACACTATGAAGGTCAGGAAGACAGCAGCATTTCTATGGGCTGGTATGGTTTCTAAACCTGGTATGTATTACTACAGGGCAGTGTCTGGCTGGTGAACCCACAGAGCAGATATATATAGGCCAGGAAAACACACAACAGTAATGAAATATAAGTGCCCTACCATGGGATGTGGTGCTTCTGCCAAAACAGTGTCTGTCTCAGGGCTGACTGGTGCACAGTTCTCCCACAGAGTCCTCCAGTTCAATCCAGGGCAGGCTTCCTCCTCCAGACATCAGCTCGCATCTGCTGCTTTTCCTCTAGGAAGGTGAGGCGAGACCAGCCAGGAAGCTGGTGCCATTAGAGTTGTCTCCCAAATTTCCCCGTTTTGCTAGGGCAGAGGAATGGTGAAGGGAAGGAGAATGGGCAGATGGATTTTCCAGGTAACACCTGGTGAAAGTGAGACAACAAGAGTCTCACTCAGAACAATGGGTTTGTTTTGAGCTGCTTGTCAGGAACTGACCTCTTTCCCCTCTCATCCTCTGAGCATGGGATCCTTGAGGTTCTTGTTTTCTTTCTGCTCTCCCACCCTCAGATAACGTTTTCCTCTCAGTGCAGTGACACATGCAGTGTCCATCAGGTCTCCTTGACATAAATGCCTCCAGGCTACGTCCTTGCTGGTGTCTCTGTGGGCGTTGAAAGACTGTGAGAGTGGACTCCAGTTGCAGAGGTCAAGTTATAGCAAACCCTCTCCTAAACTGCAGACAGCCCAAGGCTTTTGGCAGATACAGCGGCTGTGTCAGGGTGTTCATGTTTAACTCCCTTTTGCCCACCACCTGAGCACTTTGTGCGGGAGAGGCACATTAGGAGGTCAGTTATCATTTGGGCTGCAAGGAGAGGAGGAGCAGCATTTGCTTGAGTTCTGACGAAGGAAAATGCAAGTGCAAACCTGGCTGGGAGGATACAGCTGCATCCTCCTGAGTGTACGGCTGCAGCGGATACGGCCCTCCCTGTCAGGGATCTGTTGCTGTTCTACCGGCTGCTTGCTCCGGAAGCCACGGCCGTGATACACCCACTAGGAATGAACATTGCTCACAGCCTCTGTAATCAAAATATAATCTGAACCCACAGTTACAGCCTGTCCCCTACTCAGAGCCCCTCTGTGAGCCAAAGCAATAAAGTGTGGGTAGATGGGGAAGCAAGCCAAGGACGGGCCTCGGGCTCTGCTCTTCGTGCTGGCCTCAAAACTTCTGAAAAGGGTCCTGATATTGTGTTCATCCTGGTGGCATCCACAGCAAGTCTGCCTCCAGCCACAACATGTCGATGTACCATCCTAGGTCCCACAGACCAAGCCGGCCTGCCACTGTCACGCTGTGTGGGTATTGTACAGCCTTGCTGTGCTGCTGCTGGACATCATTGCATTCAGGCTGTAGTGGCACCCTGTTTCCTCCGTCCCACTGGCACAGAGGCCACTGCCACATCAGCAGGACATTGTTCCACCCTGCGGATGGGCCAGAGGGCCAGTTCCCGGGATCACAGCCCTGCTGCTCCTCTCCCAGGATGAACCTGGGGCCTGCTGCTGTGGATGTTTCTGGGCAGCCGTGGCGGTGGCCGCGTCAGTGTCAGAGGATGCTGCCAAGGGTTGTCAGTGTCGCTTCTTTAGACCGTTGGCACAGCCTGATCCTGGGTCCCGGCATTGGGGGTAGTCCCAGTCCAGTCCCAGAGCAGTCCCAGAGCTATCCTCTCACTGTTAATGTGGCACTCGCCTCCCCACACTTTCCATGACCTGAGCAGGCCGCCAGCTCCTTCCCGCCTTCATGGCCGTCTTGGCGGGCTCTGCTCAACCCTGCCGGCCTCTCCAAAGGAGTGAGATATTCCTCTGCACCATGAGCTGCTCCGATGGACAGCATCCTCTCCCTGCCACAGCTTCCCACTGCTGCAGCCATGAGTGGTCCCTGCTCACACATCACTCTGAGGGAGCCAGGCCAAGAGGGACAGGGCTGAGGGAGTCGGGGCTGAGGGAGCCAGGACTGCCCCTGCTCGAACAGCCATGGCTCTGAGGGCTGAGGGAGCCAGAGCCTGGCCTGCAGCTGGGCTGCCCTCTGCAGACAGGGCAGAGATGGGGGAGCAAGGCCCTGAGCTCCCCCCACCACCCGCAGCAAAGGAGAAAGAAAAGAAAAACTAAGTGTGCGCTTTTAGCCATGAGGTGAAATAGCTGTGGGAGCAGGTTCCTGATGGCTCCCTCAGAAAGAAGCGGTGAATGCAGCCTGGGAGATCTGAGAGAAACCCTCTGGCTTCACCTGGTGATGGAGGTGTTATGAAGGTAAGGTGCAATGGAGCTGGGGAAGGGCTGGAGCACCAGGGGCGGCTGAGGGAGCTGGAGAGGCTCAACCTGGAGAAAAGGAGGCTCAGGAGGGACCTTCTTGCTCTCTGGAACTCCCTGACAGGAGCGGGGAGCCAGGTGGGGATCACCCTCTGCTCCCAGGGAACAAAGGACAGGACAAGGGGAAACAGCCTCAAGTTGCACCAGGGGAGATTTAGGTTGTATATTTGGAAAAATATCTTCACCAAAAGGGCTGTCAAGCCCTGGAACAGGCTGCCCAGGGAAGGGATGCAGTCACCATCCCTGGAGGGATTTAAAAGACGTGTGAATGTGGCACTTGGGGACATGGTTTAGTGGTGGACTTGGCAGTGGCGGGTTCCTGGTTTGACTCGGTGATCTTAGAGGTCCTTTCCAACGTAAATGATTCTGTGTGAGGGCAGGCAAGACATGCCCATGGTCTGTGCTGGTTGTAATGCCTGGATGGAGGCCACGTGAATCATCTGCCTCCTCCCAAGCAACTCCTCCCTGCGCTCACACTGCCTGGAGCAGCTGCCCATGGCCTCCCTGCCCCAGGGACTGGCCCGTCACCAGGACTGGCACGAGGGAGTGAGGGCAGCCACAACCCAGGCTGCAAGTTCAGCATGTGCTTGCCAAACCTTGGTTTTCTCAGCCAGTCACAGAATTGGTGGGGCATTTCATACACATGCTGCCTGCACTCATGGGAGGCCCTGGACAAGGTTAGTGGGAGGATGTATAGATAAAACTTCATAGTAAATTTGGAATATGGCATACACACACAAATGAAATTATCTGTAGCGAGGTTCCTTAGGTAAGTTTTGATGGCCTTTGTTGCAAAGAGACAACATCAGTCAAAGCACCTGTGCCACATTATGTTTCATCCTGATGTGCAGCTAAAAAAGAATATAAAGACATTACAAAAAGGAAAATAAAAGAGAAAAATCATCACAGTGTCTGTAATAACAGAGATTGGCTTCTTGTTCTCTCTGCAGAAAAACAGCTCTGCAAGTGCCAACAGCAGCTGAGGTCTCTGGGTGCTTCTCAGGAGCTGCCTGTGAGCAATTCTCACCACGGAGGCAGGAGAACGGGGTACACCTGACTCTGGGCACCACTGAGAGGAAGTGACTTTAGCCTTCAAATGTGCTTAGTAGTTAAGACCTGCCAGCAAAGCTTCTGCGTGGAAGTTCTGCCTGGAAAGAAGTCAGGAGGGTACTGTTCAAATTTTATGGTAACTGAAATCACAAAAAGGGGACAAAGAAAGGAAAGGGGCTTTTAATTTTTTCTGTTTTACTATTTTTTATTATTTTAAAACTTGGTTCTAATTAGGTGATGCAAATTCTTCAGATGAACTCTAGGTCTGAGGGGGAATATAAGGTTTTATAGAGCCCGGCGTGAGGTTGTGTGTTTTGTACCTTGTCTCCTAGCAGCAAAAACCACATGGATGTGAGAGGCTGTTTTATGATCCGCCAGGGCTGTTGTTGGACAGGCTACAGTGAGCAGAGTTATTCCAACCACGTTGGATTGCTGATCCTTCCCTCTTTCTCGCTTGCTTTTTTTTTTCCCCTTTCCCCTTAATTTTTTTCTTCTCTCTTTTCCTTTTTCTACATTTCTTTTTTTTTTTCTTTTCCCTCTTCACCGGGCAAGTGTGAGAGGGGTGGATGCTTTCACCACCCTTGTGCCAGAACTCCTTCGCTGGACTTGGCGTCAACACGCTTCTCATCTCCCTTGCAAGCCCTTTTCCCTTGCTGGCTAGGATTTCACCAGGCGTTTCTAAAGAGGCACTGAACTATGTTGGTTACTCTTTCAATTGCTCATCTCTTTAGTGTTTCCAAGAAAAAAAACCCCAACCCAAAAAAACAACAACTCTTGTGCTCATGCAGCGCGGCAACTTCCGTCAGCGGATTTCGGAGCAGTTTGGCAAACATTAATGAGCTCAGGCTCACAATGCCCCTGTGTAGGAGGGAAGGGCTGTCATCTCTATTTCACAGCTGGGGAAACTGAGGTGTGGGGAAGCTCAAAGATTTTTGCCTGGGCACAGTGTCTCAATTCCACCCTGACCTGGGCTGACTTCTTGGCGCTTTGACCTCCCCAGGTTGATTCTGGTCTGGCCTCCCCCCACTGCTCCTCTATATTCTGACTGCAATTCTTCCTGTCAGTCTGTCTGGTGGCTCTGCAAGCTGTGATTACAGAAATAACACCCTGCCATCTTCCCTGTGTTATCCCACTCCCAGTCATTCCTGGGAAGACCTATTCATTGAACCACATGACTGTTTCTTTTTTTTTGTTAGAAAAGCACTTGTAACCACTGCTCCCAGAGAGAAGCGACCTCAGGTGTGCATCAAAGCATCACAATGGCCCTGTTATATCCATGTTGCACATTGCTTCCCTTATACTGCCTTTTCTCTCTTATTTTCTGCCTGTGAGGCCCATGCAGGAGAACTAAACTTTGACAGACTGTCTTGCATTTAGCCCTAGTTCTGGTAGAGCCATTCAGTGTAAGGCCAGTATTGAATTGTTCCCCCTGGCTTTGGAAACAACACCTGTGCCAATGCTTTCAGCTCACCTGAAGTTCAGTCCAAAGAAAACTGAAAGAACTGTTGGTGTTTGCACGGGTTTTGGGTCATAATCCAAACCACACACTGAAAGATTTCCACACTTTTGAGTAAGAATCTTCCCTGCCCTTCCCCTCAATTCTCAGGGCTTCACACCACCAGTAATTCCCAGCTTCTTCAGTGTTCTGCAAAACAGAGAAGAAAAATCCCAACAGAGGAAATGCAACTGCAGTGCAACTTCCTCTCCATGGGATGCTTTTGGGCTGTTCTATCAGCTGCCACCCACAGTTCTGCATAAGACTGAAATCATGAGTCATGACACGGACCAAGAAGTGCAATTGTGATTAAAGAGGCGGTGCTGCGATACAGCACTGGCTCCAGACAGAGATGCAGACACACAACACGAATCCTGGTTATGAATTAAGAGCTGATAACACCACATATGAAATGTGGGTGTCCTTCAAAAATCCATGAATGGCCCAGAAGAGCAGCAATGAATTGCACTGGTTACAGAGCGGGTAATTTTCGTAACTTTTTCCACTTATTTTATCCTGGGTTTAGGCCCTTTGACTGTCTGTCTGCATGAATAATTATTAGTCCATTGCAAATGAGTCAAAAAAAGAGGAAGAAGTTCCTAAGTCATTAAGTTTTGGCAGGTTTCATTGAAATTACACCTGGTCAAGGGCAGAGATCTTTGTGTTAGTCTCTACTAGGCACGCTTGCCTTGTGAGTTCAGTTCCCAAGAATTCAGATTTTACCTCCAATACAGGAGATCTACACCTTCTTAGGCATGAGAGATTCCTACCACAACCATACACACACAAGTGAAGGAACAAATCAGATGGATCACAGCATCCTTGTAGTCTACCTTGTATTATTTCCTCAAACATCTGTTACAGACCACTGTCAGAGCAAGATAATTCGTAGGAAAATGGTCTGACTCAGTGTGGTGTTCTTCATGAATCCTGGAGCAGGAAGAAAATACAAATTAGCTTTACGCCTTCCTGCCCTTCAGAGGGGGAAACTCTGCATTGTCCCTGTCTTACTGTAAGTGGAAACAGGCTGCTCATGGAAAGAAAGTCTGTTCTGGGATAAAAACATCTGGGTCGGCTCAGTCTTATCCAGCCCAGGCTGCGATTTGCACCAGTTGTTATCTGAATCTTCTGAGTGCTTGTTTCTGTTCTGCCAAGCCTAGCACCAAGCTTTTATTCATACTGGGATGTTACTCCCAGTGCGTACACCCAGGCACCAAGCTTTTATTCATACTGGGATGTTATTCCTGTGTGCACATCCAGGCAGGGCTGGGGAGGACTTGGTTGATTGCAGTGACAGCTCTGTCTCACCATCAGTAAGGTCAAGGCCAAACTGCAACATATCAATCTCTACCTAAATACACGTGGTCCGGAGAAGCCCGTGTCAGTCCTGGATATAAAGGATTTGAAGGAGAGGATGCCTGTCTTTAGACTGAGCTTTTGCCTTAACTCCTTGGATGACTTTGGGCCAGGCAAAACATTTTAATCTGTACATGTCCTGATATTAGGGGTCAACTCTGCCCCAGGCAGATGGGACTGAAAAGTGACGATGCTACTTGCATCCAGTGGCTCCTTGGATTACCCTTTGCTTCCTAGTGGCATGGAATTGTCCAGGATTTATTTTCCACTGACAGAGGAAATGTCTGTGATGATTTTTTTCCCTGTGCAGACAGTTTGGTATGTGCGAGACAAGTCAGGTCACAAGTCAGGCAGAGTAGGATGTTTGCAAAAGACACAGACCCCAAAGAATTTGCCTGCTTTGCTTGTGACTGTAAAGGGTACATGATTCAACACGTTACAGGCCTATGACCCAAGGCACTATCTGGGGAGATTTTGAATACAATGCTGCTCTCATTCAGTCTGGTATAAAGCTGATGGTTCCTTCCTGGTGATTACGGAAATACAACTGGCTCCTTTTTGATATGAATAAATTCCCAGGAAAGTGAGCTGAATGATGGGGAGAATCAGCAGAGTTCAAATCCCTCTGTTTGCTCCTTGCTCCTTTCTGCCAGGTTGAGATTGCTGGATGTACGAATGATTCCTGCACAGAGCTGGTGGCCAAATGCCACCCAAGCTAAGCATCAGAGGCAGAAAAATCAGCTTTGCTTAGAAAGAGAAGGACAAGCATGGAAAATCCCCCTAATTATTGTGACTTGCAGCCAAAACCACTTGAAAGCAGAATAGTTCATGCTCATTAAGTAGACTTCGTAGGTTGAAAATGTCGTGTTTAATTAGCAAATCATTTTCTTAAGGTCACACAGACAAACTGGTAAAAGGTACAATGTGCAGCCACAGCAAGAGCTATGTGTCAAGGCTGCTGGAAGGAAGCTGAATGTGCAGGAACCTCAGTGGAGATGTGATGTCTTGGGAGCCCTGTTATTTCTTATCCACTGGTCTGATTTAAAGTACTGGCAGAAATTAGTGTGATGGATGACACTGACTTCAGTAATCTCTTATGCTCACCTATCCCCAGGTCTAAGAGGGAGCATGAGGTGTGATGTGTGAGCAAATTGTGCCTTGGACTGGAGCACACATTGTCCATCAGGAATGAGCCTGGCCATGAGCACCAGGCAGAGTGTCCGAGCCCACTCTCCCAAGCCAAGGGGCTGCCCGAAATCTGTGCTTTACCAGGGGAAGGTATTTCCACAGGGAACAAATCCAGCTGCAGGGTCTGTCTGCTGACATCAATGCCTTGCTATCACAGATGGAATTGATCCAGTCCCTCAGACTGCTTCATCTGAGCGTTTCTAAAGTAATTTATCCCAACAGTTGGATTCACTCTTCTTGCTGCTCTCCCCCCTTCATTTTGTTCTCCCTCGTGTCTCTTCCCCACTCCATACTCTTCCTCCCCGTGCAGATCCTTGGCTCTGCACTCCTCTGCCCCCCTCCTTCTCCCACCACGTGTGGAGAGGATGACATCCTGCTGCAGGCACCTCGAAGGGCTGTGTCTGCGCTGGGAGCAGAACAGCTTCCTGAGGGAGAGGGGCCAGACAGCGCAGTAGTTCCCTCCTCCTGCTCTGGCTCTGCTTCAGAGGGCCGAGGCAGACAGTCCTGTGCGAGCCGTGCTGCCCACATGGCTCTGTAGAGAAGCAGGGAACGGGCTGGAACTAATCAGGATTACACCACAATTAAATAAAAGACAGAGTGCCCTGTGTAAGGGAAAGAATGGCCATGAGGTCCCTGAGGCCCTGATCTGCACGGAGAAATACTGCTATAATATCAGAGTGCTCTTTATCCCCAGGCATTGCACGTGTTTTCATCAGGACTGTTAATGCTGCCCTCTCTATATCTCAAGCAGAGAAAAATAGAGAGTTTTCTACGTGCAGGGTAAGAACTAATATGGTTTATCAGGGCCTTGTTAATATCTTCGATAAATTGTTTATGTCCTGCTTCTAGTTCCGCTTTACTGCAGACTTCCCAAACTGTTCTGGATTACTTGCTGTGCTCTGATCTCAGGAGACCTGGGAGCAGTTGTTAGCCATGTGTATACTGCTGGCCCATCTTACACACTCCACCTATTCAGTAGTGGCCAAAATATGCCCTTGCAGCTGGTCTGCCTCACTCTCTGTGCTCTGGCTGCTTACAATTTATTTTCTGTAGTAGTGACAATTGTATTTGTTTTCTTGTTTGGTTCTTATGCAACCAGTTACAGAGAAACAACTGAAGAAACGTGATTTGGTATAATGGTATTTACTAAAATATACACATTTCATGCCTGACTCTATACATCCTGCTAGCTTCTGGAGTGCTCCCTAGCACAGGACATCAGGCCAATAAAAAGCTTCCCAACTTTTAAAAAAATACCCCCTCATTGATCTAAGCCACAACAAAGCACAGGCACTTGTATTCTCTTTCATTGAAACATAGTTCTTCCACTCACCTGCATCACAAGAGGGACTGGGAATGTTTGTGTATAGTAAAACAAGACAGAAAAGAGATTGCTGTTCAGGGTGTAGGGAATTATTTCAGTTTCTCTTCTGCCAGAAATAGTTCATTTGGATGGAAAGCAGAATATCACTTCTGTGCAAAAGCTATTGGCCACCTACACAGGCAAAGCCCAAAAGGTACCTTTCTTTCTGTTATATAAATGTCTTTAAATCCTCCCCATGCGTCAGAGTAAAGGGCTGAAGGGAGCAACGTTTTCTGACATATTTCTTTTAAAACTAGTCCAAAGTACACTTTTTTTTTTTTTTTTTACTAATGTCATGCTTACGTATCTTATATTTTATGGGAGAAACACCTTTCCAGAACGTCAGCCACCTGAGCCCACCAGAAACATGAGCTCTGGCTTTGAGGTGACCCTGGGGGTCTGAGAGCCGTCTGCTGTCAGGTGCTGCTGCAGATGAGCAGCCACAGATCTGGGGGAGTTTCCAATAAAGGCAGTTTCAGTCTCTCACATCTGAGCTCCAGACAGACTAACCACAACCACAGGCTATGGCAACTGCGGCAGCAGCCGACAGGAAGCAAGGAACATCTGGCCTTTGACTTCCTTTAAAGAGATTTGGGGTTAGGTTGTTCTCTTTTTTATTTTTTTTTTCCCCTCCCCTCTCTCTGTGGGCTCTCAGGGCTGCTCTGTAGGACTCAGAGACAGAAACCACACACCTCGTGGTGCCAGACCAGACACCAGGGTCGGCCCAACCTCTGCTGTGCCTTCCTGAGGGCACGGTTGAAAAAGGGAGGGCTGCCTTCTGACGCCACCATCTTTGCACAGCCTTTCTCCTCTCCGTTCATGGAGGTAGTTTCTGTGCAGTTTCCATCTCCCCCTGCTCCCCAAGTTGAACACACCCTCACTTGAGGACACAAAACCAGCTCCATTCACAAGATATATCTTGGGCAATTAGGGATTTGCTGGGCAGGATGTCACCTAGCCAAATAAGTCTCTTTGTCTGCACTTTTTTTTTTGTTTTTAATTCCTGTTGTTTGTTTACTTATTAGTATACTTTTTTCCCCTCCCTTTTATTCTAAGGAAAAGTGTTGGAAGCACAGCATCCTTTAGAAAGAATGAAGTGTAGCAAACACATTAGGAAGAGGGATCAGCAGAAGCTGAATTAGGCAAGCCCACTAGAAGTGATATTTAACTTTCCTAGCAGCTCTCAGGAGCAGAACCCTGAGGATGTCTGTATCCCTGCCTCTTACAAAAGTAGGGAAACTGAGGCAGGAATCAGTGAATTGACTCATTGAATGGCAATCAAAAGGCCAGTGTAGAGTTAGGAATTGAGCCACAGTGTCTCGAATTCCACTCCAGAGCTCCCTTCACAGGGACATGGTGCTTCAGGGTTTGGGTGTTGCCTGGTTTCTAAGTTACTCTGTCTGCACAGGAAGCAGTTTACTTAAGATGTGAGTAAACGTGAATAGTGCTCAGAGTTGATTTTTTTTTTTCACCCTGTTTTCTTTTTAAAGGACAGTCTCCCAAAATAAATGTTCCCTTGAGTCAGTTCAAGTTCTGCTAGGAAGAGTTTCCACAGAGTAAAGACCTTTACCATTGGAAGTGGGCAAATGGGTGAGTCAAAATTTCAAAAAAAAAGACTAGCCCATGATCATATAACTTGCTATATTAGGAATTTGTGTAATTGAGTCTTCTGCTCTGTAACTTCTGAGAATAGCTAGTATAGATACTTCAGGGAAAACCAACCCTGCCCTCCCTTTCACCTGCCCCTGGGTGTCTATAAAAGACAACTGTGTAACATTCATTTCTCTGTAATCTCAACTGCCTCTTTGGGACCAGCAGTGTTGCCCTTCCAGCCTTTTCACTGCTACCTAAAAATGGCCTAACTTCAATTTTGGCTTCCCAGCTGAGGTTCCCACGGCCTGTAACAAAGGGCTACTTGACACATAAGCAGCACTGCCCTTTCCCCAGTGCCTTCCCTGGTGCCTCTGCTATGTCTTTTCCCCAGACTTGGGCAGTTTGTCCTGAGCAACTCAGTGCTGTGACTTTCCATCCCTTAGGTGCTTCTCTCTGACTCACAAATATGACCTGACTGTAGCTTCTTTATTGCTTAACTTACACTAATTATTGTCACAAGGGCAGCACTGGTCAGGCACCTCCCCTATTGTGTCAGAATGCACTTTCCAAACTGTGGTGTAAGTCCAGGAGAGGATCCCAAAGAACAATGTCATCATTAAAGTGAGTGTCTGCACGTCACTCTCTCCTTCCCATGCTGAAGAAAAGAAAGGAAATGGGAATTGGAGAGGAAAACTGCTTGGAGATACAGGAGTTAATACCTCAGATACCTCTAGGAAGGGAGGAGAGTGTGAGACAGACAAAGGGTGGGAAATGCAGTTTCCTGATGGAAGAACTTTGGCTGACACGTTTGCTGTGAGTAACGCAGACCTAGTGACCCGTGTCTGATAGCTATTTATAACGGCTATTTATAACAGTGATTCCCTTATCATGAGGCCATGGTTGGTGTCTGCACACCAAGCAGGGCGAGAAATCAAGTCAGAAGTGATGTTTTTGCAAGGAGAATAAGCAAATTGCCAAGAACCCTCTTCTCTGTGAGTGAAGCCATGGTCCAACACGTAATCAGAATCAGAGAAAGGACTCTTGTGCTACCCACATACTGTGTAGATCAAAGGAATTAAATACAAGGTGTCAATGGCTCTTCACCAAAGCACACAGATCCATGACACTACCCCTTTTGGGAGGCATTCCCTAACTAGGCTGGGAGCAGCACTTGAGGTGAAAAAGTAGCCAGCAAGTGTCTCACTGGGGCATTGCTGCTCTGTTGTGTGTGATGGACACACGTGGTTTGAAGTTCACAAGAGCTGCCTGAACAGACAGATTGCTCACAGTGTGGAAAGGTGTTCTTGCTTTACAGTGTCATTTACTGTCTATCTATGGCATCAGATAACTAGCACTGAAAATGGAAAATGCGCAAAGCTTGGATGTAAAATTCCTCAAAAAAATTATGAGACAAAAGGTAGTTGTGTGAAGCAGAATTAGCTTTTGTGTGCATCTACGAATTTCTCGGCAATCTTTAACAATAGGAAGTGTGTTGGATCTAGTTTGTTTGTATCATTTCCTTCCTTCCCAATCCTAAGAATTCCCCAGCAATCTTATCATACTGCTAAAGTTGTGCTGCATCACACAGTTACGTATCAGCCTGACATACTGTGACCATGATGTTCCTCCTGGTTCCCGAGCTGCATCTTGTACCCGAGTTGCTGTAGTTTGTAGGAAGTCCTTGGCTGTGAAACAAGTGGAAAGTACTCAGATCTCATGACTACTGCATATCCACGTAGGTGCTACTTTCCTGTTAGCTATTTACACCTGGGCAGACCAAGATCCCTTTGTAGCAGGGGAGTTGTGTGAAAGGCCGTAGTAAAAGGCAGTGGAGTTGCTGGAATCCCATGGAGATTACAATCTAGTTTCACAGATAATGACTAACAGCAGTCCTCTAAAGAAAGACCAGAGCAAGGCCTGTAATTTAACATGCTGATGTTCCTAATGGTTCCCTGAGTAGGACTACCTGCTTCCTGCCTTTGTCAATCTGTAGCCATTATTCTGTGTGATAAATGTGCTGATAGCAGCGGCTGATCCTGAGTCTTCCCTGGCCCAGCTGTGAGGACTGTAGCAGAAGTGAGGAATCTGTTACCTGGCAGCCAAGGTGTGAAATGCAGTGGGAATCTCAACACCCAATATTGTCAGGAAAAAAATTTAAGCTTGCACTGAGAAATTTTTTTGCCTTCTTTTTTTTTCTTTATTTTGACATTTTTATTTCTGTGCTGTACTATTAATTAAGTGGTCATGTTAAGAAACTAATGTTTCTACATTAAATAACTTCGAATAGGAATAGCATGTGGCCTAATCTTAAAACTACAGCAAGGGACTGAAGGAAGGAAAGAGCCCAGTCAAGCTTTGCCAGCCCTGAGTGGGTGAGAGATGGCTGCAAACCCACCAGGCTTTCTCACTCCCAGGACCAGGCCAGTGCGTTTAAAGCCTGTTCTGTCACAGTCCTTGAGCATCTGCTGCCCTGGATTTTACCATTCAGCTAAGCGGCAGTGCTTGTGTGGCAAGAGAATGACTCAAAAACGCCTGGGAAGCTGTGGTGAGGGTGATGACATCACTTGCCGTCACTACAGCAACCTCCATAAGCTCATTGAAAGATAAATCTTAATGACAAGGCAGAATAGGATGATACAGATCTCCAGCCATAAGCCTGGGGAAGTGTGGAGGCTTTGGGAAGGCATGAAGGGAAAAGGTGCATGGACACACCCAGGAGCTAGCTCTGATGCTCTTAGGCAAGCCTGGGCCTTTGGGTGGGGTGTATGGAACCTATCACCTGAGCTGTGGGATTGGGGCCAGGGAGGGGTGGCCCTGCCGGCAGGACAGCTTATTATTCTCTAGGTACGGTGAGAGGACCTCATACAGCCCAGAGAGAGCTGGTTGTGTCACTGATATCCCCGGCTGGGAATGAGGGAAGCCCAACCACAGCTGCAGAGGCAGCTGAATGGGGGCTGTACAGCTCAGCACAGAGCTCTGGGAAATCTCCCTGAACTTGGCATCAAGGCCTTGCTGCAGCTGCAAGGACTGCCCCCCATCCATCTCCCCCTACAAAAGGGCCTGATACTTTTGTCAGTCCTATCATCTTTAGAGCCTTGAAGCCAGCTGCTGTCCTGCTGCTGAGGGGGTGGGAAGGAACAGTGAGGATACTCAGTCCTTGCAGATTCCAGTTTTGATTAGTGTTTCCTCTGCTCACCAGGAAGGATCGGGAGCAGTGCACACCAGCCACGACCATTGCATGTGCAGGCTTCCTCAGCTTGGTTCACTGTGCTACCCCTTCTTTCTCTGTCTAAATCCAGTTCAAGTGCCTGGGCTGACATAATTTCTCACAGGTCAGATGGGCACGAGCGAGGGGAGAGCCCTTGATCATAAATCATAGCATTGATTGCTGGCAACGAGGCCTCCCACCAGAAGGCTTCCAAGATCTGCAAGTTGTTGACAACCTTTCTTGTCCATCCCCCTCCCTCCAAAGACTAGATTCACTTTATAAAAAAGGCAGCAGATACCTGAAAGCAGAGAGCCCTGGCATCCATGTCTCCTTAAAAACCTGCTAGGGGTAAGGAGCGTTTTCCCAGTGAAAGCACTGGAGGATTCAACTCCTTGACCTTTCTCTGACTTCTAGGATGAGCTAACATTTGGGCAGTATACTTTCTGCTGGGATAATCCATCTCTGAGTGACGGTGACATCTCTGTGTCCAGGGCTGAGGTTTATAGGTCAGATGTTTGCCCAGTGCGTGGGATTCCCTGGAGAAAGTACCGTGCTTCTGCAGGCTGTTATTAAAGCCAATTATGTCTTTAAAAATTTCTTTCCGGGTGGAAGGTTGAGGTGTTTCATGACATGTAAGTCACACAAAGGACACAGATGGGTATTTATTGCCACACGAGTCCAACCTCACTCTTCCCCTCCTGCTCCCCCCCCATCACCTGCAGAACCGGTTCTCCCCTCCCAGAGGCAGTAACCTAAAACCCTGTGTAGCAAGATGGAGAGAGGAGAGGGAAGAGCAGTCATGTCCAGCTCTTGAGGTGACACTCCTTTCCCCCAAGGGCTGAAGGAAGATTTGATATGGAAACTTCCTTCATCCTGTTATCAGTGACTTGATCCCATGGCTTTGCCTGCTGTCTCCACCAGGCTGTCCCAGGGTTGTCCGTGTTTCAGAGGTCTGGGATGTTAGCAGCCACCAGGCATGACTGATCCACACTGATAACGTACCAGAGAGCCACTGCCTGCTGAGAAGCATAAGCAGTTAACCCCCCTGCCTGATTCCTGTATCAACGCCAGGATGGAATCAAAATCATCTTGTGAGCCTACTCTAGGGCTGCAGTTCCCACAAGGAAACCAGAGAGATGGCTGAAAGCTCAGAATCCCAGGCCAAAAATTGTACTTCCATCTCATTTCAGCCCGACATCAAAGAGATCCATAGATATTAACCCTCCACTAAATCATTCTGTAACTCTTCTGTTTTCTCAACTAGATCTTTATCTGACCTTGTCAGCTCAGGACAATGTCACCCAAACATTGCTTAACAGTGGACTGCACCTATGTTGCATAAAATTGAATTAATTACAAGGAGCTGCAGAGGTTGTATATCCAGTAATGCCTTACTCCCTCACACCTGAGCAGCTGCAGGCTCACTGCACTCGTGTTCTCTTGTATTCAAGAGGTGGTACAGCTGCTGATTTGTGTTACTGTCATGAATTAGTCAGTTCTTGGACTTGTGAGAGAGTTGCTGCCACTCAATCGTCCCAAGCTGTCAGTGGAGTTTCACTGTGAATTTTACCTGCTGAATATGGATGTTTTTGCTGTTGTGACAGACTGGAAATTTGCCTACATCTCAGGCAATGGCTAAGCCGTTCAGCTGCTCTTCACTCTCTTCATCTCGTGTGGCAACAGGTAAAATCAAATTTGTTCTTGAGTACTGAAAATTCCCAGTGAGATGTGGTTGGTGGTGCTCAGGTATGGGATTAGAGAGTGATCTTGACTGTTGTTGTGTCCCATTCTCAAAACCCCCACTCCCACCGATGGGGCAGCTTCTTCCTATCTCCAGTAAGTTGTGATTTCTGCCCTCAGGGCTGTGGTACCTACATTGAGCACTTTGATGTATAAATAACATTGCGCCTCATCATTTTTGAATGTTGTTTATACCCCACTGCTGCCACGTCATGTGCCAAGGTTATAAATATGCTACTGCGTCTAGACTGTATCCAAACTTGGCATTGGGCAGCCAAATTCATGAGAGGAGTGGTTTCATCTATTAGCACAAAGGGGGTGCCCCAAAGTGTTTGATCAGGGGTCCAGAGGGGGCTTGGCAAGAGTCTGCTCTCCTCCTGCCATGCCAGAGCAGCACTGGCCCCACTTTTCAAGGGAGCTTTGGAAACTCTCTTCCTCCTCTGCTCCAGAGCTACTGGGCACCCAGCCCAAAGGAAATACCTGACCTTATCCTTTCCTGATGTGCTTCAATGCACCATTGAGTGCAAGAGGTCCGAAACATCACAGACTCACCTTCAGCCCAGACAGATCCAAGCTGAGGCTGGGCTGGGGCTGGCAAGGCAGGCTGAGATACCAGAGGTGTGGCAAATGGCTGCAAGGCTGAGCTGGGAAGGAAGTAAAAAAAAGCATGAGCTGCCTGTTAAAGCCATGCTGATAGAGCTGCAGCAGGAACCTCTGCTAGTAAATACAGAGTCACAAGCAAAGCTGATGTATTTTCCCATGCAACATGAGAGTAATAATATGAATTTTCACTAAGGACAGTGAACCACTTAGGGCCAGATCATCTGTAGCTATGTAAGGGAGACTGTGTGAACTCCTTCCCACTCCTGGATTTTGTTTGGAGGCTGAGAACACTCCTGGCATATCGTGGGGCTGTTCCATGATGGACGAATGACAGAACTGAGGATCACATCTCACGTCGGAACACTGGAGTAAATACATTTTGGGCCAACACTGGTGAAATCTCACTGGACTGTAACCTTAGTCAGCAGCATGTGAGAGCCTCCTTGAGTCCTTATGCTGCCTTATTGGTGTACAGCATTGCTCCTCTCTGACAAAGGCCACAGCATTCCCTGAAGGAATGGGGAATTGGGACATACTTTTTGTGGCTTGACTGCGAATGTGGAACATCTCTCTGTGGTTGTGGCATGCAGGCAGGCAGGGCCGCAAACTGCAGGGAACACAGAGCTGCCAATCAGTCCCTGAGGAGTCCCTGATGATTTATGGGATGCAGTCAACTTCTACAGGCCTTGGAAAGGTAAACCTGTGGTCATGATACACCAAGCAGTAACACTGCTAGAATTGTGTTTTGGCTTGGGAGATGAGCTCGTTTGATACAAAGGCTGTAGAAGAGGGACACCAGGCTTGATACTGACCCCTTTTCCCAGATGACATTCCTTGTGACTTCAGTGAGTGAGTTGCCTGAATTATTAATCCCGTATTAGCAGTATGGGATTGCTGAATGCCTGCCACAGCACTCATTCCAGCTGCTTAACCCCTTGCAGGGACTGAAAGGCTCTCTGTGTTGAGTTCTTGTGTTCAGGCTTGTGGCTCAGGAGGACAGAGTGTGTACTGCAGGAATATCTGTTTGGCTGTAGGTACTCCCAGTGTGTGTCAGAGCAGGTCCTTTCCCAGAGGATACATCTCAGGGCCTGCCTTTGCAGGTAGGGGGGAGGTTCCAGAGGGGGTGATGTGAGCTGGGTTGCCTCTGCCTCGTGGCTTTGCATGTGTTTGGAGAATCTGGAGGGTGTGAGGCATGGGGAGGGGGGATACTGTGGATTTTGTGTCAGGCACTGTGTGCTGAATGAGGTGCCTGCCCAGGAATCTGGCTGGGGATGTTTCTCCTCCAAGCTCTCCAATATTCTGGGATGTCCTGGGGAGGCTGCAAAGCTCATTTCCTCAGCGCCTGGCACTCAGTCTGCTTCCCAGCTCTCCAGCAGCCATGTGAAGCTGCAGGGAGGCCATGAGGTGAGGCATGTTTGAGCTGTTACCTGGGCAACAGCTAAACACTGACTTCAGATAATAATTGTAAAATAACTTAACATCAGGGTGATGAGGCAGGGAGAGAGGGGGGCTGCCACTGCCCGTGGTCCCAGGGAGCCCTGTAAAATCCTCATGAAATGCTACTTGTGCAAGCCAAATTGGCTGAAGCCCAACCTGTGCTCAGAGTTCTTGACAAACCGTACCCAGGCAGAGGCTGTGGTGTCCTGGTCCTTTCAGGTGGCCTCCTGCACCATCACATCCAGTCACCTGCTACTGCCTGCCACCCCTCTGTGTTGCCTTTGGCTTTGATGGGGCTCTGGATGACTCCATGAAACACATCCAAGGGGAAAGATTTACACAGAGACTGTTTCTCAAGGATCCTTGAGGCAGTACCTCTTGGCACACTCCTCAGAGTCTCTGAGCAGCAATCTGGGTCTCTTGCACCAAGGAAATTGCTGGACTTTAGTCAACGAGAGATTAGTTTTGTGGTTCATCTTTGAAAATAACAGCAAAAGAAAGGGAGAGCACTAGGGCAGGTTACAACTCAGCCAGTGTTGGACCAGTGCTGGGGCTGGGTATGTGTGTGAAGAGCTGGACAGAGAATGACCTTTTTCTGCATGGAATTAGCCTGGGCACTGTGAGCATGGCTCAGCCAGGACTTGCATCTTGCTATGCTGTGATTAAAGTTTGGCTTGGGAAGCAGAAGGCTGACCCTGGGTTTTTAGGTGCCTCAGAAATGGGAGGAAGGGAGGAAAGAGCAGCTGCCTGTGGAGAAAGTGGCAGGCTTTCCTCGTTGTGTTCTCTGCCTGTGCTCCTGAATAAGAGGAACCCAGATTTCCTGCAGCTCTGCCCTCCATGCCCAACTGATAAGCTGTGGTCAGCTCGTGTACAGTTCATCAGGTGCAGAGGACACAGGAGGCACTGCAGGGGTGGTTGCTGCAGGTTGCTCTGCATTTTCCCAGGACGTCATGCATGAGCTGAACAACAAAACCGAGGCAGAGGTGCCCCAGTCTGGTCACACACACCCATCACACCGAGGATCCAGGTCCAGGGCAAGGTTCTTCTGGCACAGCAGAGATACCGAGACCAACCAAGGGGTTTTGCACAGTGCATAAAGCATCACATTGAGCTTGTACCTAAGCACCCAGCCACTCTGCATCATGTACATGTGACAGTGCAGGACTTAGTGACTGTTTGCTGCTCCCAGATTTACTGGAAAATGCCTTGACCAGGGCAGGCTGTATAACAGAGTCACTGCAAATGACGAGCACTGTTGTGTCTCTATGGTAAAGCTGGCCCTGGTGAGGACTCGCTTCCAGACAGATGGAGCTGCAGCATTAGGTAGTCATGGGAGGGATGGGACTGGATTTGACAAGCAGCATGAGGTCACTTTTTCGGTCCCCTTTGGGTGGGATATATCAACAGGCTGCCGTTTGCCTTGAATGCAGTGACTAATTTATTTTTTTAAATCTGCTTGTGCTGCTTCCCCTTCCCTCTTAACCCATTCTCACCATCTGCCTTTCCTCATTGTTTCAGTCAGAGATGACAAAGAAATGTGAACTACATCAAATAATGACATTTGCCAATTTCTCACAGTAGCCAACAATAAGTACAATAAGCTCACACACTGGCACAACCTACAGTCAGGCACTTACCAACTCTCACAGGCATCTCTACACATCCATAAAACAGAAATAATTCCACTTCTTTTACCTGCCTTATCCCCTTAGACTGTGAACCATGTAGGTCTTGACAATGGGATTAAAACTGCAATGTAATCCTGAGGATTAGACAAAAAGGTATCCCAGTTGCAGTGGCATTTAGGGCACATTTCAGCACAGCTGTCGGAATTCCTTGTTGGTGAACCAACAAGACTGAAGTGCCCACAGCACAAAGACATCACCTGGCTCCAGGTTTCATTTCCCATAAGCCACAATAAATGGCACAGTAAGAGAAGGAGTGGGCTGGCCACTGACCACAGGCATTCTGTAGGTAGATTTATGCTGGGACTGCAGAGAGCCTGGATCTGTCCTGCTCTGCCTCTCCTGCATGTGGTTAAGAAAAGAGCAAGAGAAGGAGAAAGGAAATTAACACAACAGAGAACTTGACATAAAAGTGTTTTATATCATCTCCTATAAAACAACCCATAAATCCCTGCCCTCCTGCTCCACCCCTCACATGTTTTTCATTTTGCTGGCTGGCTGAAAAGCAGAGAAGTGGAGGGTACAAAGCACATATTCTTGGTGGGAGAGGCTCCCCCATTCCCCACACGCTTCCTACTCACACCTTGTCCCTGTGCCTACAGCACAGCACTCTCTTCTCCTGAGGAACCCCAGCATGGAGGAATTCAGCATCTGCCTGCCATTTGCATAGCTCTAATTCCTCCCACCTGGGAGGAATCTCTGCTCCTCCATCAGCGCCCTCAGCCCAGTGCAGGGAAAGGCTTGGGCAGAACTTCTCAGCCACCACAGTAAACCCCCAGGTAACTGGAACACACAGAATGACAAAGTTCCTTTAGACTGTCACTAGGACACATTTCAGGAGGAAGCACATTCCAGGCTGGTGGCCCCAGCAGAGCAAGAGCTCCAACGTCTTGCATGCACAACACACAGCAGTGCAACCCCTGACAGACAGCGCAGAGCCCCATCTCACAGGGTCCTGGCTACCAGAGAACAAACACAGCTCACACGGGGTCCACAGCTCCAGTCAGCCTGGGTGAGTGTCACTGAGTGGGCTGGATGTGCCTGAGGAAGCTCTTGCATCAGTGACACTGAGGCAGCCCTTCAGCACCAGGAGAAAGGGAAAGGGCTGAGCTTTGAAAGATCCTTGCGTCCAGACTTGGTCCCAAAAGAAATCCTGAGGTGTTTCAGGGCATTGCAGATCTTTCTGGAGTTCTTGGGGAAAGTGGGTGAGGAGCTTTCTGGAAGGATCTGGTGATTGACAGTGTCAAATTTATAGAAAAAGAGGCAGGGCCCATAAAGCTGCAACAATAGGATACACAGTCCTTGAGGGTTTATTGCTGTATTGCAA
Source organism: Cephalopterus ornatus (assembly GCA_013396775.1). Lineage (NCBI taxonomy): Eukaryota > Metazoa > Chordata > Aves > Passeriformes > Cotingidae > Cephalopterus > Cephalopterus ornatus. The sequence continues at coordinate 191,809 of VZRE01010097.1, forward strand.
GGAGCCCCGTTGGCTCATTGTTCCTCTATCCAGATTGTAACGTTGCAGAGCATATTCATATGGAAATTCCCATCCATTAAATAAAAAACAAACGCAAGAAAAAATATGTTCAAATTGTAGCAATTACTGCTTTTGTTCCCATAAAACATAATCCAAGTCTTGGGCCATTAGACCAAATCTTTTTAAAGCCAGGCTGGACAGAAGATTAACTGAGATAAATCTGAAGGTCACCCAGAGCTTTCATATTGTAGTTAGAGTGGTAATTTCAGGGGGTCTGTGCACAGACTTCAAGGCAGAATCAGCATGTCAGGGATGAGGTAAAGAAAGTAGTCCCGGAATAACCCAAAGATCCTTGTACAGTAAGACATGGAAAATGCTTTGTTACAACCTTGTTACTTAATTCTGGAGTGAGGACAGCAAAGATCAAGACACAGGAAAGGTTGGAAAGGATTGTTTAAAGCTCAGCTAATGATAATAAAAAAGCACATGTGGAAGGTAATAAAACTGATGGGATGGGCAGCCATTTTACTGAGCACTTTATGCTGATATTAGCTAATAAAACAGCATTTGTAACTGAGCTTGTCTCCTGTGCATTCCACCCTCACTTAGATTATTTAATTCCTCTTTGAAAAAACCCACTCCTTATTTTTAAGGGAAAGTTTAAATCAAGTGATGATGTGCAAATCCAGGGAGGTGAGAGGTGTTGTTGAGATGAAGGATATTTCATTGCATTCTCCAGGTATTTTGTTAGTTAAACTGCAGAGAAGCACAAACACAGGAAACAAAGATATTCAGAGCCCTGTCACATTGAAAATTTTCCTCACCATGTTTCTGCTGTAATTCCAGCTGGGGGATAACAAGAGCATGTAGGTGGTGCAGGTTGTCACCATGATTTTAGGGTTTAAATTGGAAGCAACTCTAATTCTGCTGTGTAACAGTACACTGTTCACTTGCATTATACATCGTCTTTAGACCTCAGCAAGGACCGATGTCCCTCACGGCTTGTCCAGTTCTGACAGTTTAACCTGGGAGGAAGGGAAAGAGGAGTTGTGGGAAGGTGCAGGGTATGGGTAGTGACTCTCATGCTTTGTTGTGCTGGAACTGGAACATTCTCAGACTGGCACATTGCCCTGCGAGGGTGGGAACCACCGAACTGGACCCTGCACCTTTTAAGTTCCCCACCCAGCCCGCTCCCCATTCACAAGATGTTTGATCCCTGAGCTCACTCCTGAATGGGGTCCAGGTAGCTCCTTCGTGCTTCAGCTGCTCGTCCTGGAGCCCTGGATCACAGATTCTTCCCATATGTTTCCTATTAATCCCAGCCTCGCCTGCAGAGAGGGCTGTGAAGATGGAGGGAAGGGAGTTCACAGAGAGGGATGCTGCTACTTTTTTCCATTGATCCCCTTTTCATTCTCCAGAAACCAGGATTCTTTCTGCCTATATTTGTCTATATACCCTATATTTGGCTATTTAGGCTACATTTTCAGTGAACTGCCAAGGCTGGAATAGCTCTGCTCACCCACTGCACTTCAATAATGCTGGCTCTTGGGAGAAGGCTCTCATGGGCTCCTGATATTCCCCACAGACCTCCAGGAGCTTCATGTATCCCTCAGAGGGAAAGCTATTGAGGTGTCTCAGCAGTGTGCTACAGGTCATCCTTGCCCACAGTGTGAAGCCACCAGTATTTTCTGATGTTTCCTGCAGAACCAGAGCTGGCCTTCCCACGGTCAGTGGTGGTGTCTCTCTGAGTCAGCCAGGGATCCAGGTTGTCCACAGGCTAGCTCTGAACAGCCTCCCAGTAACCAAGGGCTCTCAGGGCTCTCAGTCACTCATTCCCACTGATCACATCCCCTGTTCTTCTAGAGACAAAACCCAAAAGACTGAATTCTTGGCCTTAGTGGCATCCTCTTGCCTCGAGCTCCTGAATCCAGTTCCATGTTAGTGTGGCAAAAATGTCTTTTGCCGGTTATAATTTTACCCAGTTTCCCATTCCCTGGAATGCCCGCGTCATTCCTGTGCTGACAGGCTGCTGCTCCTGTGGTGGCTCAACCTGCAGTGGCAGAATGACCAAGCAGCTTCTCCTTGGTTTCTTGGCCCTGAAGGTGGAACTAAACCTATTTTAGCCATGGCAACATGTTCAGAATCAGAGGCCAAGTCTTGTAACAACCCAGGCCCTCCATCCAGAGCATCCAAGCACAGCTGACTGAGGGAGTCCATGTTGTGACAGAAAACTGCTGACCTTTGGGCAAGACAGTCCCTGCCCTAGCCCTCAGCCCTGCTTGATCATTTTGTGCCCACTGTCTTTGTGCTTCAGTTTTCCAGGAGGAGTCAATAATCCCTCAGTGCAGAATGAGACAGATAGAAGGAATTCAAATTATGCAGGTGCATTTTACAGCCTTTAGGATGTCCATCAAATCACTTGAAATACTCTCAACAAAATCTTGCTGACAGAACAACCACGTGATGTGTCTCTTCATCATGTTCTTGGATACTACACAGCCTTCACTGTGACTTTGGATAGATAGTCTTTTGGACACACACTTCTCCCAAGGATGCTCCCAGTATCTGAGCAATGACCTCAGCCATTCTTAGGGCAGATGAGTGCTATTGGTATGTTGATCACCACCAGAGAGATTTCTTTGATGGTGTTCCTGGCAGGGATGCACTTTGGAAAGAGTATCAGCCTCCCACTGACATGAACTTAAGCAGGCTTCTTGATTCCTTTCACCAGGTGCTTTGGCTGCTCTAAGTTCAGGCCTTGAAGTGTTTTCAGGAAAGAAACATAATTCCTCATGCTCCTGCTTGACTGTGTTGCTGTTTTTAATTTGAGGCCAGAAAATAGCGGGGTTGCAGGCACCTATCTGTGGTGTTGGACTGTTTTACCAATACTTCACCCATCTGAGGACTCGAGACACATCTGTTACAGGGATGTCAGACCCAGCTCCAGCTGCACTTGAAGGAGAAAGAGTAACTGACTTCAGTGGGAGCTGGAGTGGGACTTAAAACAGTGAGTGCAGTGGTGCTGCAATGTCTTTCATCTCCAAGATGCTGGGTGAGATCCAGACTAGGCTGGTAATGTTTGGGAAGCTGCCAGCTGCTAATGATGTGGAACAAGCTGGTGAGTCCTTGCTCCACTTTGTAGGAAGCCACCAGACAAAACAAGTCCCAGGAACAGTCGGCTCAACCCTTTCCTGGTTGGGTTCATTCTGTACTGGCAAGAGAGTAATTTAGGAACTTCCCCTGATGTGGGTCCTGAGGTGTCTGATCTGTGGAGGCCACAATGCTTCTGTGCACATTTATCCTCTTGAAATTCCCTAGAAACACTCAACATGCTGTAACAACAGTGTCTGGAACGCAGTGTTTTCCCAGATCTGGCCCACTCTCCCGGTGCTTTGATAGGCCCACAGCATGACCACAAAACCTGTGTTCCTCTGATTCCCCTGCCTGTACCCACATCCCCTGGGCCAAATACTGCACCCTGCAGTGCTCCTTCCTTCAGCTCACAGAGGTGAAGGGCACCCTGTGGCAGAGGAGCAGACACCTCATGGTGTGTGGTACCCCAGGAGCTCAAATTCCATGGATGGCTGAGGCAAGGAAGACATTGATTCTCCAACAATATCCCACAGGGCATGTGAAGCAGTCTGGGGGATTGGACAATCAATGTTTTCCCAATTTGAGATCATTAGCAGAAAATTATGATGGGGAAGGAGAAGCACTCCAGAGCAGCCCGTTTGTACAGCTCTTGAGGTGAACAGGTACAAGCAAACACACCTCCTTGTTCCACCTGGAGGGGGAAAAGGAAAATCAAGGTGATGATGGCCAGGAAGCAGGTAGGAATTTTGCTGTCTGGATCAAGCAAGTGAGATGTCCAAACAGTGCCAATGGCTCTGTGTCCCAGGGCTTCAGAAAAAGTCATCAGTGCCTGAGCTTTTTAGAACTGATCTCCCCTCGGAGATGTGTTTGGTGAAGAGCAGCAGGAGCCACAAGACAGAGTGTCTTCAAAGTGCCCAGAGTGGGTGATAGGCATATATAGGCAAAACTGGAGGTGCAGTCAGAGACTGCACAGGAGCTGCTAAAGATCGAACCTTGCACGCCTAATCCCTCACTGCTCCAAGGTGACTGCTCCTAACATTGCTCTTGCAGTGCTCTCTGCTGGGCAATGAGAGCTAAAGGCGGGCAGGGCTGCGAGTGTCCTCCAGCCTGGAAGGCAGACGACCCCACAGGCTAAGGAACAACGCGCAAATTCAGCTTGTGCATCTCTCCAGTGAGTGTGTCCAGCGTCCTCTGGCCCACCCAGCTACAAACCAGGATGCGCCCATGCTCCAGGAAGGAGTTTCCAGCAGATGCAGCAGCAGGTGGCACAAATGTCTGGAGCCAGTGACGTGTTGCTGTTCTGTTGGTGTGACACTGTTCCCCGGGCAAACAGGCTTTTCGTGCCACTTGGAGCACATTCTGCCCAGCCCAGACACCCAGCTGGAATCCGTGTCACAGACTCCTTAATGAGCTCGGCAAGACAATTAGATCAGCGTCTTTTACCGCTCCCCCATGTTCTGCCGGCCACGGTGGGTAAGGCAAACAGTAAATTCCACTAGGATAACTGCTCGCCTAGTAAATTAGGGAGCCATACACTGTTGATCACCTAGGCGAGTCCTGCTAAGCTCGGATTCGGTGTTGGAGGAGCACTTCAGTCACCTTGTCAGATGTAACTTTCAGACGGACACACACCTTCCTGCGCTGCTCAGGTGCTCCCACCAGAGGGCGCAGCGAACACACCCGCTCACAGGTACAGGTGAGAAACCAGGTGGAAAGGAGCAGTTTTAACCAAAACACTGGCCAAAAAAAATATGGTGTTACGTTATTGTAGAGTCCTCCCCGTTAATTAGCATTCTTCAGGGGCAGCGCTCTCCATAAAAACCCTGTAGCTGCTTTACTGTCGTTGTATAAACTCTCAATAGCTTGGAGCTTGTTCCTGTACGCTCTTAGCGGGGATGAATTGGGATATGTGGTTTCACACCCTACAGCACATACAGAACTAAGCAGAAGAGTGTTCACAGGTAGACAGCCTTGATACTCTGGACAGTCTTGGACAGTTTCTCTTGCCTGAGGAGCCTACCTTAGCTGCTGCACTGTATTAAATTTAACTGAAACCTAGGGACGTTTAAGTTGCTATGCTGGGCTGTAGATGTGATGACTGAGGAGTCAGCTCTGTGAGTTCTGCTGCCCACAGTCAGACACCTTTTAAAACACTTCAATGTGAATTAGGATTGCTCAAGCACCAAATTTCAATGGCTGCTGCATCTCTGGCAGCACAAAGGGGCATAAAGTGAGTTGATGATGCTTTTGTAGGAGTTGATTATTTAAAGATGTCACCCTAGACCTGGTAAATCTCACACAGGGCAGACAGGGACGTGCTGGGTTGCAGGCTGCCCTTGTGGCTATTTTCTACTGCTGCCCATCTCTGCTTCTGTACGGGCCACAGGCTGCAGAGTGTACATTGCACTGCAGTTATAAACAGTATAAACTTTGCTACCCTTCATCTGTCCTGCCTCAGCCTGGGAACAGAGAATGTGGAAATCAGGCCTTACAGCTTTTACTGTAACATGACCTGCCATTCCAGCCAGTGAACCGACTCCAGGGGGCTGTGTTTAAGAGAACACAGCTCTGGACACATCCTTCCCCAGGTCTCAGATCACAGACAGCCCTCTCGCAAACCCTTGTCCAGAGGGTTTTCTGGGAAGCTGTTTGATGAGTGGCTGTCTTGAGCTACGCCTCCCGCACACCCCCTGCTTGGGCTGGCACCCAAGACGTGGCCCTGGCTCCCTCCTCTGCCTGGCGGCTGCTCTTGCTCCCACCCAGCCCTTTGCCTGGCAGAAAATCCCACTGCCCTGGTACCAACGGGCAGCAGCGGGACATTCTTCACTGTGCACAGCTGAAGGGCAGGGAAAGAGCACAGGAACAGCAACAGAATAAAACAAACTGAGGGAAAGGACGCCCATCCCATGTGCACGTTCTGAAGGTCCCTAAATGCTCCCGTTGCTTAAACTGATTTTTTTCCCTCATCCTTCATGCCGAGGAGGCACAGCCTTTGTGCCTCTGTAGTTTGTGTGTGTAAAGGAGACAATTTGGCCCAGTTTTCCCTGTGAATCCTTACATACTTGCAGTGTGATGTGTGGCACTGTGGTGCTGAGCTGGAAGCCTCAGCAAAGAGGCCCTCACAGCCAGGTTGTGTTGATGGTACCAGGTGCCACAGATGTGTTGCTCAATGTTTACACCTACTTGGAGGTTTTTGTCATTGTGATAAGGTCAGAGGGTTTTTTGGCTGGTGAGAGGCACTATAAACAAGGTGGGTTTCCAAAGATTGTATGGTGGTTGAATCAATGCCTTGAGCAAACAAAGGAGATGTGTTAATAGAGTCATCTGTGTTCTGATAACCCACAATGGTTACCAGCTCCCTTCTGAGTCATCTCCTCTCCAGATTTTATCATTCTTTCATTCATTTGTGCCATCTAATGGGATTACACTGTAGAAAAAACTGTTCATTTACCATTTTACAAGCCCAGCATCCTTGATGTATTAACAACAGCAAATCCATATTGCTGCCTGGATCTTGGGTATCTGTTCAATGTCATTAAAAAAGTAACTTTATAGAACCTCAATGATCATTTGGGGTCCTCAGGATCCCAGGAGGTTTGGGGACCAGGTGGTCAGAGCTGTAACTTTGCCTCAGAACCTATTTGCACTTAATGCTCTATTCATTCCTTAGTCTTAGCAAACTCCATTTACAAGGGATCCCATCACCCTTCTCCACTAGACTGACTCTGTTTTAGTAAATCATTACCTGTAGAGCACATAGATCACTTACAGGCAGATATTCCTTATAGCACCTTAGGGCTCAGCACCACCACCTCAAAAAGAAATATGAAGTTCTAAAAGGACCTTTGGAGACTGAGGACCCCGGACAGGCACACCCAAACAGCACTGACCCCCGTCCAGGCGTTGCTTCATCTCTTGCTTTTAACCCATAAACCTACTTGTTCCTCTGGGTAGGCTGAAGTCTAAATGTTGGGAATGTGCACACTCAAAGTTTCAACTTCAGCCCCTGGTTTAGGACTGGGGCGTTTGGTTCATCCCATAAGGCAAAAGGGAAGTTCATTTGTGGATGTGAATTTAAGCTACGATGCTCTTCGTCAAGGACAATAGGAAACTCATGTACACGGAAAATATGCAGACCTGGAGTATTTTCGTAGATTTCAATGTTTTCCTCAAGATTTTAATGTCAAAAGCCAGACATTTGTAAACATCCTGACTGTGCAGTTAACCCACAGCACATAAACTGATGGCATCTGTCCTACAGAAAAGTGTAAATCATTGCACTGGGCCAAAATTCTTCCACTGAATTTAGGGGAGTGTAAGTTTTTAAAACCCCGTGTCACGTGTCCCTTAAATACAAATACTTCTAAAAATGATTGCTGAGCCACCCCTCAGGATGTTTTTGGATCAGTCACCTTTGGGATCAGTGCAGATGTCTGAGGTGGCCCCAGAGCATTCAGAGGACCAGGGGAAAGCTGCAGGCTTTGAGTATGTAAACAGCACTTGTGATTGTTTTTGGTTGGATTAGTCGAATAACTGAGATATTTCCCCTGTTCTTAATATTAATATAAAAACAGAAGAGCTATTTGCATAAGCAAGAGCTTGACATTTCTGGAATCCTTAGGGATTGGGGAGGGAGAAGGGCCATTTCCATACTGATGCCACCATTACACAAGCAAGATTTCCGTCTTTCTGAGTGCCCACTGGTTTGGCACATCTCTGCTCTCCTTGTGGGGCCTCAAATCAGCTGCCTAACCCACCCACCCTTGCAGTGTGGGAGTCAAGAACAAATCCTGGAAGGCCAATTTATGGGTTGCCACAGCTAATGGTGTTTGCAGTGATTTACAGCATTCCGGGACTTCACACCACAACGGACCCAGCCTGGGCTTTGTCTCCCCCGAGCCAGGCTGCAGTACATCCATACCTGGGCACAGGTGTGCCCCGAAAAACGTAGGGCAGAGCAAACCGCAGGATCCTCAGGGACGGAGGAGACCTTTGAGATCATCAAGCCCAATCATCACCCAGCGCCGTCAACGCAACCCCTAAACCCCTAAATCCACATTTCCCAGTCCCAGACGCCCCCAGGGGTGGGGTGCCCGACCCCCCCATTTTTCCCCCCTCGGCCCCCCCCCCACCTCCGTGTCCCTCTGCCTGCGGTGACGTCACGGCGAGGCGGGACTGTGTGTGTGCGGTGACGTCACCGAGCGATGGGCGGTGCCTCCTTCGGTG
>VZRE01010097.1:200396-214733 GCA_013396775.1 Cephalopterus ornatus
GCCCCCCCGCCCCCCCCGTGCCCGCTGCCGTCTGGAAGGAGCCGGGCCGCCCAGGAATAGCAAATCCATCCTCGGGCGCCCCGGGCAGGGAGGGCAGGCAGGGAGGGCTGTGGGGGCCGCCCGAGGTCGCGCTGGCAGCGCGGGGCGCGCCGCTGCGGCGCTCGCTGCGTGTCCGTCCGTGGGCCGCTGGAGGAAGGTGTTGGCTCGGCGCTTCGATGGCCTCCGTGGAGGTGACGGTGTCCCACGGAGCCCCTGACTGCCCGATCCGTGCGATCGCACCGAAAACCGAGTGCTCCCGAACGGGGAGAGCAGCGTGGGGGAAAGGAGAGTTCTGAGAGGGGCCTGGTGCCTGTGTGCAAATGACCTGGCATTCCAGGCCGCCTCTTGCTTCGAGGACCCGTGAATGGAGTGGTTTTGTTGTGTTAAACGCTTAAAATATCAGCCCTAGCCCACAAACTAGCAGCCAAAATCCCTTCCAGGAAGCTCTGTTAGTTAATTTCTGACAGTTGTTTTAACGGTAATCCAGTAAGAAAATTTTACGGTGTGAACTAATTTTTAATCATCTGTCGTGCAGATTAAGTGCGCTTTTGCCCTTGTCAGAAATATTTCACTTTAAGTTTTTAGCAGCTTAAATTATCTAATTAATAGAACATTCCGTTGTGCTTGTCAGCTGACAGTAGTTAGGAAGCCAACATGAAACCTGTTGTCAGTTTAAATCTGTTTAATAGAAGACCGCTGTTTTTTCTGTTGCTAAACAGGAGATTTCGATCTCCCCTGACGTGTCCTTGGAGCAATAGGTTCATTTAATATAATATTAAACCCAACAAAGCAAAGTTTTTCAGAGACACTTCTTCTGGCTTGAGTACTTTGTGCTAAGTCCTCTCTTCCCTCTGCCTCCCCCACTTGCGCCAGAGCAGTACCTGGAACCTGGGACAGAAGCTGGACCTGGATGTACACATGGAACTTCTTTGGGTACTAACAACACCTATCCAGAGCTCCTGGTGTCCTCCTGTAACTCATCAGACTATAAATAAATAAATTGGAATTTTATTCTTCATCAGTGTTTTAATCTAGTACTGGGTGGTCAGCATCTTCCTCGGTGATTTATTGTACTCTTCTCCAGGGATCCCAGTAAAGAAGTTCTGCGGCAGGCCCAGAAAGGCACGAGGTCCAGTCTGGTTTCGAGAGAGCTTACAGGGAGAACCCAGCAGGGAATATCCCCCCTGACCGCTCTGGTGGGATGAGACTGATCTGGTCCTGAAGCAGCGATGAAAACGCAGCACAGAGGACAGAGATGCCCTTTTAGAGTAAACGGGCCTTTAGAGGTTCATTGCTGGACCTGTTGCTGGTTCTGCATATCTTGTTATGTAAAGGGACGAGGGAAAGCGTGCCATCATTTCTGTGATGGGAAAATGAGACAGCAGATTTAGGATTCTCCTGTGCCAGCCAAGGCTGAAGTGTCTGGCCCCACACACACCCAACCTGCCATGCAGTTTATTTCAGAGCTCTCCCAGGCCCTGAATTCCCATATTCTCTCTGTGTGTGCACATTTACTAGTGCTATGATCTGCTTTTCAAGTGAGAAATGCACTTTATGGGGCTCACCGGATAGAACAAGAAATGGAACATCAAGCTGGTGCCCGAGGTATTTAAAGTGCCTTTCCCTATGTGTAGGAAAGGTTGTGGGAAATAGGTGGTGTGTTTGGAGGGGTGCTGGGCCAGCCCACTGACAGGCAAGCTGGAAACCCAAATCAAGTTAGGTAAAAGGCTCTCTGCCATGCCTGCCTCGAGCACTTCGCTTTTTAATAGTAGCAGTGGTAGAGAATGTCTGCTCAATAAAGTCTGATTAAAGGAGCTCAGCTGTGATAATATTGTGCTGCATCTATTACATCCCAGAGGAATTTTAGAAAAAATTAGTGTGTTAGTCCTTGAGTAACAGTCTCGGTTGAGATCTTTCCTCAGTCCTTCATATACCTTTACCTTTGCACTTCATTTCACAGAACCCTGTTACAGTAAATGAGTTGTACTGTGACATAAAGCTGCTTACAGAACTTACCCATACAGCCAAAGAAGATGCTGGAAGTTGAGAATACTTTATAAGTCGTGTAAGATGCCAGCCTTTGTTCACTCGTAAAGTGTTTTCTGCAGATAAAGCGAGAGCAGCCCATTCACTGGAAATAATTTTACTAGAGACATAATTGGTACTACGATGGCTTTCTGGGAAGGTGAGGATGGGGGGTGGTGTCTGATTAAAATGTAATACACTATCTTTATGTGTGCACAAACCAGGCCAGCCTCAGATAATCTTAGTGACCAGAACAGAAGTGTTTAGTACTTCAGAGCTTGGGAGTGATGAAATGCACTTGAATGTTGCAAAGTGCTCTGCAGTTGTTGAAAGAGATGGTTTCCTATTAACCAGGGTATTCAAGGCAAACAGACTCATTGGCCCCTCCGTTTCTGTTAGTTCCTTTTAAGGCTTCCAGTGGTAAAAGCAAACCAAGGGGTCTTGGAGTTCTGGTGGGAACATGGCTCTGAGGGCTGGGAAGGTTTCAGGGGCAGCAGGGGCAGTGATGCCCGAGTTGCACAACAGATATAAGCCTGTTTACAACTCTGGCTTCCTGTTTCCCTGCTCAAGTCAGGGCAGTTGTTGCTTGTTTTTGTTTGGGAAAAGCATGCTGCAGCAACTCCATGTTGTCTTTCCAGCTGGAGTAACGCTGTTTACTACAGGGATTTCCTAAGAAGTGGTTCTTGGAGGCTGCAGTGCCCTTCTTTGAACTGGCAAAGAGCAAATCTTGGCAGAAACTTTCAATCCTGAGTTCATATAGGCACTGTGTGATGTGTGTTCTGGAGTAGCTTGGTGCAGATTGGGGGGGAGTGTTTGAATGAAGCCGTGTTTGTGATTCGTTTTCTGTCTTGGAACTGAAGCCGAATTCCACAACTCCCTTGCTCCTGTGGCTCTGAAAAGCAGCTTTAGATATCAAAGCTTGCTTAAGCCACCTGTAAAAGTGTTGGAAGCATCATCTGGGAAGGTGGGTGACATCCAGCTGCTCTGAATTGAGGGCACAGTGGCATCTGTCTCCCTGGGCACAGGTGGATTGTCTCAGTCAAAGCCAAGAGGCCTTTGATGCTCAAGGTAACGTCATTAGCTGGAAATTTATTGAATGATCAATATCTTAAAATTCATTAGGAACAATCTGCATTGCTGTGATACTCAGTTTCCTGGGGCATCTGAGAGTGCAGCAGATTGTTTTCTTTACAGTATTGACAGTGCACTAATGAAATCTCAAAGATAGAACCTGCTTTGCTGTTTCTGCCGTGCACGTCATGTTAGACCATGTGGCATGGTTTGGAAAACCAGAAGAACTTCATTTACTCCCACAGCAGAATGTGTCAGGCTGGTTACAATCACAAGTTGTGATTTCTCTAATGAGGCAGCTCTGTCATCATTGCTTGTGATCTTGGTGAAGTCAGAGGTACTCTATTGAAAGATCTTTGTTTTGTTAGGGCTCCCTTTACCGTTCAGCACTGTCTTCTTATTTGTATTGAGAGTATTGCTCAGTGATTAAACCTAGGACTGACGAAGTAAGTCTTACTCTTAATTAAGATTCTTGGCATCTCTATCAATTGTTCTGGTGGGTGCTGAGGGTTTATTTCAAGTGCAAGTCATGGGTACATCTGGGGTGGACTTTGTAAAGATGGAAAGCTGGTAGCAAGGGAGAAATGGGAATTGGATTTTGAGATGTGAATCTTCTGTCTGTTTTTTAAAGTGTTCTCTTTTATGGAAGTAAATGATTTTTCTGCAGCTGTTAATGTAGAATACATTATGTTTCTCCACGTATCACTGTGTTTGACCTGTTGAAAATCCTCTGCTGTAGTGTTATGTTTCTAGGGAAATTTCCGTCTTTTCACTAAGGACAGATTTAGGCACTGTTTTGGGATTTTTGCAAGAGGCAGGTGCAGTAAACGCTGCTTAACATCTCTGGAACTGTTGTTCTGCAGTGATGTATTAAAAAAATCCCTGACCCACAGCAGTATGAAGACTTGGAGGCTTTGCCTTGATTGTAGCAGCAGATTTTCCCAAATCAAGTTTATCTTCCTGCACAGGGCCTGTGGCTGTTTACGTAGCTGAGGTTGTTTCTCCTTTCTTCCCAGAGTCAGGCATTTGGAACACCCCAGGAATACAAAGTGTTTCTCTTGTGCACAGTGTGTTGTTTTTCAGGCATGTTCCCAGGGACTGGAGCAACACCAGGGAGTGATGTGTAGAATTCCCATGCAGAGGAAAACAATGTCATCTGAAGAAACTGCCCAATACATCAAAGTCCTTACTTGAACCATCTGCAGTATATTTATATTTGGGACGTAGTGTGTGCACCCTGGTGACATTTTGAGAATTGCTCTGTTAGATAATGGTTTTTTTCCTTAAATGTCACACTGACAGCATAAACTCTGAGCTGTTAAAACTGGTGTTGCAAATATTCACTCATTGTGCTGAGTATCAGAGGATTACATGAGCACTGCCAGAAGTACTTAAATATTAAAGGCTGCATAAATTAACTGGATTATCAGACTAAAAGGATGAAAGGCAAGGAGTGGAGTAGGAAGGCAAGAAGACAGCTGATGCAGGAGGGAATATGCCAGAGAGGCTAAAAAATTGTATGGCAAGATGTCACTAGACTGAGCAGCTGGTGGTTCAGAAAATAGCAAATAGAGTTTCAGTACTCTGAATTTATGAATTGTTACTGACAAAGTATTGTTGTAATGTTCGTAAATGTGAAATAAATGAGGATTGAAGGCAGGGCACACAGTGGAGCATTGGTGGAGAAATGAATTGGGAATTAAGGCAATCAAATTCTCTTCATCAGGTTCCCACAGACTTACAATTGCTCCGAGTAGGTTGATTAGTCGGGTGTTAATTGTGTGTACTTGTGTCTGTATTGGATGTACATCTTAGGGAAGGAATCAGTGAGGATCTGGAAGGAGGATCTTCAAAACACTTTCTGCTCTGAGCTATGTGTGGAACAGGAAAGGTTTTGCTGGAGGAGCCATTCCTGACCGGCCTTTTCCCCTGAGGTCTAATTTCAGACAAGTGTGAGCAACATGAGATTCATCTGACAAAACAAGAACGCTCAACTGGAGGCTCTTTGTTGACACAGAGACCTCGGCTCCGAGCCCTAGGTCAGTACACAAAATAATCAGACCTGATAAGGTCTGTGAGCACAGTCACTTCTGAGCCAAATGACACAGTTTCAGCTGCTGTGGACCCAGTTCCAGCAGTGACTCCATGACTTCAGTCAGCACTCAGAGCATAAGTGCTTCAAAGGCAGAAGGCAGAATTCTTTCTTACTGTGTCTGTCACTGTGGATGTGTGGCTTGTCCCAAGTTTAGGTTTTTGTCCCTTTCAGCAGGGAAGAGGAAGGAGCAAGGACTTCAAGAAGAAACTCATTGAACAGTGCTGTTAAATCATATTGTCAGTCTCTCTGAAAACAGTTTCTTCTGTTGGATGCATTTAACATCTGAAAAGCACAGTTTGGGGTCATTCTCGGACAGAACCTCGCCGAACATGAAAGCTGTGGTGAGGAAGTTGTGTTCCCTGGCCGTGAGGTCTGGGGTGTCCTTTTGAACCTTATAAAGACCTTCGTTTCTGTGGTTGTACAGCTCAGGTGGTCAGGCTGCGAAAAACTTCAGGGAGTTGGCAAAGAATGGTTTCTGTTGATACGAGACATGCTGTTTCAACCAGCAAAATAAGCTGTACTGCGTAAAGCCTTTATAAACTGGTTTGTATCTACAGCTGTGATCTTTTTGCCATTCTTTTATTGCCCTTTTCCTAGTGTTTAAAAAGAGATTCTCCAAGTAAAGTAGTTCATGTCTAGAAGGGGCTTTAGGTAATATGCGCTACTACCTTCATTAATGTCCTTGTACGGATCTCCGTTCCCAAATTTGTGCAGGCAATGTTCTTCAGCAAGCAATGGGGCTTTATATACACAAGAAAAAGGGTGGGATTATTTTTTTAAATTCATCATTTTTTAAATTCATCTCCCTTTCATGGAAGACTGCTTAAATTACAATTTCACATGAACATCTAAGAGAGTTAAGTTGTTGACTCCTGGTGTTTTCTAAAGAAAATTGTAAACACGGGTTTTGGAAGGACTCACGTGCTTTGACACTCGTGTAAACAAAAAAAATATTTCCCAATCAGTTCAGTTGTAGTAAATGCCCTTAGAAAAAAACCCTGAAGTATTCAGTTAAGTCTTCCTAAATCCCAGTGTGTTTGAGTAATAAAATGTAGATATAGTACCTTTTAGCCAACCCCAGCATTATGTTTAATTGTGAAGGTTGCCAGAAGGGACATTCAATTACGACAGAGGAACAGCAGCAGAGAGAGAAATGGGTTTGACCAGTGGCTCTCCAGATCACTGATTAAAATGAAAATTAGGACTCATACACTTTATATTCTTGGCCAAGTGTCCTTTTTATGAGGCTCAGTAGGACTGTATTAAGATGAATATATGCCTGTCATAGGATCATGTGTGTATAATATTTTATTTCTGGCCTTCTGTTATCAGAGTGGGGTGGGCTGTTCCTTAGTAGCCTTTCTGCCCTGTTATTCTGTTTTCCCACCCTCCCTCTCATCTTTGCCACTTCCTTCCCTTTATACAATTCCCCAAAAGAGTTGATATCCATTCTTTTATTTAAGAGTACCTAACTTAGTACAGTTTTTATATTTACTCCTTTGTAATCGTAAGTACTGCAGTGGTGAAGAATTATATTGTTGTGTTTTCAGTCTGTAGTGTCCAAATCCCCAGTGGCTTGTTCTCATCTCCCAGCTTCCTGCTTCCCATAAGAAAATCCATCCAAGGGTACGTCTGTTTTAGGACAACAACCTCTGAAACATGGATGCCTCTGAAGTTTTTACAGGCAGAATTCCAAGTCGTGGTAGAACATGGGACCAGTCCCATGATCAATCAGGGATTTTGTGTTGGTGCTGGGAATCACCTTCGTGTTTACTGATCTCATCACTACACATGATCATTCTACCAGTTTCTCCAACCTTCTCCCTTCCTTCAGGGCATGGGAACAGTTTTCCCTTGCCTCCTGCCAAAATTGCCCTGTTTCCTAATGATCTGTCCACAGCATAGAACCAACTGCAGACAAGTCTTCAGGTTTTATTTACACCCTGTGTGGTGATTTGTTTTTCAACCTCTGTCTTCTGTTTAAATTGTATTTTGCAGATGTGGGGGAACAGTTGGTGCCATCTTTACATGTCCCTTGGAGGTAATAAAGACAAGGCTTCAATCTTCCAAGCTGGCCTTCCGGACCGTCTACTACCCACAGGTGCAGCTGGGGACCATCAGTGGTGAAGGGATGGTCAGGCCAACATCTGTGTCACCTGGGCTCTTCAGCGTCCTCAAGTGAGTGCTGCTGCTCCTCTCATTCTGTGTTCCTTGACTCCAGTGATCCGAGTTTTCCCTTCCTCTGTGCATACACAGAATGCAAATTTTGCTCCAGACTTGCACTGGAAGGATTCGTGTCAGTTGGGCTTCTGCCTTCAGCAACAGAAAGAGAAATTATTCTTTTAAAAACACAGATGTATTCAGGACTCCTGAGTGCTCCTTTGAACTTCCACAGGAATTTGTTTCCAGTGCTTAGAAACTTTCCAAACTGAGTAAGTGCCTGGGGGGTTATTTTTAAAATGTCTCCTCACATTTAGACTTTCTCGGTAGTTATGATTTCCTAGGGGTCAATACACAGGATGTACTGCAAGGTCTTAATGTACCTTAGCTTGTGGGAACTGTCACAGAAAACAATCCTAGAAGAAAGGACTTTTTTCTCTTTTTCAACACTGAGAAGTGACATCTTTGTCACTTATTTGGAATAATCATGTTTGCTGTGTTCTCTGAGCATTGCACTCGTAATCCTTACTAACTGAGGGTAATTCCTGGTAAGGGATTGAAGGGACTGCATAAGTCTTATGTGCTGTCTTCTTCCTGGAGCCATTCCCAATTTGTTTTGAGTAACTTGTAGAGATACTTGTTGCTATTGTTGCACATTTACCTGTTTGATGGAGGGAATTTTTAATCCCTCTCTGGAAGCACTCTCTCTTTGGAGCCTCATACAGAACTGAGAGCCTTTCCTTCACCTCCATGGGCCAGCACTGTAACCAGATTTCTGATTCCTGCTCTTAGTGCTGCAGGTCTGCCCCTGATCTGTCCTTGAAGCTGGCACTGCTTTGAACCAGGTGACCTCCAGAATTCTGTGCTTCCATACATTTTAAGATGTGCTTGCTGCACTTTTTATGGATGATCTAAAACTGAAACTTGAGGCAGTGAGGGAGAACACTTTTTGCAAAAGCACTCCCTAAAATGTAATATCTAATGGGGATCTTGGAGGCTTTTACCTTCTCAGCTGTAGCTGACAATGAGCTCTCCTCTGCTGTCAGATGTTGTCTTTGCTGATTATTCTTATGCATTAATCCTGTCTGCACCAGTATTACAGTCTCTGTTAAAAGCCTTCTGAGTGGCTCAGGCTGGAGCACTTGATGCTCTCTCTGTGCCCTTTCCCCTGTGTGTTCGTGAAGAAGAGTAAATATGAAATTGCTCATCTTACAGCTGCTGAAAAGTTCTACCAGCGACTCTGACATCCAGATCCCTACCCCTGTGTTTAATACCAAAGCACCATCGCCATATGGGTCAGACCTCCTGCAAAAGGATTGAGTTTTTTTGGCTCCCTGGGCACCCCGGGGTGATGCAGAGAGGTCCTGTTGAGATCAGGTAGCTGGAATGCCAAAGAAAATACCGAGTGGCAATGCAAGTTGAATGATTTTCTGTAAGGCCAGCAACCTGGCAGCCTGCCTGGGGAGAAGCTGCACAGTTATATAACAGTGGAGTGCTAATTCAGATTCTCTGCAGAGCTCTCTGCCTGGGAGTCATTCTGGCACTTGAGTTTCTGTATTGTAAACAGCCTGCTTTCCCCTGCCAAACATTTCTTTGTCTGCTCAGAGGTGAGTCTAGAGCAGTTCGTGACTGAATGCATGAGGTAGTGCCAGTTGCTTTGGATTTTCATTTCCTTTCCCTTGCTGTCTTTTCACCTTGCAGCATTGGACTTCAGGCAGCTGTAACTAAAGGAGGTGAAAACTTTAAGGCATAAGGTTCTTAATTCATCCTCTGGGCCCATCTTTTTCTGGGGCTGTCTCATTTTTTAGGGGGAGAGGAAATGGTTTAAAATTGGGTCAACCTGTTAATATATTTATTAAGCTCGTTAAATATGGTGACTGTGATCTTGATTTCATTTCACTTCAGGATTTGCTTAGCTGTATGTATTGCCAAGTTTTCAAGCTGATTACTTTAGAGGATTGAGAAGTAAGAGGAAAATATTTCTGCTGTCATTCCCTTGCAGGCAGCATCTATGAAAAGCAGATAATGCTGTTGATTAACCTAAGAAAATAAAAATGTATGAAGAAAGAAGTCCAGTTCAGTCTCCTGCTTTTAATTTTCCAGCCCTTTCTCAATCCTGATCATGCATTCATTGCCAGACTGAGTATGACTTGGGCCTCCAGGTTTGGGAAAATTATATGGGCGTGGAAGCAGCCATTAGAGCCCTACCTATAAAATTTCTCTGTAAGAGTTAAAGGTGTTAATATGAAAGCCCCTCAACTGCAGTAAATAGAAAGAAAACAGGTACCCAGGGAGGCAGGTTAAGCCTGCTGCTGATAGAAGTTCATTCCAGAAGGACAGGCTGTTTTTGTCTAATCCATTTAAGATTCTGATGAGTTAGCCCAGCTGGAATCTGCAGTCGTGACTGTTCAGTGACAAAGAACAAGTAGTTGGTGGATCTGTCTCCTTGGAGACACTCAGCCCTGGAGTTTATACAGAAAGTTCAACTCTGCTGCAGAAAAAGTGTTTCAGAAGCTCACGTATCTCCTCCTGTCTAATGAGCTTGGGTTTGAAGTCTGTGGGGAACACTCTCAACAGTGTTAATAACCTAGAGAGAAAATTCTGAAAACTGGCAGTTCCAGTGAGTGCAGTGGACTGCCCATGGAGCCTGGAATTCTCTGGATTTTCTTGCATGGTTTTCACATGGGGAGTTCAGTTCAGAGAGCTGCTGTCTAGCAGATTGTGCTCTCACATAGCTTGTGGTATGGCTGCCATATTTCACCTTTGTGTCTGGGGAAAAAACACGTCACTACATCATTGTGAAAGGGAAAAGCATTTCTTTTTTCATGTCTCTGTACAGGAGTGTACAGGAGGCAAACTCCAGAACTGCTTAGATACAGAGAATGCCAAAAATATCCTTTCTTCATCAGACTCAGCTATTACTGGACTCTCCAGGAAACTTTAAATCAATTCCTGACAGCTTTCAATGAATGGAAATTATAACCTGGTGCCATATGACACCCATTTGCCTGTAGTGCACTGAATTTTATGGTACAGTGGCTTTTATTCAGTAGTGTATAATTCTACTCATTTTGAAGTATAGCATGTAACTTAAAATCTTAACAGCTTCACAGTAACAGTCATTGCTTTTATACAGTTCTTTTGACTCTCTGCCTGACAGAACAAGAAATGTAACTTTTAACCTAAATACTATCTTCCCCCCTACCCCCATTTGTTTTTATTTTAAGGTCGATTCTGGAAAAAGAGGGACCAAGGTCACTGTTCCGAGGGCTGGGTCCAAACTTGGTTGGAGTTGCACCATCAAGGTAAATAGTTAAACTTTTTGCTGAAAGTAACATTTAAGGTGCCAACACAAATGTTGACAGTGCATTTGTGATTCAAAATAGTAGGCCATGAAGTTATCCCATCTGTAAAGTGAGATTTGTGGAGGTACACTGCTCAATATGCACACCAAGAAATACTGGTAAAAATCTGGTTTACACTTGTGTAACACTGTAAGGTGCAGAGTAAATACAGCACTTAAATTCCCGGTCATTGCAAGAGCCACTTGTGTGCTTGAGAAAGCAGGAGAAAGTAGTGCAGAAAAGTGTGTAGGACTAATAATTGCATTATTCTAATATACTGCTTCTCTTGAGTACGTAACAGTGCCCAGCAGTGAGTGGGAGCTGGATGCCAGGGGCAGGGGAACCTGTCTGGTCCTTGATTGCCTAAATTCTCAAATGAAAATCTGCAGCTGAGGGGGAAGGAGTCCCATTGCTGCCCCACCACCCCAAAAGGGAGTGTGTGTCCCTCTTTTAACAGCAACACCAAAAGCAGCTGCAAGTTTCCTTGCATTTGGAAGTCTTACAGGCCCCTAAAGGGTTTCTACATGTGCCTGTGGCTGTCCCATTCTTGGCAGGGCTGAAGGTCCTTCTGTCTAGGAAATGTTAAAACTCATTAGCCATTGGAAAATTGGCGGATGTTTTGTGCCTGAAACTGAACCAGTTCAAAGGGAACTTGAAGAGTGGTGAACTCCCTGCCTGGCCCCTTGCCTATTGGGTGGATGTTCCCCTCTGGAAGCAGGGAGTCCAGTCTCTGTACAGGTAAACCTTTGCAGCAGGGATCTGAATCCAATCCATGCTTATCCATCCTTTTCCATGCAACTCACTCATGCTGTCTGTTGTGTTCCTTCACATTGATCCATAAGATTGAAATCAGGTACTTCATGGAAATTCTCAAATTGTAGCCACCATTATCCACCTTTTTATAGCAGTTCCCTTTGAGGAGCTGTGAGCTGAGCTTACTTGATTCAGGCAGCTTCTTACTCAGCCCATTGATCGTTGCAGATCAGTTGAGCTTCCTCCATTCCTGTGCATTTCATAGGGATTTGAGGTGTATAAAACTTTTATTTCAGTCCCGGCGTAAGTGTTTAAAGCATGAAGTGCTGCTGATGCAGTTAGAGTGCTGCACAAATTTATGGAAAACGTGGGCTCCAGGTGGGAAAGTGACAGTCCCAAGCTTACAAAGAGTGTATAATGCCAGAGCTGGTGTAGATATCAAATCTAACTTGCTTTGTCTGCAAGACCATCTTGCCTCCCATAGTAAAATATTTTTACCCTGTGGGTGTCAAGTGAAATAGGGGCACTGTAGTGTAAGGGAAAAAAAACCCCAAAGCCAAACAAAACCTTCTGTGTCCTTGTAGATGGAAGTGGTCATGTGGAGGCCTCTTTGGAGACAGGTTTGGTTTTCGTGGGTGGGGAGAAGAACAGTATTTGACTCATTTGACATTGTATTACACTGCTTTTCTTTTTTTTTCCCCACAGAGCTGTCTACTTTGGATGCTACTCCAAAGCCAAAGAGCAGTTCAACAGCGTGTTTGTGCCCAACAGCAACATTGTGCACGTCTGTTCTGCGGGTTCTGCAGGTTTGTGTTCATAATTCACCTTCCCTGTGGTCTGCAGCAGTACCTGTGCCCAGCCCTCAGCAGGCAGTGCACTGGTGTCTGAGGCAGTGGCTCTGAGATGCACCTTCATTCTTTGAAGCATTTATTCCAAGCTGTTCTTGCTACAAGACTTCTTCTAGCCCTCTAAATAGTTCAGAAATGAAAAGAATGGATCATAAGGTGGGGACTGGGCTGTCTGGCTGTGCAGAACCTGGGCTAACACACCAGTCCTGGCTGACACCTTTGGGTGACTGTGGCATATAAACAAGTACAAAGGGCAGTGTGTGGCATGTTCTGAAAATGTACACTTAGTCTGAGGTGGTGTATGCCAGAAAGCAGCCGTTTGCAAGCTCCTAAACTGACCTTGTCTATGGAGGAACTGGTTTTCTGTTCAACCCTGAAATATTTCTAGATTGCTATTTACTAATTTGGGATGCTCTTCTAGCTGCAATGCTCTGGTAGTGCCTCTGAAGGCGTGAAAAAAATTATTAGAGGACACCAGCAAACTTCTGATGCTGTTTTAGCCAAATTGTTTCAGGATGTTGTATTTTTCCTACCAGGCTGGGGAAAATAGTTTGTTTCTTGTAGGAAAAATACTGCAGAAGAACTCTGCTACTTCAATTACCAGTCACCAGAGTGATCACTAAAAATAACCGTTCCCAAACGAAGCCCTTAATTAGGGGTGGGTTCTGTTAATGAACAGCTCAAGGGCACCACCTACAGCCCTGGGGAACACAAGACCAGTACAGGAGCGTGTTCCCACAGTTTTCTTTGGAGCTGGGATTCCAAAGCCCAGTCAGTAAGGAAGGTATGTTGTCTGCAGCTGCCTTTAGGAACATGACATACATATTAAAATAGGTGCAAAAAGGAAGGATCCACTGGTTGATGCCTCCTGAAGTTTAACGTGAGATTGTAAGCTGTGAACCTGGGGGGCTTCAGACACCTCTAGCCAGAGCTGGTGATTAGAACTGCCTCACTGCATAGGGGATGAAGGTCATGACAATCCTGGATTCAGCTATACCTTTGGTTTTCTTTTCTTTTCTCCAGCCTTTATCAC
This sequence comes from Cephalopterus ornatus, assembly GCA_013396775.1. Lineage (NCBI taxonomy): Eukaryota > Metazoa > Chordata > Aves > Passeriformes > Cotingidae > Cephalopterus > Cephalopterus ornatus. Next base: position 213,765 of record VZRE01010097.1, read on the forward strand.
AAATTCGCTGATGAATCCTATATGGATGGTGAAAACGAGAATGCAGCTGGAACGGAAGTAAGTAACTGCCTGAGGGAGATTGGATGCCACTGCGTGGCTAAGGGAGCCTCTGGAAAACTGAGCTTCCATGTTTTTACTCGTGGCTCTTTGTACTTTGATAGAGCTTGCCCAGTTGTTTCCCTGCCTCCCAGTTCCACCTTTTGAGCCACCGTATTTTTGTCTGGTCAGACTAAAAGTTCTGGTTCTGTGTGTCCTACGTCAGTTGGATGCACAGATCCTGTTGAGAAGGATGTGCAAGTTGCTTTGAGTGCTGTTTGGTTCAGTCTCTGGTTTCACTGCAAATCTTTAGTTGAGCACAGCGTTATTTTTCTCCCGGATGCCTGTGTACAGAATCCTCTGTAATTCAGGGGTCATGCTGAGGATAAATGTAATAAGGACTGAAATGCTTTGATACAGCAGTAACAGAGGCTGTGGAAAGGTTACTTGTACTGAATCCAGGTCATCCAGGTGTGTGTTACTGCAGCAGGCCAAGGGTCCTGATGCTCATGTAGCTGTAAACAGAAAGATGATGAGCTTAAATTGTAAAGAAGCCACAATAGTGTAGTTTCATCAAACACCCTGGAGGCAATAAGAATCTGTTGCAGTGGTTTAATGTTCTTTTGCCTCCTTAAGCGTTGTGTTGCTGTTAACCACAGCTCCTGAAGACAGAGAGGGAATTTGACAGCAGTATCTTTTAGCCGAGTGATTCACAGTCACTGATGGATATCGAAGCAATAAGGGACTCTGCTAATAATGTGACTGCTTAGAATGGAAATTCCCTCCTGCAAGGACATGTTAGGTCAGATAAGAAGGATCTTATAAGGCACGACAACCTTATAAATAATTTATAAGACTTAATTCCAGCACTTCACAGAGTGGCACCTTTGAACTGAGTGCTGCCTCTTGAAATGAAGGATCATTCCTCATGCA
>VZRE01010098.1:0-45204 GCA_013396775.1 Cephalopterus ornatus
ATTCTATGATTCTATGATTCTATGACTCACTGAACAAGACAGTGAGAGCACTGGAAGCTACAAAAGCCTGAAAGAAAAATGGCAAGCACCTACAGTGATTGCAAACTTGAAGTGTGAGAGGACAACAAACTACATGTGCATTTGCAATGTGATGTGTCTCAGAGAAAAAAATCCAGTACAGTTTTGTGTCATGCATACTGAAATAGGACTGCCCAGAACAGTCACAAAACAGTACGGGCAAAAGGCACTACCACTTGAGTATACCATTTATCTGGGAATTGCTGCCTTGGAAAAAGTGTGGACAAACAGGGAGATGTGAAAAGCAGACAACCTGCTATGGGTTTGCCTGACACATGATTTAAAAAAATTGTATTCAAAGTCTAATACTGGAACCTGCCTAGCTCCAATTTCCACCAAAGCTCATACGATGTATGCTTGCTTTCAAGTGCATCTCTGATTTCACTGAGATTGATTATATTGTTGAGGTCAAATGCACATTGCTGTGCTATACTAAGACAGGGCCTGAGACATCAATGGAAGTTTTCTGAAGAATACGTATGAAACCTTTAATGTGACTTAAGAAATTGTTTCCACTGCCTGGATTTCTTTTCCAATGCCTCCAGCTAAATTACAATCAGAAAACAGAAACATTTTCATCAACTCTTTTAGCACATTATAATTAGAGCCCATTTCATCATCTTAAGAATCCTTTAGTCAAATAAATGCTGATTTGAGCTGCAGCATCAACAACTGCAATAAACTGAATCCATATAGCAATCCTCATGCCCTTTGCTTCTAGCTACTGTTGCATATATTCCAGTGATCAAGGCCAAGGCTGTGACCATGGGGTTCAGACTGAGACCCCAGCCAGCACCTGCCATGTCTGCTGGGTCACAGAATCACAGAATATTCTGGCTTGAAAGGGACCCACAAGGGTTATCGAGTCCAACTCTTAAGTGAATGGCCTGTTGTGGATCGAGCCCTTGACCTTGGCGTTATTAGCACCATGCTCTAACCAACAATAGCCACGAGTTTTACTTATTAACATTCTCACACACACTCCTCTACCAAGTAATACCCCCATAAGTCTCTTGAGTGCTGAAAATTAACTAATTCCTCCTTAATTTTTTTTTTACTTTTATTTGATTACTCTCTAATAATGTTTGCTTAGTAAGCTATTAAAGGTACATTATTTCCAATTTGCTGACGCAGTACGCAACCTACAAATACCAAGATCAGAGCTAAAAACATTCCCCAACTTTTAAGTCCCTCAGTATTGTATGTTTTTGAAATAAACTTGGACAGACCCTTGTTGCCCTTGTGTAAAGAATTATTATTGAACTGAAAAACATGTTAGTGCACTTGCTAGCTTCATAGACTACTTATGTCAAACCTGATTCTGTAAAGGATTTGTACAACAAACTCCTCCTGAATACTCTGAAAGTTCACATAGAGAACTCCTTCAGGATTTGAGCTATTACTGATTTTCCCTCCTTTAAATATCTCTACCATACTGTGTATCTATGCTGGGAATAAAACTGGTGAAGGGCCTTGAGGGGAAGCTGTACGAGGAGCAGCTGAGGTCACTTGGTCTTTTCAGCCTGGAGAAGAGGAAACTAAGGGGGGAATTCATTGCAGTTACAACTTCCTCGTGAAGGGAAGAGGAGGGGCAGGCATTAGTCTCTTCTCTGTGGTGACCAGTGACAAGACCCAAGGGAATGGCCTGAAGTTATGTCAGGGAAGGTTTGGGTTGGATATTAGGGAGAGGTTCTTCTCCCAGAGGTTGTTTGGGCACTGGAACAGGCCCCCAGAGAAGTGGTCATGGCACCAAGCCTGCCAGAGTTCAAGCAGCATTTGGATGATACTCTCAGGTACATGATATGACTCTTGGGGATGGTTCTGTGCAGGGCTAAGGGTTGGACTCAATGATTCTTGTGGGTGCCTTCCAACTCATCATATTCTATGATTCTGTGAAAGCAAAACCATATGAGTGGAGCACAGACAAAAAAAAAGTGAAAAGTGGAATTCGGTGGCCAATTCAGACCTGTAAGTCTGACTGCTGTTGTGTGCAAACACACGGAAGCAGATAGAAAATAGCATAAAAATACAGCTTGGGTTGATAAAAATGGGGCCATGCCTTTTAATCTTTCTCTCAGAACGGATTGTCTTGACTTTGGAAATATGGCAAATTTATGTCAAGTCCTGCAAGACATCTGATATAGTGGCATATAGGAGCTTGCTGTTTTAAACTAGAGAAGATGTGGATTAGCGGAATTATAAGGCAAGTAAGGAGCTGGCAGAAGGGTATACTGAAGTCTGCAGTGCTGAAAGGGAAAATTGCGAGAACTCAATGACAGCAAGAAAATTGGAGAGGCTATAAGAGCCTTGAGAACTGGAATAAAAGCAATAAGAATAACATTTGATGGTCCAAAGCAGAAGAATCTCCACTTAGCAGGTGACAAGTATTTCTGTGGTAATGAGATTTAGTTGAGTCTGCACCTACACCATGAGCCAGTGGATTTGCTTGGAGCATCCCATCATCTGCTCCTTTCTTCTGGCCTATGCACCTAGATTTTTACAAGGGGGAATGGCTTTACACTGAAAGAGTTTAGATTAGATAATAGGAAGAAATTCTCTACTATGAGGGTGGTGAGACACTGGAACGGGTTGCCCACAGAAGCTGTAGATGTCCCATACCTGGAAGGGTTCAAGGACAGGCTGGATGGGACTCTGAGCAACTTGGTCTAGTGAAAGGTGTTCCTGTCTGTGGCAGGGGGGTTGGAACTAGATGATCTTTATGGTCCCTTCCAACCCAAACCATTCTATGAGTCTATGATTTCCACCCTGAAGAAACAAGTAGAGGGCACTGGAGGTGTGAAAGGATGCATACTTGGGTGCCTCTGGACACAAAAGTAGAATGCTGAGAAGGACATTGCCTCCCTTCATATTCACGTATGCAGAATGGCATTGAGCTGTCAGCATGAATGACCACATGTGCCACTGCTGCAATATGAACATGAATTTTCTGGTCAATCTACTTCAAAACCATTTATTGTTTTCACCGTAATTTGCATTTGCAACTCCAGCTTGAAATAACATATGTTCAACAGCCTGCTCTTCCAGAGATCAAAGTTAATTGGGAACATCTTGGATTTTCAGGTGTACATTTTAAGGAATGGTCTTAGTACACGTTTCAAAGAGCTGCTGTAGCAATCCACCAGGGCACTGCACTCCAGGGAGACTGTGTAGGGCTTCAGTCTGGCTCCTTGCAAACTGCTTACTAGGCTTCACATGCATTTCAATAGACTTTCATGTACCAGCTCTAGCCCTGAACTTCAATATTCGAGAGTCTCTAAATGGCTGTTGCATGAGCAAACAGATTACTGGAGCGTTTGCTGCTGCAGGTTACCTGTGCATACGGCTGTGAGGTGTTGTGCAAGTACTATTGGCATGTGTATTTGGCTATGCAAATGTAGAAATTTTATGGGGTTCATCTAAACATAGACAGCAACAGGTTGCCAAGTCCTAGAACAGTTGTACAGGTTAGTGCAGTGCAACCGTTTATGGGAACAGGACTATTCCTTTCCGTCCACTAACGGGTAACTATCCTCAGTTAATACAGGAATAACTAAATAAAACAAGAAAAAACCCCACATAAACTAAGAGAAAATGTGAGACTGCATGGATTCATTTACTTCCTCATCTATTTCTTCCCAAGCTCATCTCTGATAGATATCTACACTTTGGCCACTTGCCAGACTCGGCAATGTTGTGAAAGACATGCATACTTTACATACATTGCATTGCTACATATGGAAAACAAGTTTCATATCCTGACTACTAGAGTCCAGAAAAAACATTTTCGTTTTCCTGAAAGATCATGAAAGTTAAGAAAATTTATTCTGTTTCATAATGTGGGGAACAAAAAACCTCAACAACTTTCTGAATTGATAAGGCAAAGGGGAAGGGAAAAAAAAGGGGCACAAAAAGTCACTGCCCCAGTTCAAAATATTTGTATTTCCTCATTTCAGTTTCATTTTTTGCTTTGTGGTTGGTTTAGGTAGGGGAGAGATAAATTTAAATTCACAATTACATTTTTTCCTGAGAATATTCTAATGCGTCATTTTGACATGATTGGAAATTTTCCAAAACATTCTTTGAACAAGAAATCAAATCGGAAGATTTCACACATGTTACTCTGATTTTGACAAACCAGAGCTTATCTGTCCCCAAGCTGTCTCAGAGTTTGTCATCCTCAAGGAAGAGGCAGTTTGTTGAAGAAATTCCAGCCCATGTTATCAATTATGCAAGTCCAGTGCTTTTGCAATACCCATCTTGGTAGACTGCATCTAGGTGGAGAATAACTAGGGACATGCAACCTTCACCTAATGAGCTTGTCTCCATAGGAATCTATACATAAAACTACACATGTAAACATCACTTCAGTCTATTAATACAGTCTGAAATATTTCATTGGATAAATTGAATAAATTGCTGTCATTATCTTTTTGCCTGAAACCTTCTTCTAAAAACAAAATGAAATTACCGAATAAAACACATCCAATTACATTTTTTTCCTCTCCTAATCTGTCTCTCCATGATTAAGCTAACACTTGCCTACAAAGGTTAGCCTTGGGCTCTGTTGTACAGTCACCTCTTCTGTGTTTCAACATGTTGGGGACTTTTCTAAACTGGAAAAAAATATTGAGGTAGAAAAATTTACTAGGGTTACTGTTTCTTGACTACTGTTCACATGAAAAGAAGATATATTTGTTAGATATTTGTTAGGGTAAAACTATTCAGAGTAACAGAGAGAAGCAGCTGGCGGATGAGCCTATCTAGTCCTTCCTCTGTGTAAGTGCAAGTTAGATTTTATTACTGATCAGTGCCGATCTTTCCCTTAGTGGCATACTGGTAGCTAATAATTACAACCAAAGTACAAAGGAAAGGTGAGTTAAGCATGCCAGAAACAATTGCTACTAGGACTGCACACACAATAAAACACTTTGCTCAGAAAATTAATGTGTCAAAAAAATCTAGCTGATGGTCAGCACCAGAAAGGTTTTTCCAAAAGTCAAAACTACAGAAGAATTTTTGTGTGTCCATGGCCTTCTCATTATTTTTCCATTTCAGCCTTTTTTCCTTCAGTCCTTTCTCTTATGTCCCTTAATTCCTCTTCAGTCTCTTGCTCCTTCCTAGTCTTCTGCCTAATATGTACTGTTCTTTCACCTGAATTCCTAGGTAGATACTTCCTTTTTGTTTGTTCTTTCCTGTCCATGCCCTCTACCATGATTTTTTTTTCTGTAAAAAATTAACAATTCTGGTTGTTTATGAACCCTGGAGTTTCAAAATTTCTTGAAAAGGTGCTTGGGCAGTACCCAAAGCAACATTCTTTAGCAGGATTTTGTTCTGAAGACTGAGAACTCGGCATACTCTAGTACTAATTACTATAAATTACTCAATCTATATCAATTAGTTATTTTTTGTTGGTGGCTATGCAGAATAGTTTTTTTATAAAAGGCAGAAAGGGTTAGATTGCATGGTGAAAACTATTAAAATACATGAAACAGTTGCCCCACCTCATGACATTGGACTGTAAAGTGATGTCCTTAGCAAAAACTCCAGGTCAGGAATTCACCAAAATTAGACAGCTACCGTTGCTTTTCAATGCTTTCCAACTATCTGGGACAGTTTGGGACCATCACTTCTAATAAATGTAGTAGCCTGATGGGCTGAAACTAGCAATACAAAGGCTTGCCCAGGCAGACACAAAGTCAGTCTTCAGGATCAGCGAGTGCAATGAAACAGTAGTTTGCAAAAGGGTCTTTGATGCAGGAGTTTAGGTTAAACTTTTGGAGGGTTTTAGATCATGTTAATGAACATATAGCAGAAAAAGCCCAGGGCCAGACTGGATGGATTTTAATGATTTTATCATTACTCGAATCAGGTGATGGAATTATAATCCTCTTCAGGAGCTAAAAACACATCCCTGAGCCACTTCTGCTGCTCATAGTTGGCAACTTTAATCTGTTTTTATCTTCATCTCCTAGAGACCAGCATCTCACATGCATTCCCATCAATACAGATACAGGAACTTTAGAATTATGCGTACATAGAATTATGAGTACCTAAAATTATGGGTCCTTAAATAAATGGTGACCCCTTAAAGGTGCTGAGTCACTAATACACTTAGTTGCATCAGGAGTGATGGATATTAATCTGCAATTCTTGGGTTTTTTATTTCTTTTCACTACCTGTTTGTAGGCTTTTCTGAACACTGTGTTGGGTATTTTTTTCTGCATTGGAAGAAGCTCCTTTAGCAGTGTTACAGCAAGCTTCTCCCACTGTCCACATCTTTCATGATTTTTAGATATTCCTGTGCTGGCTGCTGCTTCTTATGCTCTTTTACTAAACCCAAATATTTGGACTTTTGTGCACCATGTTTATGGTGCCTTTTGTTAGCACAGAACAGAGATTCTCATAAAAATGGAAATCAGACACAGACCTTCCCTTTTCCAGTGTGCTTTATGCTGACTCTACCATATATGCTGATATCCATGAGTTTTTGTCCCTTTAACAGCAGGAGTAGGAAACTATCTGTATTTGATACAAACTATTGTAAGGATCACATGGTAGAAAAGATTATATATAGCCAGGGTCAATGTTGGATTTGTATTCACCTTGTGCATGCCATATCCACCATGGATGTAACGTGCACTTGGTTGACACCATTGTGTCTTGCAAAGGCTGAGAGTTAAGAAGCCCGACTCTTGAGATTGTGTGTTGAAAGTCCTAGATCTGCTATGCTAAAAGTACAACACATAAATGTACAAGTCAGTCAGATTTATTAGAAAGAAAAAAGAGCTACAACTGTCTCTTTAGCAGCCTGGTACAACATAAATGTTCTCAACGACATGAGTCAATATCAGCCTCCAGCTGTGCATCCCTTCCCTCTACAGATGCTTGCTGCTGTAGACAAGTAAGGAGACCTTTTGCTACCCAGGGAAGCAATTGCATTTTGACAGTAGGACACAATCAGTTTCTATATATCCTACAGAAAGAGAAGGGTTTGCAGGCCAGGGAAATCACTACACAACTAGCCATGTTTTGCCTATGAAAGCGCCCATCTTCAGTTCATGCATTCAGTTGTAGAAAGCCAACAAATGCCAACATCTCAAGGAAAGAGGGAAGTGGTGTTTTTGCAGAGGGATAGGAAGGATGATGAAGCAATCCATAAGACTGAAATATCTTCACACACTCAGGACCACTCCACACGGGCAAGCACATCTTCATCTTTTAGCACATGGGCTTCAATGGAAATTCATCTGGTTTTGTCAATCACAGCTTCATAATGAATAAGGGAGAGCATGAATGTGCCAAATATTCTGGCCGCATTCATCCTGATCTTGCTAGCTGCTGGTCAATGCAGAACAATGTTAAGATGTTCTGTATTTATGTGTATGTGCACTGAGCAAGCATGCGATGTGGTGGTAACAAGTTCTGACAAAGCATCCTTACTGCAGTCCAGTTCACCAGTTCTCCCTCTTTATCTGTTTCTCTGTGTGGCTTTTTAGTAAAAGTGCTCTAGAGACCAGGAACTTTATTTTTTGGCAAATAATTTTATGAGAATATTTCAGTAATTAAGGACAGGATTCAGTTAATAGCTGTAGAAGGCATTTTAATTTATTCAATCTGCTTTTAAATGTCAGCAGTGACTGCACATTTGAAATTCTGTTGGGCAACTTATTCTATAACCCACAGTTATAACTAACCTGCAATCAGGGTAGGACAAGTCAAATAACATAACAAGGTGAATCTTAATACACGATTAGAAGAATAAAGCAAAAAACTAGCAGTGGTCACTCAACACTTCAAAAAAAAAATAAAATTCATTAATAGGAACCAACTGGTTCTATTACAGCTTTTCTCTTTGACATTTAGTTTTCTCTAAGCAGAATATATTGGAAAGGACACTTGGGCTCACCATGAGCTTAGAAGTAGGAGCCAGACCTCAGAATTTTGCCAGTGGGATTTTGAAACCAAAAGCAGCAACAGGCAGAAACCAAGAATTTCAACTCCTTTGCCCTCAGTGGGCAAAAATGTTCCTTCCTTGTTTACTTTTTATATCCAGGAAAACAAATAAACAGACAAAAAAACCCTAACCCAAAACCCAGCCACAATGTTCTGCAGGTAACCTTCATGCGCTATTTGCAATGTAGGAGGAAGCTGGGGGGAGGCAGAAGAGAAGCAGTAATTTTCATGTGCCTTTCTGTGGGTAATCATCTATGCTAACCCTACTGTTAGTTTAGTAATGCTTGTTTCATCTTCATGCCATGCAGGACATCTGAAGTCCTTTGAAACTGAGAGATAAGTCACTTGCACTCAAGGGCCTAAAATATTAGCTGTATCTAGCTGTATTTAAACACTGGAACTTCTTTTTCATCCAAAGGGGCAACAATAAAATGACTTTTTGAATCCTGACTCAAAGGGGAGAGCCACTTTCTGAAACAGTGCTACCACCTTTGGGCAATACCTGCCTCTTCTTGGCAAGTGTCGCTTCTCTATAAACATTTCTCTATAATCTCGCAAGTGTTGCTTCTCTATAACCCAATATCACTTATCTCTGGGCAGGGAGGATCAGACCACTAAGGAAAAATGAATCCCAAAAGCAAGAAGCATCAAAAATAATAATTAAAAAAAATAATCACAGTTTCTAATAAACTCACATTAAAATAACATGTTTCTGTTCATATGGGAATAGTGGGTCAGCCTTTGCAACAATTTCAAATTCTGAAAGCAGAGAACAGGAACAAGCAATTTTCCAAGATGACATAAGAATCCGGCAAGTTTACCTGTGCTTTGCTTCCTCTAGAAATTAACATGTGGAATTTTCCATCAAAGGGGGGGAAGAAATCCCCTTTTGTCTTTCACTTTTGGTTCTCTTCCTAATATCCACTGTTGTAAGGGCACATCACCCTTTCAAGCTCTATGAAATATCTGACATTGTTCTTCCAGTCGGGACTAGGTAGCATTTTCATAGAATTTCAGACATCACAATACTTGATGACTACAACACATAACTGTTGAAGGGAGCCAGCTGCAAAGTGTAGAAGTTTCCAACTTAAATATTGAACTAAAAACTTCACCAAAATGGACTTAAGTTGATGTTCGTTTAGATTTCCATTAGGATTTGTCCATTTATGATTTCCATTTGACCTATATTTGCTCCATTTTATGTATCCAATTTCAACTTTGCAATTGAAAAACTTCAAAAGAAAAAATATTTTTATGGAAATATTTATTTATGAGTAATTCCCAATTTCACTGATACAAAAGGGGATAAAATCTTAGCATATGATTGCAACACTAACTGTCACAAAATGCCAAACCATGTGATAAAGGTAAATAGGATCCTAAATTCTGTTTAGACACATCACTACCAATGAAATCTACAGGTATGAAGCCCTTTTTGGGTTCTGTTGCTCATGCCCTTCAGGAGAGCTGAGCAGAACAGGTTAGACACCATGTTGTAGCTGTGACTGCAATACAACCAGGTGACTGCACAAATACCAAGTTGTTTTTTACTTTCATAGAGCTTAGGGACTTGTGATTCCTATGGCTTGGTAAGTCAGAGAATAGACAGAATAGAAGATCAAATTCAGATTTTATACCTAAAGGTTTAATTGAACAGTAGTTTAGGTTAAAAGGCACTTGTATAACTGCAAATTAGTGAACAATCTGCAGGAAATCCTCAGCTGGCATTTTATTTCATGCTGAAAAAGTTCCCTTCTGGCCTCATATATATAGCAATCTGTGTATCCAGGGCTGGCCCTGTTCACTGAGCTTTGCTCATCATATTGCACCAAGCCTCCAAATTTGCACTGCAACCACTAAATTTTCTTCCTACAACTGTAGCAGAGAGCCCAGATGTAGAAATTAATGTTCTGACTTAAGCAGGTTTCTTTCAAGGAGGATTAATGAGGATTAATTTACACAAACTGACTGTGAAAAAGACAGTTACTGATTTAACTTATCATAACAGTGTGTCACAAGTCTGTATATTGTTGGGGCAGGGATTATAAATTTAAACTGGGATTTTTTTTTTTAGGTTGGTCCTGGAACCTGCCTAGCAAGGTTCTAGTTTTGATAACTGGATTGTGATCATCACTGGCACAAGTTTCTCAGCAGACTGAAATTTCAGGAATAGTGGACTGAGAATTCATATAAATATTTGATAGGCTATAGAGGTATGTGGTAAGAAGAAGCCAAGGATGCAAGAATATGTGGAAGTGCAACAAGATTTGGAAATGGAGGAGAAGCAAGAGACAGAATGAAAAACTCCATTTATCTAATTACGAGATGCACTATCACACTTGTTTTCTCTCTGCTTTCTTCCAGCCTTCTACTTTCCTCCTATAAGCAAGCAAACACCACCGCTATCAACTTCTCTAACAGACTCCATCACAGTTCTAAATGTTTTAATATATACACAAATGCAGAGGGAAACTTCGTTGTTTCCATTTTGGCAGGCAGAATCCACATGCTCTGTTTTCATATCTGCTTCTCTGAACTTTTTTCTGGGTGATCTACTTTTCTCCAATATGCAGGTTTCTTGCACAACCATATCTTCCTTTAGAAATACTCCTAGCTGTAGACATTCTTTTTCATCTTTTTTCTGCAACTACCCCTCTCACAGTCAAGCTCTACAACATGTTTCTTTCCCTCTGGGTTTGGTATTTATTTATCCCTTCTCAGAGGCAGAAATTACTTTATCATCCCTGAATGCAGGGCACTAGGCAAATGTAGACATAAGAACTATGCTGTTTCTTACAGGAAAGTATTCCCAGACTGCTTAGTTAGTCTCATGGTCATCTCTAACAGAGATTAATACAGCCAATATGCTGAAATCATAGTGATTCCCAAATAGTTCTCATCTGATTGGAATAATCCTGAAAGACGCAATCCTAACCTTAAGTAATAAAAGGCAGTCCCAAAGATGAGAGACAGGAAAATTTCTCTCAAGCCTAGACCCCATCCCACCATTCAGAAGGAGCCTTCCTGATACTGCAGTTGCTCATGCTTTAATATAAAAATAACACTTTTTAAAATAAAGAACCTTCTCTTCATACTTTAACTTCCATGAACCTTGAGCAAGAAGCTTTTTATAAGAATCAGCCAAGCTTTGCAAGCCTCACTGTCAGGAGAGTAATGCAAGATTGTCTCAGATTTGCAAGGCCAGCTCATGTCACACAAGCAAGTCCAGCAGGGATCAGCCTTTGCTTCTCCCTGTCTGTAAATTTCCCAAGCCCATTAATCACGACTGATCTCATTTTCTTAACAATACAGAGCTGTTACAGCAGAGAAAAACCTCTTCCTCCATTGAGCTGTTTATATGTATTTTACTTTATTTTAATAACAAACCAAGAAGGGAAGGGAATTTAGAAAATGAGAATTCCTTTATGTGAGGAAATTTTACGTGAATCTAAAAACAAAAAATTCTGTAGAAACCAGCCATCTCTATTTTCACGTGACAAAATATTCACGTCTGCAGATCATATGCTTCTCACTTCTCTGTGCCTGCTCTTAAACTCTGGAATATCAATAAGATTAGATAAAATTCATTTCTAAAAAAGCAAAACCAAACCACCACAGTTTGTATTCACAGTTTAACCACACGTCAATCTTAAAACACTTGTGTTTTCCAGTCTGTACCTATCACACAGGTTAATAACTAATCTCCAGAGGATTAGAACAATGGTTTGGTTTATTTTTCAGGTGTTTTAGTACCACTTTCATCTGTGGGGGAATTGCTCGGGAATTAATTTTTCAGAAACTCATCCACAGTGGGGCAAGTGTGGGGAAGGAGTGCAGTCTGAACAAGAGGTTGATTCTGCTTCACTGTCTAGTTCATGGCTTCCGTACACTGCTGGAGGATTGTGTGGCTGTGGAGAATAAACCACACTCTCCTAGAAGCCAATTCACTGCTGGACGTCTCAACCATGAACGCTACATAAAAAGTAATGTTAAACGCAACTGGGCTGCAACATGCCCATCTACTCAATTACAGCAAAAATCAAAAATCAGAGGACACTCCAGCCACACGCTGACAGGGATATTAACTAGATGTAACATGCTGAACTGTAAGTGTAAATTGGGATATCGGGGAAAAAGTCTGGACAGCTCTTCCATGTCAGCTAAATAGCTTGCTTCAAGAGCAGAGTTGGGTTGTTTTTCCCCCGGGAAATCATGTTTTATGACACCCTCTTACACAGAAGCTATACGGTAGCCAGACCCAATGATGGTTATAGAAAGCCTGCCCTATGGACTAGAACTTCAGAAGAACTCATCAGAGGCTTCTGGCAATTACTTGCCAACTGCATTGCACATGGACAAACCCATTAAACTCAATTAAGCAACCTTGCAGTTGCAAGCAGGGCACAGACTCTGGTTGGGATTTGAACAGTTGGGATTTGTACTACATCTGACCCCAGTTCAAGCCCAGGATTAGGATTCAACATCTTTTATAAGCAGCATACGCACACAAGACACGAGAGACCAAGTCTCAAGTCATATTACTTTTTTTTTTTTTTAGGAAGTTCACCTGGTAGGCACTGCTTTCCCCAATGAAGTCACATCTTACAGGTGTGCTGACTTTGCTAGAAAGCAAAATCGGATGGAAAACCAAACTTACCAGCAAACCATGGAACCGTTATTCACTGTCTGATAGCAAGGAGTAGGCATAGCTGCCTCTGAAAGTGCATACCTAGCCACATAATCATTCTACAATTGTTTCTTAATGCAAAGCATAAAGCCTTTTACCTCCTTTCAGCCTTTTCCCATGGCCAACACTACTATTCCGTAATAACTCACCTCTGAGTAACAAAGTAAACAACATTACAAAATAATTTCTGAAGCCAAATATCTGATAAAGATGATTAATGCCTCATGAAATAGCCAAGTCATATTTGCAATAATTGCAATATTTGAGATGGATAAGAGGAGAGAATTATAGGATTTGCTGTAAGGCTGAATTATCTACAGGAAGTTCATGTGAATGTCACGCTACCATCTAACTCACTGGTACCTGCCAGCCATACTCCTTAACAGCTGGCTTATTTGTTTTCTGGAGTTTAGAATTAGAACAGAGGTTTGAGATAGATTTTCTAAAGCTGCCTTCAAAAATACCATCATTCTTGAGAGGAACTTTATCGGTCTAGAAACTACTGCACAAATACAGGAATCTCCCCCTAATCAACAGAGTTGTGGGGTATTCTTGAATGGCTGCCCAAGTAAAAATTTCACAATGTTTGTTCAAGAATAAGTTTGCCAGCAAGTACAACGTTCTTCCAAAGAAAAATGACACATTTCTTATTCTGAGTAAGTCATGTGTGTATATTCTGAAGTTTCCCAGCACAAGTTTGGCACTTGCTTTGGGAGAAAGAAGACTGAAAGGTACCATCTTAGAGGGCTTCAACCATTCTACATTATATAGTCCATAGACCGTGAAGAGAATTATGGATAACTTCCTTTTTTTCCCGTGATGGGATAAAGAAGCTCTTCTGTTTATAATCGTAAACTGTCTTGGTAGCTAGCTAATGTTCAGTATGATAACACTTGATGAAATCAGAATAAGAAAGGTTATTATTGCTGTCAGACACCTACTCCAGAGTTCTCTTATTTATTCAAGCAAAATTATCTATTACATCATTTTGTTAATAATGACTGAACACTTTGTAAGGATTGTTATAAGCTAAATTTACAACTGGAGTTGTTCTGACTGGACATAACTGTTTTGTTTTGCTTTCACAATGCCTTAAGGTTCTCTCTCACAATCAGTCACTTCTCTGGTGGTAATGAAAAGCCTTGCTGCAAATACTCAAACTTAATTATTATTCTATAACCACTCCTATACCCCCCAGCCCCAAATTGCACCAACATGAACAACAGTGGCAAACAAGCACAAACAGGGCATGAAAAAGGTCAAAGAAAACTTGTTTTCAACTTTAAACAAGTATTCCTGTAAAACTCTTCCCAGCACCTGTTGAGTCCTTATAGAGCCTAGAATTTTCTGTACTCCTGCAAACTGCTCATTTCACACAGAGACGCAAAGAAGAAATACCTGCAAGGGGGAAGTTGGCAATGAGGAAGGTCCTTCTCCAGCCATTCGCACCTATCACATGAAACTCCAGATTCCCTTGAACAGTCACAGTTTAATGGGGGAGGAATGTGGGCAGACTTTTCCCTCTCTTTCTAGTGCAAACAAGCAGAAACAGGGAAATGCCTAGCAGGTCTAACCAAGAGCAGAGGGGTGTGCAGGGGATATGGCTGAACCACCACACAGTAGTTTGCACAAGTCAGTCCTTTATAGCAGGCTACGTGGTCATTTTTCCTTAAGATTTGCTGCAATACCCAGTCGCTTGCAGCTATTACCAAAGAGCCTGGCAGTTTAGCACGTTCAGACTTTCATCCAGACTTTTTTTACCCACCAGAAGACTCAGTAAGTAACAGAGACACCCTTACTTGAGCCCTTCCTGAGTCATTACAAAATCCCAGAGCAGGTGATGGAGCACACCTTGCTCCAAAAGCTGAACACTGAGGACAACACATGGTTGCCAGAGCTTCTCTCCCCTGTCACTACCATCCTCAAATGCTGTGACTGTAGACACTGACAGAATTGGCATGGCCTTCATCTGCTACTCTGGTGTTCCCCTCTTTGATTCTCCAGAATGCCCCTGGATAAATCCCCCTTCTTCCCTTGTTAGCCCAGAGGGAAGCTGGTCTGAAATCAGCTTAGTCATGATCACTGGTGCAATTGCACAGTGCTCAGTGAACCAAAGGGAACCCTTTGTTACCCACACCCAATCTGATATTACGCTAGCCTGGTCTATAACCACATATGTTTTTGGAAGTACTCGTCAAGAGTGACAATTTTCCTAGGAGAGAGGAACATTAGAAAAGAAGCAAGAGCAAAAACCTGCAGTAAATGAAAGACTTTGGAAACTGTAATATTTCTTTTATTTACAAGGAACAAACAACCTCATGTGTGTCAGGAATAAATAGAAATCAGCCTCCAGCCTTCACAAATGAATAACCATAAACACAGTGTTTTTTGTAAAAAATAAAGACGTAATTTGCAATTAGCTAAGGAACAAGAACTATTTCTTCTAGAGCCAATCCACTGAGGTTTTTAAAACTGCCATATTCTGATCTAATTTGTTTCCCCATGGGCGAAGAAGCCAATCTTGAGCTTTCCTGTTGCAGATCAAAGTGATGGCTACAAATGTTAGTAAAACAAAGTCTCCCCTAGTGTCAGGCAAAACAGGATAAAAAGCAAACAAGCAAAAACTTCTGCACAAGGATATAGAACAAAATGGGAGAGTACTTCTGCCATGCCAAGAAAGTTGAACATCTACTAACTCTTGGATTTCAATAAATACAACATTATTATGACAAGAGACTGGTTACCATATATGCGTCAACTCTCCAGGGAATCCGATTTTTATTTTCCTTCCTGTTCAAGGACAGTTGTTCGTGTATTTATTTGCATTGCCGTAACATGGAGATGCAGGCTGTGATCAGAGGTCCATTGTGCAAGGTGCTGTACACACAGTTTATCAAAACAGCCTCTGCTTCAGAAACCCTCCAGTCTAAACAGGGAAATTCTAGAAGTCCCGAGGGGAAACAAATGCTTGTAAGGCTTCCAAGAGAGAACCAGAAAGCCTTTGGAAAAGCATCTTTGGGTGGCATTTCAGACTAAACGTAAATCTCAATGTTCTTATTCTAGTGATATATTTCCTTGGGTTTGTGTCATTAGGAGTCTTCCCTGTATTTTCTCAGCAATTAGATCAAAATAGTTGCAGATAATAAAACTGAAGCTTGAAGTTGTGCCCATAGAAGAACCTAGCCAGAGTGCCTTTCTATCAGAGAATTCATTGTTTAATTAATCCTCAGAATTCCTTCTCATACATCAGGTGCCAGAAATTCCTTGTTTACTCCTCATCTGCAAACTCTCACCACTACTTATTCCATCTTTCTTGAATATTAAGGAAACTTGGAAAAACAGGGAAAACTTGTCCACGTGAGTGACTTTCACATGGGGAAGAGAGCAATAAAGATTCTGAAGGCAAGTCCACCAGGGTATTTTTTAAAATTAAGGCCTGAAATATTTGAGAAAGACACTTTGAATAACCTTTTCAAAGAAAATGATGGCCAGATTTGTTTATGTACTAAAAATGAGTGGAAGAACAGAAACAGTGTGTTCTTACCCATATTATCTTTCATCCATTCAGAGATAAAATGACTATTTATAAGGCATAATGAAATGTCACCTTCTAAATAAAAATATGCACTGAAAAGAGGAGTATGGGCATTTTAAGCAGAAAAGAAATAAATGATGGACAAACGACAAGGAGATCTGCTTTATTGAGAATGCCACTGCTTAAGGATATATTCCTCTTTCTCTGTTCTAGAAAATGAAAGGGCAAAGAAGGGAACACAAAAAGTCAAGGATAATGCCAAGATGATGCTTACCTTCATGTTCATACAGAACCAACAGCATCTTGAAGCCCCTTGTCTTTGAACCTCTTCTCTCTTTACTCATCAGGGTTGCAATCCCTTTGGTCTCAGAATGAACTTCAGGATTCTCTGTGAGTCTGTAAAGAAAGAGATCGATAGACTGAAAATATCCTTACTCCTGGGATGTGCAGTTTCTAGAGTTTCATCACTTAAAAATGATTTCTGCTAAAGATACTGTGGATATACGTTAAATTTCTGCTGTACATGTTGGCAAGAAGTGGAGATCTTAAAAGGAGTATTACTTTTGCTGGCTGTGCTGGAAGACAAGGTGAGAATGAGGAGAGTGATAAAGCAGCACATTTATCACTGGTTATTCAGACCCTTAGCCTTCCATTGTGGATGTAAGTAAAACATACTTATATTTCTATAGAAATATTGCTACTAGATCAGTGGACAGAACTCTGACATGGAAATTCAATGAATTATTGGAATTCTAGGGAGAACCAACTGTTAAAAGAAATCACAGCAGTACTTAAACTGATAGAAGATGGAAATGCTCACCATTTTAACACTTACATAGTTAGGTTCTGAGCTTATATTTCAACAGTTGAACATAGTAAATACTTCACTAAAGCCATATTGCAAGTTTTAATTTTTTTCTAAATTAATAATAACATAATCTACTTTGGTAGTACTAGCTGTCAATAGAACCACGAAGATTTTCTTTTTTGGTACACCATTTTCTGAGTTGCAAAAAAATTTTAATCCCTGATAGAGCTGGAGAAGCTAATTTTGTAAAAAGCAGAACATGCCTGATTTGGTAAAGGGATTTCTGTTCTGAAGCTTTCAAATCTCCTGTTCACCTTCCTGTCAATCACTGAAGTGAATCAACCTTTTAGTGGAAGCAACATCATCTAATCTTGGTGAGAAAAAAAACAGTATACAAAAAGCTAGTTCAACAGTAGAGTAGCCTCACATGCTGTGTTGCAGACATGAGATTCTAAATTCTTTACTTAATAAATGGCCTTAAAAAGTACATAGACGTGAAGAGCAAGAGGAGATGATAGCCCAATGTATTTGAAGGAAACTACAAATCAAAGACTCAGTACTAGGCAGGCTGACGTTACAACCTGGCCAACTTCATCCGGTAGCCTTCCATTTCAAAGAGAGGAGAACACTGCAGAGTTATTGGACAAAATCTGCTAAAGCATTGTCATGTAGTTGTTTCTATACATTTTGCTGACAACAAATTTCAAAACGGTAAGTGTCTATCTAACATGGATGCAATACTCCTTCAAACCAGCTGCTGAGCCCTTGTGTGACTGAAGTCATTCTTAAACCAGTGGCTTCTCGGAGTTTTTTTAATTTTTCTTGCTGTTGTTTGTTTGGTTTGGTTTGGTTTTTTTTTAACTTGAACTCTGGTTAGCAAATTGAGTTCAAAATACCACGCTGAGTGCTTAAGCCATTTCCATTCAATCCATAGATGTTTGTCTATAGATTTGGTCTGAAGCAATAAATTACTGAAATTTTAAAAATCATTGGAAAAACAACTGACTTTTAACAAAGCAAGTAAGAGATGAAAACATGGAGTTTCTTAGTTTTGCTCTCTATTACTTCACCACTTTTCATCTATGTTATTTCTCCCTGTAGCGTTAACTGGATCTACTGCAAGATCTGTACAGTAGATAAAGAAGTTCCTATGCTTTGGATCAACTATTTTAATCTAGGAAATTCTTTTTTTTTTTGTAGTGAAGTTTTAAGGCTTTGAGAACATGAAGCCTTTGTTATGACTCATACAGGAATAAACTTCAACTCTAAATTCACTAAATTAAACCTTTTTTTATTGCCAAGGACCGCAATGAAGAAAGATATGTATTCAATATGTTTTCCACGAGGTCAAGGACTAAAGTCATGGTTTATGGTTGTTTCTTATGAAATGAACATCAAATGAAAGATGCAAAAGGATTCCATTTTAAGACAGAGTTAAAATGAGCTATTTAATATACTAAAAGCTAGTGCATACTGTATTGCAAGTCCACAATGTTCCGTAATGTCAATTCCTGCCTATGCCATTAAAGAAATTGAATGGATTGAGTTTCAAAAATAACCTATGAGCTATTGAGAAATAATTTCTGCAGCCCCTCAAGACGACCTGTCTATTACAGCTGTGTGAAGATAAGGTTAGCATGAAATCCTCTCTTGGTTGCACACAGCATGGGAACATGCACCTCAAGCCTTCCGGCCTAAGCATGAGGTTCTTATGAGCTTGAAACACCAAGTGAAGTTCTGCACTTCTTCCACACAAAGACCACATAATACCATGATTTTACATTCCCTAAGTACCCACGAATCAGGCCAACTGCAAAACTGGCCTAAGTTTATGCAAAAGATGCATGAATATTGCAGACAAGTTAAGACTGCTCAGAGCATTTAGTCTGCATGGAAATAAACTGTTATCTGCCCAGATACAGACGGTAGCAAAAATTTCCCACCTGTACATTTCCTGCATGTTTTTTTCTTTTTCTGGTATTTCTTAGCCTATTATGTGGTAATTGATTACCACCACCAGGAAGATTAAACAGCTCTTTCCTGGCAAGTACACGAGAATTGCAGGGATAATTAATTAATGTTTTAGTCTGCAAATAAAAGATATTCCTTTACAGCCGGAATTTTTCATAGCATTATGTAATTATACAAACACTTAGTATCTGGTTCAGGAAATCTCACAACCACAATCATGGAAGAGCATCACTGTTCCTTGCCCTCTCTGTACACTCTTTCCTTAGACACCCACATTTAAAACCTTTGGAGACAGGATTCAAGGCTAGAAGAAAACATTTCTTTGTGTAAGAGAGCACAGCTTCAGAAGGACATTTTTACACTATTTACTTTTTTTTCTCCAAATGTCTGTTCCTGTTAGGTTGCTCATCCATTAGGTGTTGTATTGGGTTTCTATGGCTAGCTTTTGCTAGCAGGGGGTGTGAGGGGCTACAGGGGTGGTTTCTGTTGAAGCTGCTAGAAGCTTCCCCTGTCTGGTGGAGCCAATGGCAGCCGGCTCCAGGATGGGCTTCCTGCTGCTGGTCAAGGCCAAGCCAATTAGAAGTAATAGTAACGCCTCTGTGATAACATATTTAAGAACAGAAGGTTTTTGCATAGAGAAGAATTCCATCCAGGAAAGAGTGGAGTGAGAACATGGGAACAACAATGTAGACACCAAGGTCAGCGCAGAAGGAGGGGCAGGATGTGTTCCAGGTGCCGGAGCTGAGGCCCCTGCAGCCCGTGGTGCAGACCGTGGCAGAGCAGCTGTGCCCCTGCAGCCCGTGGAGGACCATCAGGGTGCAGAGACCCACCTGCAGCCCATGGAGGAGCCCATGCTGGAGCAGGTGGGTATCTGAAGGAGGCTGT
The DNA here is from genome assembly GCA_013396775.1 of Cephalopterus ornatus. Lineage (NCBI taxonomy): Eukaryota > Metazoa > Chordata > Aves > Passeriformes > Cotingidae > Cephalopterus > Cephalopterus ornatus. Next base: position 19,921 of record VZRE01010098.1, read on the forward strand.
GACCCCGTGGGGGGCCCAAGATGAAGACAGGTCCTGCTGGGGACCTGTGGCCCATGGAGAGGGAAGCCCACACTGACGGAGGTTTTTCCTGGGTAGGACTTGTGGCCCCTGTGGGGGACCCACGCCATTGCAGCTCATTGGTGAAGGACCCATGGAGAAGTGATCCATGCGACAGCAGTTTGGGAAGAACTGTTGCCTGAGAGATAGACTGACACTAGAGAGGTCTGTGAAGGACTGTCTCCTGTGGAAGGGACCCCATGAGAAAAGGGGAAGGACTCCTCTCCCTGAAACAACAACTGGCTGTAAACCCCATTCCCTATCCCCCTGCACTGCTGCGGGGGAGGAGGTAGAGTTTGGAAGGAAGGAGGGGTGGGGAAAAGGTGTTTTTAAGATTATTTTACTTCTCACTCTTTTGCTCTGATCCTGTTTGTAATAAATTCAATTAATATCCCCAATTTGAGTCTGTTTTGCCCATGATGCTGATCAGTCGGTCATCTCTCTCAGCTCTTATCTCAACTCATGAATCCTTTGCTGTTTTTTTCTCTCCTCTGTACAGTTGCAAAGGGGAGTGGGAGAGAGGCTGTAGTGAGTACCTGGCATCCAGCCAGGCAGGGTTAGCCAGGTGTACAGGTGTACAACATAAAAGTGGGTTCAGAATTAGATGAAAGGTTAATGTACTGAACTGGAAGCTTGATCCCACCAGATCATACACTGAATGGCTGAATTCAGCTCTAGTTAAAATGACAGCACAGATATTGTGACAAAAAAACCCAGCCCTAAAATCCCATTGTGAAATAAGAAATGAAGGAACCTGAAACAGCATATGTGAGAAGGAAAACTGGACACTGTCCTGATCCTGAGATTTTTTTAAATGTTTAATTACCTCTTCCACATAAAATTTTCAGCCATTTTATAATAACAATCCACCAAGAAACAAAGATGATTGTTACTCAATGTTTTCAACTTCTTGGCAAGCTGGTGTCTGACAGGAGATAAAGACATATACAGTTCCTCCAGTGGGTCATCTTTTCTTTTCCATCAGCTGCCACTGTCACTTCACCTACTGGCTTGGAGTCTGCATTTTTCTGCAAGTACAAGTTCCTGCAATTTCTAACATTTCACATGAGCAAGTCTTTGCCTAACACGTAGTAGAAAAAAAAAAGAAGCTGAAGGACTGCAAAAATATTCCTCCAATTTTAAGAGAAACAATGCTTTTTGGCTTTGATAAAAATTTTTCATAACCTTTCTATTAAAACAAAAAAAAAGGCTAAATAAATAACAAAACTCTAGAAAACAAAACTACAGACTTGTCTCAGAATCAGTTACCACTGGTGCTTATCCAGGCTTTGAAGGATGGTTTTCCCATAGTCCCTTGTCTCAGAAAGTCTCTCTTCCATGTTTATTACAGGTGCCTAATAAAAGGAGAGTTTGTCATGGTACCTTTCCCTGGGATAAAATTATTTCTCCTCTGTACATTTATTTTAGAAAAGTTATAGGAACTTAGTATCTTTTAAAATTCTGTTCCTCCATGGAATTTAGCTAAAACAATGAGTTCAAAAGTTTCCAGGAGGGTTGTTCAAATGGACAGGTGCACACAAGTCTATAGACACACAGGCAGTAGTTTTGACTCATTTCTCTAAGAAATACAGACAGAGTAGAAATTCATCCTCAAAGATAGTCTGAGATAGGCTAAATTAGTCTGAGAGCATTAAATGGTCAGGCCATCAGAGAAGAAGTGATACAAGGTTTACCTAACCCAGCTCTACTGCCAGCAGAAGCAACAACCAGGAAACAAGTAGGTGGGAGGAGACAGAAACAAAAGGAAAGGAAAAAAAAGAAAAAGGCTTTGCTAGCCGATCTTGTTGATTGATGTGATTAATTGCCACCCACACAGGTAGGTGTTGCTACTGTTTATTTAGCATTCTGCCAGAAACAAATATTTGGGACTCCGAGTTGCTTCATAGACTTTGTCTACCTGGAAGTCAAAACCAGTTGTTATCTTATGCATCATCACCGACTAAACAAAACATCAGGAGCATAAGATAAACAATCCTAAACAGCTGGATGGCAGGGACACTGCATGCTTTCCCCACCTGCCAGGGAGCCATAAGCAGTGGGATCCAGCCAGCTTGCCTTACGGAGCTCCTTCTCTGCCGCTATGCCTCCTCCCTCAGAAAGATGCTAGTATAGCAGCAAGAGACTCATGTATACTATGTATACTCTTGGAACCTTGTGAGCTTGAAGATTTAAAAGTATTTGCTTCGTGTGCAGTTGTAGCTGGCAAAGACAAAGCAAGGAGGGAGGGCAAAGACGAAAAAATTACGTATCAGGACTCTTCTACTGAGAAAGGAAACTGAAATTCACATAGAACATATAGGTATTGCAAAAGATGCTTGGAGCAGGAACCACTTTAATTATGTTTTTTTGCTTCTGTGCTTATACAACCTGCCTGGACTGAGTTCAATAGAAACTGTTGCATTTACAAAGAATAGGTAAAATGGAAGACTATAAAATATTCTAAATCAGAATAAACATATGCATTTTCATTCCACAAATGGACATTTTGAAAAATCTTTTCCAACTTCAGTCATGTCTGAGAAGTATATTTTGAATACATCTGTGCAAGTGTTCTAAGGTTAAATTACTGTTCTCTTTTAACCACCGGCATATGTGAAGCTGAGTTACCATTCCTCTGTCAATTAGCGCAGTTAGCATTTCAAGTATGAGTAATCTTTCTAGCAATCTGATTTATTCTCACCAGTTTCCACATATTAAACATAGCAACAGTATGCATCAAGGAAACAATAATAGCTAGAGCCATGTCAAACATTTTTCTAAGGTTTCATTTTCAGTCTAGCTAAGAGCATTTTTTCATCATGTCAGGACTTCCCAACTTCTCATGAACTCTGTGAACACCTCCTTTAGTAACATGCACAGCTCCGTGACAGTTCTCAAGAAGCAACACTCACTTAAATACTAATCGAGTGCAAAAGAAAATTCCAGACTACAGGAAAACATACTTTCAGTCAATAGTCAACGCCCTAAAAGAGAGAAGATATGGGAGAAAAAAAAGGCAAGTTGATCAGCAGATCCGTTAAGAAAAGCCACAGAGGGAGCTTGGAGTACTTTGTGTAATGCTGTTTCATTGCTTTATCTTGGCCAGAGAATATACTGAGTGTGGGTTTCCCAGCTGAACATGGGTGTCTATTGTTTTCACTTTTGGTAAGAAGCCAGTTAGTTGCCAAACAGGGTCATCACAAAATTGTTAGTGTATGGAAAAGCAAAAAATATTTTACTTACATGTTCACTTTGTCAGAAACAAATCATATTGCAAGAACTTCCAGCAAGGATGGGAGGGTTATATCCTTGTTCATAGAGCAATTAAGATGCAAACCTTCCTGTTAAGCTAGGCTTGAGTTGATGATGAAAATGGGTGAGGGTTTATGGAACACTGGTGTGTAACACCTAGAATAGGCGTTACACAGAATGTTTTAAATACTACAGGACAACTCCTCTTATATAATTACACCACCTCCTGATATGGGGTCCAATATATACAGTCAGATGCTGAGATTTTTCTTTTTGTTGTCAGTGACATTTGCAGAGGACAGGACAAGAACTGCATTGTCACAGATGAGTGAAGCCAAAGTTGCATAGTACCAGAAAGGATAAATCTGCACTAGCTCTGAGCAGCAACAACAGATTTGAGATATATCACATGCCTGTTACCACCTATTAGGATTGCAGCATTCTTTCAGTACCTAATTAGCACTGCCTACCTGTCTTAGCCAATATCCCTCTGCCTACTATGTGGCATTAAAACTAATCACCCAAGTATCGCGAATGCCACATTTCCAGTTCAGGGATACACACTGTCTAACCACCAAATCTTTCATACCAGCCAAAATTACCGTCAGCAGAACAGTTTTCAGTAAGAACACTCACAGCACCTCCAAGCCTAATGAGCAGCTGTTTGGACAGGGGTTTCCAGGTTGCCCTTGGAGTCCAGCTGAGCAAGCTGAGGTGTGGCTATGTCCAGCTTGCCAAGACCTATCATGCCTGGAGCTTCTGAGACTGGTCATTGCATGCCTACAGTACAGTGAAGGATGATGAACAGCTGATGAGTGGCTGACCTTTTGTAATATTGTTTGAATCCTTAATCACTTGCTTTGCCTGGCCACAGCAAAGCTAACCATTAGCACCAGAGACAATGGCCACTGAAGGCACAAGGAGCTCTGGGCTACCTGTGTAAATAGATCTCCACAAGCTTAGCAGAGGCCAGTCAATATTGTGGTCTACCAGCTTGTTGTGGTTTAAACCCAGTAGGCAGCTCAGTCCCACATAGCCACAGTGGAATGGGGAAGAGGATCGGAAGTGTAGAAGTGCAAAAACTCATTGGTTGAGATAAAGACAGTTTACTAGGTTAAGCAAAAGCTGTGTCCACAAGTAAAGCAAAATAAGGAATTAATTCACTACTTCCCATCAGCCATCTCCAGGAGAGCAGGGCTCTGTCACACATAACAGTTACTTGAGAAAGCAAATGCCATAACTCGAAATGTCTTCCCCACCTTCTTCCTTTCCTGCAGCTTTTATTGTTGGGCATGGTGCCATATGGTATTGGGATAACCCTTCAATCAGTTGGGGTCAGTGGTCAGTGGTTCCAGCTGCGTCCTCTCCTGGCTTCTTGTGCACCCCCAGCATCCCCACTGGTGGGGCCATATGCAAAGCAGAAAAGGCCTTGATGCTGTGCAAGCACTGCTCAGCAATAACTTAAACATCTTTATGTTATCAACACTTTTCATCACAAATCCATACCAGAATACCATGCAAGTTACTATGACAAAAATTAACTCTGTCCTAGATAAAACCAGTACATAGCTGCAGAAGAAAATTCAGGAAGGCCATATATTTTGCTCATTATGAATAGATAACCTCACAGCTACATCAAACCTAGAAGTGACTCTTCCACTCTAGTGTTGTATATATTCCACCAAGGATAAATACCTCTTACATCTATAGCACCAACTTTTGTTCCTAGACAGGCTTTCATTTCCTAAGACCATCATGTCCACACAAGGCTACGCTACCCTACTAAACCCTTGGTAGGCACAAACTCTTCCCTGTTAACTGAGCTGGCGTGCCTGTTGATCCAGCAACATGCCCTGGTTGAGACAAATCTGCTTTAGATTTTGTACTCAGCCATAATCCCTGAGCACTGATGATCCAGGCCTTTCCAGCAAAGCAACATCAAATCCCTGTGAATGCTGATGGAACGAAGAACTAGCACAGTAAGTGCTTGTTCTTACTTCATGTACTGTACATGAAATTAGAATGAGGGATACTCCGCCTCTTGGCCAGGTTTAGCTGGAGATACCCAAACCAAATGGCCTTTTCCTCTTATACATCTCTTTCATGTTAACCACAAGCATATGTTACACATACATTTGTGTTCTCTTTACCATGGTAGGTACCATGTCTAATGCTCCATTCTCACCATGTGTACAGCTGAATTTGTATATTACAAAAGGCATGCCATCCAAGTTTATTTTCAGTTACTTAAGAGGATGTTTCTCCCTGAGGCAGTTTCTGTTTAGCTTGTTGAGATGCCACAAATCCAAACCCTTGGAAAAAAAAATTATGTAGTCGAAGTGCATACAACCAGTGCTGTGAAAGACTGCCCCTGGGAGGGAGCAGAAGCATTGCAATTTTAAAAATTAAAACTCCCACAAACAGTTTGCCAGATCCTTTGATGATGAAAGCAAATTTCATTAAAGTGACAGCAGTCGATTTCCTGAAACTGCACCAATGTCTTCCTGTAAAACAAGGCCAATAAATAAGTATATATTTAAAGGCAAACAGAATCATCACGTTGATACAGCATTAAGAAAGGCATCATAAGCCTCTGTCTCCCCTTCCACAAACATTCTTGTGTCAAGACTTCCTTCCTGCAGCAGGCTCACCTTCACTAATATCCTCTTGCCTTTGCTTTTCTCCCAACAGCAGGCCAGAGGAAGGGATAGTCTCCTCTAGTGCGGTGGGTTACTTGCTCTCATGTACCAAAATAGCAACTTGTTCAACTGACACAAAGGAAAGAAAACATCCTTGCATCCTGTCCTGCTGCCAGCTTTCAAAAGGTAATTAAACATCCCCCTCTTTCAAAGAGCAGAGTTCTCCAGGATCATGGTGTTTGAGCTCTGATGTTGTCAAACAACAGGGGGTTGCTTAAGCTTTGACTGACCTTTCCAAAGACCTACAAGCAATTTAATGGGAGCCCTCCTCAGTGGTGACAGAAACGTTCCATTATCTGCTTTCTACTTTCTTGATTGCTTGGGGTAATGGGGAACTTTAATTCTCATGGTCATGAGAGCAAAACCAAACAACTTTAGGCAGCTTCACATTTATCTATATTTTCAGCACAAATAAAAGCTTTTCTGTGTAAAACTTAGTGTCAGCTTGATCATGTAAATTTTATTTCCCCCCATTCTATTCTATTCACCTGTCATTTCTTTCTTATGCTCAACAAATTGTAATACCTAAGTGCTATAAAGATTCAATCGCACTCCCATACGGAAATCATGATCTCCATGTGTCCCAAGATCCCCTGTCCATCTCAGAGGTGATGATGGGTGGAATTGGCCCTGAAACACCTGCCTGGCAGCCAAGCTCTGTTGGTATCCAGTACCCCACGTATCAGTTGCACATACTTATTTCCTCTCCTATACAAGAGACTCTGAAGAGATGGAGGACGAGGGGAGTTGGGTATGCTGATGCTATGCTGGGTAAGAACTCCTTACATGAGGAAAATTTCCTTCTTTGTTTGCAATCCTCTGGAAACGTAAAAAAAAGGAAAAAAAAACCACTAGGGAGCAGAATTCAGCTCAAAATTCATTCTACAATTTGAGTGTTTGTTTTCCTTTTCTTTTCGTTTTTCCTTCAAACTGAGAACATGGGGAGTCTAAAAACAAATGCTGGATCAAATTCTGTGGGCTGCAAAGCAGTAAACAACCTACTCATTCTGGGGGAGATCTGCTCAATTAAGAACCATTAAGTCTAGCGCTGTTTCGTAATTTTATTGTTTGCTGAAAAGTCCCTGGGAGACAGCCTCCTAGAGAATCCTAGCGAATCAAACCCTCGCAGCCAACATGAGCTGAAGAAGTTATATTTGTGCTGTTCCTGGACTCACTCTGGCAGGACTCTAATCTCTAAAGTGGAAACAAGGCCACTGCCATGCCTTCCAACATTCAGCCATTTGCTTTGCCTCAAATAAAAGGGGAGAAGAGCAACAGACTGCTTTTTAGCTGTAGACAACCGTATAACAGGCCAGCTAAGGGGCCAGGTGGCCCCAAGCAAAGCTCTGGCTTCTGCATTTTGTTTTTGCATCAGTGAGATCATTCTCTGCACTGCTTTCCCCTCCTTCCAGTTTCCTTCTGCTTAGATTATGTAAAATAATTACTCGCAGATAACCTGTCTCTCAGTTTTCTTCCCCTCTCCCCCATGCAGTGATGTTCAGGAGCAATCCAGAAATCTCAAAAAAGAATAAAAATCCCTGCGTTTATCTCCTTCCAAGCCTCCTCTTCGCTCCCATTGCGAGGTGAGAGAAGCCATGGGGATACCAAAGCTCATGGGGCAGGTACAATCATACTAAGTGACACAATGTGTCCAAGTCATTTCAAGACACCTGTGGCGTGGTGAGGATTACCGAATGTTTTGTCTTAGCCCAGGTAACAAGGGAAGATGTTTAAGGCAGCAGCTGCCTACACCAGAGCCTGGGAAAGCCAAGTTTGCTGCTGCGGAAGGAAGAAGATGTGCAGAACTACCATCACGGAGGGGTGATGGAGGAAAGAGCAGCCTTCCTGAAACAGTTGTTACTTTCCCCAAATTTCTCATCACACTGAAGAAGGAGTGGCAGCCAGCCTGGATTTTCTTCAGGGTGCTTCCCCAGCTTAGTGGCAGGAGCAGACAGGCATTAGCTCTTTTACCTTGGGCCAGCAACTTTCATTCTGCCAGACCTACCAAAAGACGCCTGAACTGTCCAAGCTCAAACACAGGTCAGGGTCATCCCTTGGGAGCTTCAAGAAAATCATAGCAGCCATAATGGCCACAACAAATTAAAACAATGCGTCAAATAGTTGCCGGCATTTCTGGAAAGTACCTTTGGATTATGCTTCTAGCAAAACACATCCTCACCAAAAACACACAAGTTCTTTAGTCATACAAGGTGAAGGGGTGTTGGGACGGGTTTTTCATTTGTTTGTTTGGTTGGTTTTTTACGCCAGCTGCTGTAAATTTAGAAAGGAAAATAGTGTGATAGACTAGAGATTACTAAATACATATTTTTATTACCAGTTCAAAGCACATGGTCAAGTAGAGGGCTGCTTCACAAGTTACCTGAGCGCATCCAAATGTAACACCAACTCTGAAAGTGATTTATGAAAGCATCAATGATATACTGACATGGCCCCAAACTAGGCTGTTGTCACTGCTCACATCACTCTGGGGTAACCTCACCAAGCATGATAGCGTAACTTCCTACCAGCATCAGGATAAACAAAAAGCCAATCCCATTCCCCGGAAATCTGTATTTACTTTTTATGACAACTGCAGCGGATTTATTTTTTTTTCTATTTCTCTTGAAGAAAGAAGGGTCACCTGGCTTTTAATTAGGCCTCATGGACTCCTCCTTTTTATTCCCGATTGTAGGTGGTGCTACCCTAGCTGCCACAAAATAACACAGCTAAAGCCATCTCAAATTACATGACCTCCTCTGGACCTGACTATGAAGCTCTGCATCATGCACTTACTTGCCTGCTTCCTTCTTCCCTCTGTGCCTGCATCCTAGATCCTATCACGGGGAAAGCACATACAAGGCCCCAAGGGAGAGTTTTTGAGTCCAGTCAAGAAGACAAAAATTTTTTGTTGTGTTCTTTTACTCTAATTAGCATGGGCAAACAACAAGATGGAAGCCAGCATGAATCTCTTGCACCACCCTACAGCATTTTACTCTGAAATGGGAACTCAAATAACATTCTAAGTTATTGTACAGTGGCAAACCTCATTATGTTATGAGTACAAGCCTCATAACAAAAGTATCTAGATCCCATTTCTTAGATGCTTCTTCAAAAAATTTGGCTTGTGGCTCCATGAAGATGGAGTCAATGTAAAACATACAGAAAATGTGAGATACAACAAACATATATGAAATCAACTGAGCTGATCTCATTTATTTAGCATTGATTTGGCACAGCCAAAAAGTAAAACACAACATAAAGAAATAAATTCTTCCTGTGTGCATATCTCACAGAAATTATCCATACATCATTTTGGTTAATCAATATCCTTAATATCATTCAGACAGTAGCTCCAAACAGTTAATTTCTCTGTCATCCAGTGCTTACCATTTTCATGCATTGGCTTAGTCTGTGGTAATCCTTCTTTATAGCTCTGAAATCTCTGCTTACGTGCTCATCTTGATTTGTTATGGTGTGATTTTTTTTTTTAATTTATAATTATATGGAGCAATTCATTAAAGAAAGGCAGAAGCTGGCAGTCAGACCATTGGTTTTTTGTTTGTTTGTGGGGTTTTTTTGTATTGGTTTCTTTTTTGGGGGCTAAGGAGGGGAATAGGAAAAAAGGAACTAGCTATGAGATACATCAGACTATTAACCCTTCTCACTATTATATGAAATGGTAATTTGCACATCCAACTGTTTTTGACTAAGATTGTTGCTGTTTATGAGACTTGCTCTATCACTATTGCCTTGAACATGTATCAGTCTACAATGCAAGATAAATTAGCTTAATATATTCTTGAAAGCTAGACCTACTTTTCTCTACCCTGACCTATTTTTAATAGCTGTAGCAGAAGGAGTTCAAAGAAAAGTTGCTCTGCCTGAAGCTGCACCTTCCCAACATGATTGCATCACCAACAGCCACAAGAACTCAACAGTCAAAGGTAGCAAACTCTCATATGAGCTGTGAAATATATTCTCACACTCAAGTTCATAAGCAACAACGTTAGCGGGCCAGACTTTGTAGATGGGGTGAAGTGATAAACAAACCCCTCCTTTCCCTATTGAGAACAAGAGAGTCAGATTCTTCACCACAGCTACTAAAGGCAAAAACTCTCTTGCTTACAGGCGTGATAGTGGTAAGAAAAGAGATGGGGAGGAAAATCCTCCATCTGAACTCTAAGCTGAGTTGTCCAGTCAAACATATCTCACTGTTACAGCCAAAATCTCTCTCTCATCTGTAATTTGCCATTATGGATGTCCTGTTTTTGGAAGTCAAAATCTGGAGCTGGTAAGATACAGAAACATTATCCTACAATTAGAGTACTCTGTCTTATTCAGATGGGAAAGACAAGACCATTGCAAGCACATGAAAGGAAAAGGCATGTACAATCAGCACAGCTGACCAAAGGTGTAATCGAGGTTTCAAAGGAGAAACCACAGGAGATGTCACAGACCAACTTTTCAGTCCATGCAAGTCAGCCAAGCTACAGCAAAATCAGGTGAGCATCTGCATCAGATCACACTTGATGTTCGCACAGTCTGGCATGCACACCACCACCTAGATTTGCCTCTGAAATAACTAGCTAATATTATTATTGAAATTAATTGCTCCTGAGTTGCCACATCTTGTGTATTTTAATTTAAGCAGGTGGACGATGCCTTCACTTCTAAAACATGGAGTTCTCTACCCTCCAGTAAATCTACTCAAAGCACAGCAATTAAAACTCCAAGCTCCAGAAAGACAGATTCAAAGGATCTTTCAAGTGTCCTGAGTAAAAGCCACAGGCAAAATTCTCTTCAGGGACAAACAGGTGAGATTCCATTAAAGTCCACACCACAAGTCAATTAAAGCAGAACCATAGGGATAAGCACACAGGCAGTGACTGGGACACCTCTAAATGTAAAAGTATGCTGCAAATACTGTTGATTAAGAAAAGCACATTGCTGTAACAAGATCCCAGATAGTGATATCCTATTTGGGTCAAGTGGGAGAGTCAATTTTGTCTTGTCAAGTGAGCTCCATTTGTAAAATTTCTCCTGAGGTGCTTGCTTCCTTCCAAAGGCTCAGCAATTTTTAATATATTCTCTTCCTTGAAAATGTATTTTTTGTGAAAGTGATGAGAGTGTACAGCACCACCCCCACCTTCTCCAAGATTGCTTTTGGTGTTATTTTGATGCCTCGGGAGTCTCATTTCAGCCTTATAATAACCCACTTACATATGAACAACTCATAGCTGTCACTAAGTGATGTTTCATATCTCCAGGCTTCCCATACCAAAAAAAGCTTGAGGCTGATTCTCTGTTTATGTTTCTCTGATGTGGGGCAGTGGTGCTTTCCTCTACACTGCTTAAAACTTCCCTTCCTAATAAATTGAATTTGGCAGGTCCTTGCAGTTGTCTACATGTTGTATCATGGGAAAGGCTTATACGTGAGTGACTCAGTGATATGAGAGGAGTGCTGGCTGGATCAAAGCCTACTGTACATACAAGTCCTGTCACCCCAGGAGCCCCCTTGTGCAATAGACACCACAGTGATGCTGTGGTATCAAGAGGGACTACTTGCAAGCACATACATGCCTTCAGCTTTCCTCAACATGAGCAGAGGAAAGGAGCCCTCAGTAGTGATGGCAAGTCTCCAGGGCCTCTCACATGGTCCCCATTCATGCTCTCAGAGAAGGGGGTCCTCGTTTGAATAACCAGGATGAGCTTAAAATTCCTGGGTGGAGGTCTCTAATCAGCCCTGGTTTTTTTAAGGAGCTAGGAGAGTCGATCTTGCCACTAACCGATATTTGGATTGATATTAAACTAGAATATATCTGTCATTGCAAAGAATTTATCCTGGTCTTTGACATATGTTATTTATCTAATGCTGCACCTCTGGTTTCAAATTGCCTGAATGATAACTAGGAACTTACTTGGATGGTACAAGACAGTACAGTGAAAAATTTTTACTCACACAGCCTTGGATCTGGAAGAACAACAAAGAAACTTCACAGATTTTAAGCAGGAATGTGGATGATAACAATTCATTTTTTTGCTTATCAACCTGGATTTGATTTTCCTCTTATTTTGTTTAACTTTGGTCTGCCCAAGACCTAAGAAATTTTGTTCATAGATGCACAGATGTTACATTTAAAAATCCTTCCAGATTACTACATTTGACCTCCAGTATCTCAAAAGTCATTATATTTCATACTATTATAAAATTAAAAGTTTACTTTTACCTAACGCATGTTTTTTAGAAGGGCTTCTGATCTAGATTTGAAGAAATCAAGAATTTATCGGTGTACCCTCAATTTGTTCCAGGGTTCAGTCTACCACTTCAAACCAAAATCTTCTTTTGTTTGTATCTTAGAAGTACCTGAATACAACTTTCAGACACTAGCAGTTGTTAGGCTTTTGATTCTTCCAGATCAATAAACAATTCAATAAGCAACTTCTTGTTCTTTTGAAGGCATTTATTCACTGCTTTTATCACTTTCTACTCACTTAGTAAGATGTTATCAGAACGTCTTCTGATTTTTCTCTCATTTACACAGAAAATTAGGAATGACTTGAAATCAATGTCATTAAATGTGGCATGAAAGCAGGTATAACTCAGTTATAGAGTTTCTGACAGGTAAAAGTTTTGAAAGGATGCTGTGTGCTACTCAGACTGATTTATTCAGGTTAATCTTCATCTTCACCACCAGAGATGTTCATTGAAAGAAAAACGTTTGTGTTTTGAAGTAAACTGCTATGGAGAAGTCTCACATACCAGCTATTGCTTAACAAGTGCCAGCCTTGCCAACACTTCCAAATAACCTGAAAAATCAGAAAGGTTTTGGCACACTCTTGCCACAAGAGAGATGCTCTCCTACCTGCTCACTCAAGGGATGAAATGGACCTCACAGGACAAATTCTGTAGTGAAAGTGAGCAGGGGAAAGGCAACTCTTCTGGCTGTCAGCAGCACCTACTAAAAGAAGGATATCAGGTATAACTGAGGAAGTGAGAAACACCAACCACAGAGCTCAAAGTTGATGGGACATTTTTCTCTCATCATCTTGCGGTTACAGGTGACCCCAGGGGCCCAAGGGCAGAGAAGTGCTTGAGTAGGCAGGTGCGCTGGGTGCAAAGAACACTGGTTTTTGGAGAGGCAGAAAGAAACAAACTAGCTTCCTCCAATGACAAATGAAGTTCAGAATGGCAGTGGGGTAGAGGGGAGAAAAGGCACCTTTGAAATTTTGGTTTTCTATTGGATTTTCATTTTCTACAGGGCTATATTGTCAAGACAAATCTACCTCCAGCAGTTCCAAATCCCTCTGGCAATAAGGAAAACAAGGACTACCCACTTACTCCTTCCTAAAAGGAAAAGGGTATGCATGCACAAGCACAGAAACGAAAATCTCTTATCTTTTTATCCCGAGCTGTTGAACTGGAAAATATAATCACTACAACTCCCTGGACAAAGCAGAGCTTCTAGGACCACTTCTTTGCTCACATCCTCATTCCCATCATCTCAGTTCTTGTTTTGGACCTTCAGCAATTAAATAAAATACATTTGCAAAGGAGTCCTGTACTGATGGGAAGGTGCACATAGCTGCTTACCTGATCACCTCCCTCATATCCCTCGGATAACTCCTAATCTGCTGATACACCTCAGGAACAGCAAGTGAGCTAAACTCTGCTCTCAGCCAGAGTAGTCCACCTTTACCAGGTTTGATGAAATTCTTCAGGTATAACTGCTCCTTGAAGCCCTTCATGTAAAGAAAAACACTTATACAGATGTTTACAAGTTAATTTCATTTCCTAATACCGAAGAGTTCAGTGATTTACCACTCCTGCTTTCCTATCTTTCTATCTGACCCTGCTGTCCGAGTAACATCATATAAACTGCAGATGTTATAGAGACTTAAGCAACCCACCTTCCAATCCTTCAGGATCTCTAAACAACATCCTGATGCACTGAGTGGAGGGAACATACAAGAGTGGGGTTTGTTCACACGCCCAGCTCCCCCAGCAAAATGCTTTGGCTCTTTCAAGCAACTAGTATGGTAATAAATACACCCTTATTCTGCCATGGCACTCACAGATGAATACCTGGGTTTCTGTGCTCAGGCAGAAACAAGGGCAACAGCTCTTGTTGGAATCACAAGAGCTTGATGTGCTTGTGGCCTATTTGCCACCATAGTCTTGCTGACGCACTGACATATGCTACCAGTGGCACTGGGAAAAAACTTGTTTCTAAGTATCCCAGTGTACACAGAAGTGAGACCCTGAACAGGTCTCACAGAAGACCATATTCCAGAAGTCAACACTCCTTTGCTAAAAAAACCAAAACCAACAATGCCTCTGTTTACAGACATATTCCCAGGTACTCACTCCTAATTCATGTGCTATCAGGGACCTATTCTGCCAGTAACTTCACTTTCCAAATCTGCCCCACTGCTTTCCTCCACCCTGGCAAAATTAAGCAAGCAAACTAAGAGCTCAAAATAAACTGTGACCTCTTTTACTCCATCCACTTAATACGTAACAGACTTTGCATTCTTGTAAGGCCGTCTGGGGAGTTACTGGGTTTGGTTTGCATCTACAGGGGTTGCTTATAGATTAGCTCAAAAAGCCATATATATGCAAACACATATATATGTACATATACAAGTATGCACAGAATTTTAGCTCCATCTCTCTCCCTCTCTATATATATTTAATAAACTAGGCTATGTGTATATGCATGTATATGTAGACAAATCTCATACGGGAAGTTTCCAGCTGGCTGCAGAGTGTGTAGGGTGGGACAACCTAACAGAGATGACCGATTTGACCCCTGGCATACCTGCCTTTTGTAGGAGGGGCTGTTTATTTAAGGAGATACTTTGCAGATAATTGTATCTATGGGAAACACAACTACACACACAAACTGCTGCCTTTGAGCAGCCTGAACTGCAAAAGAGAAGGATATTTGGGGGGCAGCATTATCAGCTTCACAGGTATACTTTCAAAGCACAGCTTTTCAAAGGATCTGGGGGGAGGGAATAAAAAAAAAAAACCTCTGTGTATGCAACTTCTATGTAAACTTCCTTTAAGACCCTGGAATTTACAGGTGTTGGAGGACACAGGAAAGCACCTGTCCACCAAAACTCTCTCACCTGATTAGAGACTTTTTTACCCTTTGGTCATCATAAAGCAGATGCTTCTTCACTGCCAGAGATCAGATACATCCATTTGACCTAACCTGATGAACTACACAAGCATCCAAAAGTTAACAAAAGGAGAGTTCATCGCTCCAAGGAAAAGCTGCCTTGTGACTTCAGATTCCTATCTGATTTGTACCTCAGAAGAACATCTATCACCTTTCAAAGAACCATTTGTAAAAGAAAGATCACCATCGTTCCTACCTGCCCGAGTTAGACAAACATATGGAAAATCTCTTCATTGAAGAGCAGCAATTAAGGAAAAGGTTTCCCAGGTGATCCTTCAGAAAACAGAAACAAGCTTTTTTTTCCTGGAGTTTTTTATTTCACCAAATCTTTATATAAAGTCTTAAAAACCTCATTGACTGAGTTTAGGTTTTGGATTTGTAGCTGTATTAACACCAGTGCTCTTGGTGTGTTAATGTGCTCACAGCGATCTCAAGTCACTTTTTAGATGTTAACAAATAACATTAGCCCCTTCGGCAGCCAAGAAAATGAAGGTACAGAAAACCTAGAGCTGCACTGAGAATGCAAGAGGTTTCAACAACCCATAGTGTGAATGTTTAATGTATTCAATATCTTTTATAGTATTTCAAATTCTTTGAAGGATAAGTATCATGAAGAACCTTTGCACAAAAATCTGCAAAGCCACTGTTACTCTTTTAAAGACATGTCCTTTGAATAGTGCTTCTTTTTTCAGTAGTTTCCTTCAGAGATCAGGCAATTATTCATAATGGGAACACTCAACACGCTAAAAAAATGCTCTAACAGTTTATGGAAAACATAAAAAAGAAAAAGGAAGAAAAGAACACAAGCACTCTTGTCTTGCCTTAGGGCTTTTTGTTTATCCAACCTGAATTTAACCATCCCATGTCACAATCAGCCCAGCCTCTCTCTCTAAAGACAATACTATTCAGCATTAACGCCAGCCAACCTGATTGCAATCACTAACCTGGATTCAGCCCCAGTTTATGGAAATGGCAAACTGAATTTTACCAGCAGCAGAATGAGCTAACACAAACAGTGTCGTGAAGCCCTGCCCTTTGTCAACACTTCAGTCCTGTCTCCAGTCCTGTGTAATGGATTTGTTATACATGTTCCCACATACCTTCTAACTGTGCTAAAGAAATTATCACTTCATTGCATCATACCAGCACTAAAAAGGCAGAAAAAAAAGAACTGCAGCTTGACTGTTAGAATGGAAGAGGGAGACATTAGACACCAGGTATTACACAGGATTTGTACAGGAATCAAGACTGGAAGATTTTTGACAGGAAGAAGAGTTAGAGATGATTGTAGCTAAATAACAGGGGGTTTGAACAAAAATAGCCAGGCAACCTTGAAGGTAGTGCTTGTAGCAAATAATATAGGATGCACTCTCTGTTCAGGTAACACTGTAGCTTCTAAAATTCTTGATGAAGTTGTTCATTTGAAACATTTGTGTTCTTGCTTTCTTTACATATTTGTCCCATTGTCCCAGGAAAACTAGATTAAAAGAGCAGTTCTGCCATGACCACAAATAAGCTGGCAATCTCTGTTAATGCAGTGCTGCCGAAAGAATAAGCTGACTCACAGATAGAACTGCAATGAATAAAGAAAAAGGATACATTGAGTATATGATGATATTTATAATTCCAGCCAAAGATTGGCGGCTTTCTGTCAAACCTTAACAAAAAAACAGAATTTTTTTCCCCTTAAAACTTTTCCATATTTAAAAAGCTAAAGAAACTGTAGCTAAAAGAGAAAACTTGGAGCATTATTGCAGAAAAAATTTCCTCTTTTTTTGCCTCCCTTGCTGGAAAATGGTATTGGAAAGATTTAGAAATATGTAAGAAAAATGGAAAATTGTCTTTTCCTTCCCTCAAATTCTTTTGACTCAATTACTAAAAAAACCCAACCAAACAAACAAAAACCAAACAAGCAAAGAAAGAAGAAAAAGTAATACATTCCCAAATCCTTCCTTCAAAAGAAAAAAGTGCCTTTTTTCATATTGATTTTTTCCTATCAGAAATAAAGTTTGACACCGTTACTTGGAGATACTTGCTTTTACCTTTTTTTTTTGATGAAAAAATATTCCCTCATGCCTAACCACTCTTCTAACAATTTGCTTTGGTGGCCTCAGTTTGCACACATTCCCTCCTCCTCACTCTTGGGAGAGCAGAGAGATTGCTGTATCCTTGGCATCTTGAGGTGATGTATATGAGGAGGAGGAGAGAAGATAAGGCCATTCACACTAGCAGCTTGGAAATCCTGCTTAAATCTCTCTTCCCATCAACTCTTGCTTGTTGAGCTTCAGTCTGCTCAACTAACTAACTTCTCAGATGGAGCAAATGCTGGCCTCATTCTACAAGTGGATCTCCATCAGACTGCAAGCTCACCCTCATAGATGATGTGTCCTATAGGATTTAAGGCCACTGGTGCTGCTTTTCCCGGCTTTTGTTGCACATGTCAGTACTACCTTTCTATAAAGGCAGTAGCGTTCACTGAGGAGTATAGTGTTGCTCACCAGGAGGAAGAGACCTGGAAACCAGCCTGGAATTATCTAGCAATTGGTGCCTCTGTGGAAGTTGTGGAGCTTTCAGTTGATGTGCAGAGCACTGCTACATACTTTCCACTTCCTTTTATTTCCTTTTATTTGAGTAGAGTTCTGGTTCAAAGGCATTAGAAATCTGACCTAATTCTGCCCACATCAACCCTCACAGTATTCACAGTAACACCTATTTCCTAAGCCTGGAATGACCAATCAGGAAGAGCAGAAAGAAGTGTCTCTGCAACAGGTAGGAATGGCCCTAAATTTCACAAGAAAATTCAACCTGCATCCTGTTGGAGAACTGGAAGGAAGTAATATGGTGCCTTTTAAACTGGCATGCCTCCAAAGGGTAATAACTAAGCTTTACTCTTTCAGTTATTCCCATTAAAAAAAGAAAATTATCAGAAATGTTTATCCAACAGTGAATAAAATGCTCAAATCAGATAGGCTTTATCTGATAGTAAGGCAATGACTGACTACCAAATCACATGGCAGCGAAACATTTTTCATGGATGCGGTAATGCGTCTTTACCTGAAAACCTCCGATTAAACAACAGGGAGGTGGGGGCACCACAGATAAGAACAGCAAAGTCACGTCACATAGCAATAATGGCAACGCAAAGCAAGTCTCTTGGGGGGAAAAAAATGTTGGGCAACTACCTACAAACAGTTCTGCCTCAGCTCTGCCAAAGAGTCCTACTGCCTTTTGATGAATTGTCCCCTGACTCCATTCACCTGGACAGTTAAATATGAGCAGGCATTTCTGTATTTTGTTTCTGTGACTTGTATTGCAGGCAATGACAGCTTCTGCAAGACTTCTACTTTTTACATAAAATTCATAAATAACAAGTTTATTTGTTGCCCTATGTAACTAGTATTGTGTAATTTATCTAGAAGTTCCAGTTTAGCTCACAGAAAAAGGAAAAAAATCAACAAATCTACATTCTCAGGAGACATTATTTAAAAGTTGTTAGACAATTAGACAGCAATAAAGCTTATAAGAAGCAATTTACTTTTTCTAAATTCCATAAACAGTAAGTTGCTGGCAATCTTCAATCCTACTGTATCACAGCTGCTTTAATGCTTTGTGGAAGTAGCAGTTTCATTGCTAACCATTAATCTTCAAACATTTTTAGAAGCTTATAAGAGTAAGTCTGTATCAGAGAGCACAAGGATGAAATAGACCCCAAAAGGTCATCTAAGCACAATCAGTAATGCCTAAACCACTTCTGTCAAATGTTTGTTGAACCTGTTTGTTGGAAACTGAGGTGGTGAAGGGACAAACACACAGCAAAACACTAACAGAGACCAAAGACTTCAAGCTGAGAAATACTCCAAAACATACTTTCCTCACAAGGATAAATTTTTCTGTTAACCACAATGAAAGGGTTATCAAGCACTGGAACTGGCTGCCCAGAGAAGTGGTGGAGTCACCATCCCCCGGAGGCATTTAAAAGATGTGTGGATGTAGCACTTAGAGACATGGTTTAGTGACGGACTTGGCAGTACTGGTGTTACGGAACTGGGTAAACTGTTGGACTTGATGATCATAAGGGTATTTTCCAACCTAAATGATACTATGATTAAGTAAATCCCTAATACTCCTTCTGAAGATGAGCCAAATACATCTGCAGCTGTCACTTGCCTAAAGGCAATGGTATATGGAGATAAAGCATTTGTATTCAACACCACGTGTTGGTTATATGGTATCCACATGGAGGAGGCTGCTCTTTAACAGTGGTTTCCTGTGGGATACATTACTATTGGATGAACAAATACCAACCCAACAGCTAGCTAAAGGTTGTCTTGTCCAGTGCACCCAGACCCTTGATTTAGCCCCACCTTACCTGTGCAGAGTGTTTCCACATTCTTGGGAGATACCAAAGGGTTTTTCAGGAAACTCACTCCACCCTAACTGCTGACCACTTTGCATGCTACCTGATCCTGTGTCCCTGAGGAAGGGCAGGGAAGAACTGGATGCACATCTCCCACCGTGGCAGGGCACAGAGCCAGTAACAGCCCTACAGCCTGCAAGGCAAGTCCCTAGAATGGGGCTCCAGCCTATGCAGATGCAGGGGCTGATGTACCTTCTGATTCACCACGTCTTGAGAAGGCCATTGTAACAACCAGAGTCTTGTCATGTGGATCCGATTTTCCAATTGTCAGATTATTTCCACCCAATTAATAATAAACCTCAATGTTATGGCCATCTTCTTCACCATCAGCCTCATAATCCACCTCAGGTTCACCAAGGTGAAGACAACTAAGAGTGATTCTATTTTAAATAACCAATCCAAAGAAAAGCTGGATATCATTACAGTTACACATTGCACATATACTCATTCCACTGCAAAATGCAATTCATGTTACATAAATGCATTAGCAGTATTACATTTATATACCAGCAAAGAATATGAAGAATGATCCTAGCAAGGAAAATATGAATCAGCTTTCCCTATCAAGCAAGTAACTTTAAAACAAATTTTAGCAGCCTACAGATGCCTTTTAGTCAACAAAGTATTGCTCACTGGAACACAAATAATTGACATTTGAGTCAGAAATTTCACTGAGATGAACATTTTATGAACATTTTGATATTGAGATTTAAAGAGGCTGAAGACAGTTCTGTAATTTTAATAAGAAAAAAAAAAAAGAGAGAACACTTGAAATTTGAGAAAGAAATTCCCAGCAATTAACTTATCCTCTGCTTAGGAGAAAGATTTCTTTTTTTGGAAGTACATTGTGTTCTCATCCCCAACTGGTTCCACACACTGCTCCAAATGCTAAGTATCTATAGAACAGCTCCAGCTTTGAACTATGCTACTGACCAGACATCAAGAATTTTTCTCTGAGTATGAAAACAATTTCACTTGGGGACTGAGTTATCTAAAGGAGACATTTTATACGCAATAAAGAAAAAAAAAGATTGCTGTGTTTGCTGTTTGGAACAGTTCAACACAGAACTAGAGAGCTTCAATGAAAATCATTTTGGCAAAACCCGCATGGTTTATGGAAGACTTTGCTTTATCTTCAGGCTGGCCTTAGATCCCAAACATTTGCAACAGGCTGTGTATGCCATAGACTGTGTATGCCTGTTCTCTGATGCAGTGAGGATTAATCTCCTGCATTGTATGCTTATCTGGTGAAGCTCACAATAAAAAGAAAACACTCTTATAAGCAACTCAGGAAAACCTGAGTACGATTTGAATAAGTCAAAGATTAAGTACACAAGGCTCACTTGCCTGTTACACTTAGTAACACTAACACAGATAGCATGATGTCTGTTAAAGATACGCTAAATGTGTTCTCACAAGCACAGAAGAAAATGGAATGCCCTCAATGGTTAAAATTCTTATTAGCTTGTAGTGGACACCAAATGCCAAAGGAAAAGAAGTTCAGTGATACTTCCTGGATTCTCCATGCTAACACCTCAAAGACTGTTTCATGGGTGGTTTCTCAGGCTATAGTGTTTCCTTATTGCATATGGATTATTGTAACACTTCTAGCATAAACTCAAAAGGGGAAAAACTGGCTTCTACAAGGCTTGGTTCTATTCCAAAGTAGAGAGAAAGGAAAACACCCACTGGCCTATTGGAATATTGAAATAAGTCCTTAGCAAGTGGAGCCAACGTGACCTTTGTCAGTGCTGAACATAAGCATGCAGGTTCCAGTGGGTTTATTGTTCCTCTTGCACCTAGGGGTAGTTTTTGGCCTACTCACTTAAACCCTCGCCACATAGCTTGGCAATGGATTCCAGGCACCGAAACTTCCATGGAATTTTTGACACAGAGGTTTAATTTGGTTTGGCTTGGTCTGAGTTTTAGACACTTGCATGCCACGCAGTTTGACAACAGGCCTCTGCTCAGCACTCAGGCTGTACCTCCTGGGCCCTATCAATCCTGATAATGAGAATTCAGCTGAGAATCAAGATTGGTGATTATTGTCTGTGAGAAATTTTTTTTATATAGCAGGTAAGTAGAATATTCTGATTTGCAATGAAATGAAACTCAATTTCTCCAAATCAAGTTCTAGCACAAACTGCTTACCCACAACATTAAACATGCTGACAAGGTATGGGCTGAAATTAGCACCATTTATTAAGTGGGTTTTTTTGCACATCCAGAATGTAAGAGTGACATGCCAAACCAGAGAATGGAATTAGTAATTACAGTGTCACTTGGCTTCACTGTTCAATACATGCATGAAGAGGCACGACAACAGATCCAGACGGATAACATGAGGAAACAGTCAGTACATGGTGGGATCAGTATGTTGTGCAATTTAAACAAACACAGTGTCTAATATCAAGCAGGATGAGTCACGAGCATGTAGATGATCTCCAAGGTTTTTCAGTGAGCAGATGCAGATCTCTGTGATTCTTTCACAAGTGTGCAAGAATTATCTTTAAATGCAAAACGCCTCCATATTTTGTGTCATATTGAATAAATTAAATAGTGGAATAGTCCTTCTTGGACATGGTATTAGGCAGCCTATAATGACATTTGACTTTATGCTGGGTTGTCAGACACAGAGCAGATCTTGCATTGTGGCATTGTGCCACAAAGTACAACCACTTAGTGTCACAGGGCAGCAGTATTTCCACTGCTAGTTCCATGTGTGAAATTACTGGGTAGGCAGAAACACAGGGTAGACAGGAAACTAACTCAAATGACAGCTAATAACTGGTCCTTCCTATTGATTTAATCCCTGCAAAATACACTTCTATGCAAGTCTCATTAATTCAAACCAGAGGGAAGACTGTAAACATGTACAGTAGGGCAGAACGAGTTCCCAGACTTCAGACCCTTGAACAAACAGTTGAAACTCAATTGCTCAGTCCTGAAAAACAAAAAGAAAAAAAGAAAAAAAAAAACGCAGCAATGCTTCCAATTTCAAAGTCTAGTTGGAGACTTCTCTAATGTATCCAATACTTATTTCAAGGTACACTTTATGAAGGTTTTCACAGAAACTGACCCATCATTACTTGAATAAACTTATGTTCTAGTTTGGCATTCGGCAAAAGAGAAAGGATAATACAAACATGTATGTGAAAGGTCCTGTGTTTGTATCTGAGTACCATTCAAGAGATTAAAAAGAGAAAATCACATAATTGACAAGGAGGGGTAGACATCTAAATACCCCAATTCACTGCCTGAAATGTCATTGCTTAACCACCTATGATGTGCTCCGGAGGCATGTTGTATTACTGTTTTTCCAATTACACGTTGCAAGACCACAGGGAGGAACTACTTCTCTGCAGCCTAAGAACATGACCTGTTTCTGAGCACAATATTTCACCATCCATAGAAAGACAAATATTAGCATTGGCTGCCGTAGTAGAAAATCCATCTTCTGATTTTCAGCAGCAAAGATTTTAAAGGCTTTTTAAAAACTTGAAATTTTTATGCAAACTGATAGATTATGCTTAGATTCATCTAGGACAGAAGTGTTTTTAACTGCCTGAAAGAACTGAAGAAATACAATAGGTTTCTTCACAGCATGAATTCTGCTATGTGTTCCACAGCTTTCCAAGCTCTACAACACAGACTTACACAGACTCTGTTTTATTTGGTCAGCTATGATATACACAAAAGAATTAACTTCAGTCTGTGGTACATGAATATTAATCATCCTTGGACTACTTCACAGATGCACTCCACTAAACACAGCTCATCCAAGTGGTTGTTCTAGCTGTTGTACACCACAACTCTTTTTGGAAACAAAAACAACTGATGGAAAACTGGGGTAACAGCATTAGGCTAGATGTTCAAAACCATAAATTCTGACCCAGACTCAGCCCAAAGACTGTCCAAAGACTGGATCTGCAATCTAGACATCATAGAGAAGGCATAGTAAGATTGAGGGAGAGAGGAAATAGACAAACAAGCATACATGCATAAATTGTACATATAAATGCATCTAATCTAGAATAACTGCCTAAAAGAATATGCTTTCCTGGAAGCTACAAATGATGCTGCAGTTCTTTCTAACAGCATGAATTTCCAAGTCAGTGGGTGGAAGCTCAGAGACTGGGCTTTGCATAGCAGTCCTATCTCTGTCACCGCTAGGAATCCCACTCTCCTAGACAGCACATCAAACACAGCATGTTCTGCCACCCCAAAACTTCACCATAACTTTACCTTCCTAACTCTGGACTTTGGAAAACACATGTGCTTCCTCAAGGGTTGCTCTGCCACCTTACCAGAATCCTTAAGTTCTGTCCAATGCCGAAAAAGCTCGCACTATCTTCTCTGGATAGAGAAATAGAAAGCAAGTTGTAGTCTTGAAGGCTTTTAGCATTTATTGCCCAGTTTCTTTGTGTCCTTTAATATTACAAAGCCAGCAACAGGTGCCCATGGGCATCTGAAGCCTGGCTATTCTCCCTTTTTGATCTATGATGAATGAATAATAAAGTGATAAAAGAGGGAGAAATTTAGATTAGATTTTACCTCTTACACTGGTCTGCCCACAAACAGGCTGTGGTTTACTCATGAGTATTCTCTGCCCTGTTCAGACAGAGCATCTGAACAATTTGCTGCAACTAGCTGGTATTTGTAATTCAAGCTATATATACAGATCATCTGGAATGTTATGCTTCTCTTCCCTGATGAATTAACTTCTAGAAGTTGGTTTCTGGTGGGAATACTCATGGTTCTGCATTCATCATCTGTGCTGAACACTCACAGCTTTCTTAAACATTCCTGCCAGTAAACACTCACTGGAGAGCTGGAACACAAAGAAAGAATTTGTTGAAAATTTCTAACAAGACTTTGAAACGAGGAAAGTAATTTGCTTCATGTTTATGATTCTCACACTGAGTTCCTGACCTGGTCAGACCTTAAGGTGGTACCACAGAGTAGATGTTAATTTGCAATAAATAATACATCAAACTGTTCTAGTTTGACTCACCCAAACGCCACAAGAAAGGGCTGGTACTGAGACTCTTCCCCTGGGCAGCAAGCCAAGAAACCCAATGCTGTGTCACTTCTATCCACATTTCCCTCTGCATCATCAGACTGGCTGCAATTGGCTATAATCTTAGAGAAGGTTCTTCCCAATAAATCTGCATGAAGTCCCAGTACAAAAACATTTGCTGATCAGAAGATGCTTCATCCCTCAAGCCACTGTATTCCCCACTCTGCAACCGGCTGCTTTTCAACTAAATGGATTCTCCTCAGGAATACAGGGAGAGACACAGATGAGGTTAATAGTGGGACTCATCTCACCTGGCTTTAGCCATTTAAAAGGTGTCTGGGTTAAACTAGCTGTCTAGGTTCCCTCTCTAGTTAGTGCAAAGAGCTTCCTCTAGGAGCAGATTAAATCTATTCTAGAAAGCCAGAAGACTGCACCCATGTCTTTTCTGTAGCCCCGATCAAGCTTCCTGATCAGACTAGGTCTTGAGTACAGAGGTAACACTCTGTGCAAGGACTGAAGTAGACTCAGTGCCTGATCCATCCAAGAAAACAGGAATATGAATCTCATAAGCTACAAATTTCCAAAGAGCAATCATCTGCTTAACAAGTACAACAGTTCTAAAAAAAATTGAACGCAGAACACCTTTAATGGAGC
>VZRE01010098.1:45277-74542 GCA_013396775.1 Cephalopterus ornatus
GTGGGGAAGGGGTGGTAATCAGCAACAATTTTCTATAACATTTCCAACACAAAAATCAGTCATCATATTATTGCACGCATAAGTGTGCCTTTTATCCATCATTGCTATAGAGTGATAGCACTTTCAGGCTGCTTCCCCTTAGAGTCCCAGGAGGAAAACAGAGATTTTTGCCAAGTCGCCTGTTGCTATTTTTCATCCTGAGTGTTGCCTTTCATCATTACAGAATGAGAATTCTGCCACTGATTTCAAAGACTCCATGATCATAATTGTAACTTTAACTTTATATTAATGTACACGTGTTTAATTTAATTGCTTTGTTTAAAGATAAAAGGAAAGACGGATTTCAAATCTCTCAACTGATTTCACTGCACATGTTCATAGTTCTGCAGTTAAAAAACTTATGCAGCTTTTTCCTCCCCCCACGGGGAAACAGCACTATAAAAACCACACCTATCTGTGTAATGAAAATAGCTATAAAATATTTACATTTTCTCCATTGTAATGGAAATTTCATACTGTTCTACTGTAAAACTGATTTCTCAATCCTTATAATATAATGTTTTAGAGGTAATTTCATGTAAATCTCTCTGGAGAGTAGGCTAGAGGCTTAACCACGTCTTAAAAAAAAAGAAAAAAAAAAGAATGCTTTAGGGGCCATAGCAGTGCAGGTATAAATCAGTGCAGTTCTGTCAGTGGAGTTGCATTAATTTACACTAGCATAATTTGTTTGAGAGACTTAGTCGTTTTGAGGCAATATGTGACAATCTGAAAACAATTTTATAGAAGTAATATGTTCAATTTCACATTTACATAGATTACGTAGATTTACATGAGCATATCACGCTTATGTGAGCAAAAGAGGATTCACCTACTGTAGAGATATCTCTCAACAGCAGTCCTCTTCACATTGGGAGAGATTACACAAAAACATTTATTATAACTTCTTAAGACAGCTGTAAGCTTGGGGTGTTGTGCAGCAGTAAGCATGCTCACCACCCTGGCTGGTGGCCAGGAGAGCAAGGATCAATCTGGAAAAATCCACACCCAGCTTGCCTATGAGAAAAAAAAGGTGATTTTATTTCCTGTAATTAGCAGACATCTGAAGTGGTGACAGAGGAAAGGATAGGTTGTCTCTTGGGGGGGGGGTTTGTTTGGTTGGTCGGTTTTTAATCCTTTTTTAGTATTAAGGATTTGAGAACTTTGTCTAAAAACTCTGTGATGATCTCAGTGAGTTT
This sequence comes from Cephalopterus ornatus, assembly GCA_013396775.1. Taxonomy (NCBI): domain Eukaryota; kingdom Metazoa; phylum Chordata; class Aves; order Passeriformes; family Cotingidae; genus Cephalopterus; species Cephalopterus ornatus. The sequence continues at coordinate 46,513 of VZRE01010098.1, forward strand.
ACAAAGTCTAATGCTTTGTTTCTAAACCCCAAGACTAAGACCCAAAGGATGGATAACAAGTGTTCTTCTTTTAATCACAACACATTTATGGTATTTTTTTTGTTGGGGTTTGAGGGGTGGGTGTTTGATTTTAATATGCAAAGCTAGTTTTTGGTTTAGTCCATTTTAAAACCAGGCCTTCACTTTTGTGTTCAGTTCAAATCAGAAATAAACTCATGGTGGTTCCATTACTCTTATCTTGACGCATTCTCTTTAACTCATATTTAATGCATTGATCTACTGGTCAGAGAAGAACTGCTTTGCACTTTAATGGTAGCAGCCGTGAACATTAACCTGAACCCAGGCAGAACACATGAAGGAAGCTTTACAAAGTTCACAATATCTGCCTAACCGTAAAAAGGCTTCTGCATACACACTCCTGCTTATAAAAAACACTAGGTAGATCTTATTTCTTTCCACTTGCACAGAGTATGATACAGAAGAACACATTATTTGGTGTGTGCTAAAATACACTGCTAATAGGACAAATGGGCCTGAAAGAATCGGAGAATCTAATGACTCCAGTCACATCAATACACCTGTGTATTTAAATAATTGTTGGTGTTCAATTTATTATGTATTTATGATTTTTAAAAGGTTTCTTATTGCCAGAGTGAGTCAGAATACAAAAAGGCTGCAAACAGTAAATAATATAGTTACACCAGAAAAAGATCAACTTGTTTCAAGAGTAAAAGTGCCTGTTTTCCATATACTCTGTTCTCAACAGTTCAAGGGTTGTTGCAAATCATCAAAATGACCATCAGACCTGCATTTTCACAGTACTTCAAGCAAATACCAAGGTAGAGGTTTAAGCTATTGGAAGTCAAATGGCATGTTATAAGCTCACATCGAAACTACCTTAAATCAATGATCCTGTAAATGGTTATTTTGATGCTCAAGAGCTAAATGTACCCTGAGCTGATTCTGGCCTCATAACTTCATTTGGCTCCTTTGATTACTGAAAATCCTACACTTTTTCTACTTGTGGACTGGTTAGACTCAAGTTAGTCTGTGATTCTCTTTTCTCAGACTCTGCTGATCCTCTAAGAAAATTCTGCCATCTAAAAGTAATGGAAATAAGACTCTAATGTCTGAACACACAATTATGTAAAGATTGTTCTAAAAGTTAAAGGTTCCAAATATTTCTGAAAACAACTGTTCTTGTCCAGGACACAGTGGCCAGCATGTCATACCTGGTGCAACACAAAACCTTATTTGCATGGGTGTGAAGCATTTTAAAGTGATGGAAATATCCCCATTGGCACTCACCTCTCTGTAATGACCACAAAATGGCAAGCGAAACTACCTTTGAAACGCGTTCTCTTTTGCCTCATCTTTGAGCTACGTTATATTTATCTGTTCTTCTCTGGCATTTAAAAGAAGACTTATAGGAAAAAGTCTCCTTTCTCCTTTCTTTTCAACTCAGAGGATTTCTTGGAGCAAATCACTATTCTGTTGGACAGGCACTTTTATTGAGAAAGGGGAGATTACCATTATTTCCCGGCCACTCCACTGCCCTATGTACAGCCTGCATTTAAAAGTCACAAAGCCAGAAGTAATGCTAACAGTCTCCAAGTTTCCACAGCTAACTTTACCCAGATCTCACACCCTTTCTGTATGCCAATGAGTCCAGATCAGCTGAGGGGAATCCAGTGCTGAGAGTCACGCGCAGAACTCCCTCCTGGACAGCATGTCCCAAGCAGGAGGAAAGCACACAGTGCTATGCTGTTGCCTGGGCAGAGGACCCTTCCCCAAGAGTCATCCATTTTCTGACCTGACACCAGACACGACCTAAAGACAAAGAAAATGCAGGACATTGGGCTGTTCATACATGCTCTGTGGGTGCTCTAGAGGGGCTGCAGGAGGTGGAGACAAACTGAGCACATCTCGTGATTAAGGCTGGCTTGGCAGCTCTGTTTACAGGGAGAATGATGGAAGAAAGTTATTAATGCAACATATCCTGAAGCCATTTAAACCTTCTGCACTGGAGAATCCTCCTCCTTTAAAATGAAGAAGGATTTCAGGGCTTCTGTAATCAGAAGCAACAAGAACTGAAACCACTGGGAGGCTATTCTCACTTCATAGCAGATGCTAGAGTGCTTTTATGTTGTGGTGACTCTAAGTGACATCTACTGTACTGATCACAGACCTCTACTCCTCACAGCATCTTCCCCTAAACCTACTCAGGCTCAGAGCCAAAAGGGAGTTAATACTGGCAAGCAAAGAATTCAGAAGTCAGTAGTCTAAGTGGTTGCACCTATTCACCTTTGTTTATACATTCTCTTCCTGATTCTTCAGCAAGAGAGTTTTGTTGATTTAGATTCTGCATCCCAATTCATAATATCTACTTACACATAAAGAGATCTTATTGTATTTACAGAGCCTGACTCACCCGTCTCTTAACAATACAGTAATAATTTTTATTTATGTTAATTTCTTGAGGACCACAAACCTCATTGCCCAAGTAGTCATCATCATTTAGGTAACAAAATTACTACAAGATTTAAAATTATCAGACTCTAAAAATTATGGATCCAGGTAGATAGAATAATTCCTTGACCCAGCCCTGTTACCAAACTGTATTTAATTTCATGGTGATCCCTTTAAATGCAGTCATACAACAGGCGACACCTACAGATGCAGGGTCAGACACTACTTAGTGTTTGAATTCTTTTTGCTCATCAGGCCGCGGGTAAGATTTAAGCTCAGTGAGCAGTTCACTTTTCAGTACTTCTTCTCAGGTAGCTCAGCATGCTATAAGACAACCCTCCTTCCTGCTAAACACCAGCACATTCTTAGACAATTCGTCATCCTGAAAAGCAGCAGAAACAAATAAACAGTCTGACTGAGAAGCAGAAAATAGTAAACTGACTATGGGTCAAATAGCAGTAGGTGTTTCCGGCTCTCTGCATACTGAATGTTCTCCACTTACTTGGGTTTTGCCAACTGCTCTAGAGAAGAAACTGAGTTCCATCATTCATACGCTTTGTGCACTCATGTTAGCCGTTTCAGTTCCATGTGTTTATGTTTCCACACCTGTAGCACATGGTGGCAAATTCTTAACATTTTCCCCAATAATTGTTAGTGCATGTAACACTGACTTACAGCCAATAGCTAATCAGTCTCCATTTATATGTCCCAGGGAGTGCTTTAGCCTAAAGAGGTTTCTCTGTGAAAAACTAGAAAGGGGACCTTCCATTGCAGTGTGGTGCTTCCAGGCTGTTGAATCAGCTGCTACATTAGGTACACACTTCCTCACATGGATCACTCCTCCAGGGAACACTGGTTTCTTTTCCTCCTCTGCTTGGACAAGCTACATGGCACCTGTAAGCCTTGAATGAGCTTGCCTTAAAGAGAAGTATTTTGTTGCTTGGGAAGAGAAAGAGGCTAACTGCTAAGACTGAAATTACCCACATCTGCTACTACTCTAACCTTCTTCATGATACATAGGAGTTGGGAAGAATTTGATGATTTCCCCAGTGCACTGTTCTGAAAAAAACATGTGATGTTACTTAATGTGCTTCCCTGGTCAGGTGCATTTGGATTAGTTGTACAGAGATGGAAACAAAAGCTGTATGACATTCAGCTGCAAACTTCTATCTGATAGCACGATATCAGAGTGCTGCATCTCATAGCCAGTGGCAATTATTTGTGAAAGAACGTAAGGTGAACATACAGCAACATAACACTCTTCTTGCTATCTTTCTCGATTTTGGAAATCTGTGGTTTGGAGAATTTGCAAACCCAGGGGCTGCATGTCATCTTTTGGTTTAAGTAGTCCCTGACTTCTCCCTCATGATCTGAGATATCCCAATCCTTAGTAAATGACAGAAATACATAAGCACTAAAATGTCGCTAAAACAAATATAGCCTCTTCACACTAGCACGGCTTTTTGGTTGTTTGCTGTGGAAGATAGTGTGAAATAATGCTCTGTGTCTTAATTAAGATGAAAGCAGGGGGGCATGAAGAGGAAGGGATGACTGATACCTCTGTTTTCAGACGAGTTAATCTAGGACAATCCAAGCATCTTCAGACTTCCATGATTAAGAAATACAAAACAGGTAAACAAGATAAAGTTTTCCAAATCTCACTGAAGTTCCAAAGTGAAGCTAATTAAACAACAGACAATTTAGCAGTTCTATAAAGTGGTACATTGTTCCACACTGACTGTCGGTTTAGTTTTCTAAGGCTAAATCCTCATTTCTGAGCTCTTGCAAAAAGCAAACCACTGCCAGCACTGCTCCATGTGGCCAATTTAAATTTCTGATGGCCTTATTCCTTTTATTCAGATTCCCATCCTGGAACTTTTGTGTTTCACATTCTGATCACGGCTACTGTATATCTTGCTCTGTCTTGTCTGTAACCCTACAGAGTCCCAAGCCCAACCTTCATCAGCTGGTGTTTAGTTAGTTCTGTATCTGTTCTGTGACCTAGCCTACCTTTACTCGTATTTCAGTCTGTGGCCCACATCAGTCGCAGCAGTTGCCTTGGTCATTTCCCCAGCTTTGCCCATGCCATTCCTCTGCTCACCTAGCACTTCTCATCTGTTACACACAACCTTCTTTTGCCTTGACCCTTAACTTGGGTAGTCCCTGAAAAATTAACTTTATGCTGCCTACTCTACGAAAACCTTTTCATACACTTCTCCTGCCATTCTAGAAAGTCCCTAAATCTACTGCTTCCTCTTCCTTCAGAGGGTCATGTCCTCCATGACAAACGGGTAGGGCAGATGGTAAGCTAGGATCTCAGTTAATAATCTGCTGTCATTTTTGTGTGTGCATGTACACGGTGTTCACATCACTAGTTCAGGAGACTATATTCTCATGTCACCATTGATGGATTAATTCCAATCACATCAAAGACCTTCCATATCAGAACAACAACAACAACTGAGCTGCTTTAGGACAACCAGGAACAAAAAGCCAAGCGTAAACTGTGCAGGCGCTGTATACAAATTCTCTTGAGAGGAACATGAGCAATAGGGACAGTCTTCCAGAGATGATTAGACAATTTCTTATGCCTGATCATCTTTAGAGATCACCATAAAGCGACAGCTTTGAGAGACCCTGTTCACCTGACACAGTTCCCTTTTTGGTCAGAATGGCTAGCAGAAATGCTTAACCCATCTGAAGCCAACCTCAGTATAATCTATGACACTAATACCAGTTTTACATAGGGCATGGTGGCATATAGTCTCCACAATCAGCAGAATAAAAACTGAAGAAAATCTTCACAAAGAAAGGGCATGAACTTTACTTTACAAACTTTTAGTTTTACTGTCTCCCCAAAGTGGCTCAAAAAGCAGAAATTTCACACACTCCTGTAGGATTAGAGCAGAAGGCCACAAATAATACAGAAAAACATTTTCAAGATTTGTCCTATAGAGCTTTTGGGCTAAGGTTGCTCAGATGCTATAAATTCTCCTTTAAGTAATTAGATAGCAAGGACAAGAATTCTCTCAGGAAAAACCCCCAAACCAATACACAAACAAACAAAAAAGACAACTCACCACCACCACCAACAAAATTATGTTTGTAATTTGCAGGTTAAACCATGCAAGATTTCCCTAACTTCTATGTAATGAGGAATTCCTAATGCATTTTTTTCAAGAAAGACACAATTTTAGAGAATTTCAGATCTAAACATTCCCCAGGCTTCGAAGAAAATCCAAATATGTATGAGCCAGAAAATAATGAGATCACTGGAAAACTTCACTGGTTTAAAGCCTCTCTAAAGTGGCTTGAGAAAGAACAAATTTTATGTGATAGCTACGTAGGAAAAGAAATACAAGGCTACCCTGGAAGAGGGGACAGAGTTTGCATTGATACTACCTTCCAATCATACTTCTTGGCCTGCATACAATAAAACTGGTGCAGGGAGGAAGACATAGCTAAAAAGAAGCTAGACAGAGACATCTAAGTGTAACTGAGAGTGGAAATAAGTCTTGATGTAGAGTTTGGTATTTCTAATTTTGTCAACAAAAATCCTCCCTAAGGAATCAGGCAAGTTTGATCTTGCTAGGTATATGGGCAACATCTCTGTGCCCATGAAAAAGGTCACCTGCACACAATTGAGATGGTCTCATTTTGCAAACAGAACTGCCCACATCTTCCCAGGTAATTTTACCTGAAGTAGTTTAGCAGCAAAGGAGCAGACTTACATTTTTCCCCTCTTTCACACACTGTAAATGCCTGTCCATGCTATTGGACAGGATGAAATGCAAAGGTGCTAAAATAAATAAATAACTAAATAAAGCTGTCCCCATGTCCCACCACCCACCCCTTCCTGAGGTATGACTGGCTGTTTCATAGGCAGGAAACGTGTGAACACTTGGGGGGTGAGAAAAAACCAAGATCTCATGAGGTTGCAAGCTTTTTCCAAAGGCTTAAATACACTTCAGATAAAAATCTAAAGAGACAGAAGAGTTCCAGACATCTTGAGCTTTACCCTTCACTAGATTCTGACTCAACTGATTTCGATGCTGTCTTCAAAAAGAGGAAGAGAATGCACCCATGTGGACAACTCAGTTCCATTATGTGCCATGTTTCAGCTTGAAAACTATTTTTTCCTTGCTGCAGAAAAATCTCAGTTGGCATTCTCCTGCTTCACAAGTCTAATTAAAACAACCCTATAGCAAACTACATTTAAGCCAACTCAATTTTGTGGGTTTAGGGGTTTTTTAAGTATTATTATTTTTCCTCTGAACTGACATTTACTTCTTTCATTATTCCGTGGTCTCAAAATCTTCTACCTCTTTTTACTGAGTCAGATCCTTCTGCCCTTACTCCAGCAAAACTTTCCTCCATTGCAAAGAGCCCTGGAAGAACATTTCTAGAAACTTTTTCACAGTTCATTTATATTTCTTTTCAAACCAGCTTGAGCTATGCTCTTTTGCTCACATCCCTTGAGTGCTTATGTGTCTGAGAGTTATAAGCACAATCCCCACACCAAAGGTACTAACACGTGAATGCTCAATTCTCCCATTTGCCTCCCACCTTGCGGTCCAAGTTACTCAATAATCAGCATTCTGCTTGCATCATCAAGGAGCGGAAATACTTAGGGTCTATAGCAGCTGAGCAAAACAGAGCAGATGCAAAGACACAGAGCAAGAGATTTTCCACAAAAGAACTTGCCCAGTAACAAACAGCTTGAGACGGAGCAAAGCATTTGGAGGCCACGTGAAATGCATTACCCACCCTTTCTGCCTCACATTTCATGCTTGTACCGCCTCAGTAAGATGCTTATTAATCCCAGGATCCTGAGTTTGGCAATTTTAGCTGATGGGTGAATTGTCATAAAGTCTCCTGTCAGCTGCTATTTGTAGTGATTGCGCTATGAGCTTGACATGCATTGCATTGTTCAGGCTGGTTTTGTTCTTTTATTTTGCTTGTGCTGGCTGCCTCCTGGAACCTCTACTCTGCCTACTTCCTGAGGATTAAAGCATGTCTTCTGGGCAAGGAGATGCAAGGACCACCTGCAGATTCTGTTTATATATCCAGCCTTGTAGCCTGATTGATCTCACAATAGGACTGCATAATGTAAACACTTTATTATTCCACTAAAGGATATGTGCTGTACCACCTATGGTCCCTCCAACCAAGAGTCAGTTTTAGATGGTTAAAATTTGTTAAGCCACACCAAAAGAAGCTAAACAAAGGAAAATCCATCCTAGCAACATGTTAAAGGTTTTAAGTTAGACTAATTAAATGTAATTAAGTTGGAAACTTTAGCCTACCCCCTTATTCCAGGATTCTGCCACCAGCCCCAGCACTGCTCAGGCCCATTACTTCTCATGTGCTGTTTCAGTGTGCCTAATAACAGTCAAAACTCAGATTATCAATGGGATTTATTCCCACTCCAGGCACAGACACAAATTCAACCTTGGGAACTTCTTTCTTGACATGGGGGACTGGTGGGAGACACAGATCCACCTAGAGAGAAATGGAAGCCTGAGGAGTCACCTCTCGTTGACTTTTAACATGACACCTACTAACTTTGCTGCCTTCCAACCTGACACAGCAGAGGGGCAAGGGGAGAAGGTGGGGAGAACACCCTTCTGTTCCTCTCAAAACACAGTCTGTACCTGAACCAGCACTGAGCAGCTCTTGCTGCTTCCTTCACTGAGAATCTTACACCACTTTTTTCTCTCTGCTCGGGAACAAACGCCTCCTCTTAGCACCAAAGGACAAGTCAAGGGCAGAGCCATAGCCATAGCATTGCATCTCCTGGAACTTGGGGTTCAGCTCTTAAGAGTATTTCAACATCATTCTTGTGGTTTATTTCCCTTCAGGATTTGTTTGTTGATTGTTTTGTTTATTTAACAGCGTTAATTAAAAACTAAAGGCACACCCAGCTAAAGCAAGGAGCAGTAACCTGAGGAACTGCCCAAGATCCTCAAGAGGAAGGAGGAGTTTACTCTGAATTTATCTAAGTAGATAGAAATAATAAAAGAAAGAAAAATATGGAGTATGTCCATGTCTGTCATGCACTCTGCACACATCTCAGACTGCTTCTGAAAGTATAAACCAGACTGATACAATTCAATTCAGCTTTAGACAAAACATCCCATTTTGATTAGTAAGCAAGGCATAAACATGCACAGATTGTCAGTGTATCTGCTGAATTGGGCATTTGCATTTGCAGTACAAAAAAGAGCCATAAGGTCTTGATTGAATAACAGACACAAGCAAGGCATGTAAGCACTTACGAAGGTCAATGACACCTAAAGCACATATGCACTTACTCGCTTTAAAAAATTAGAGCTTAATTGTTCAGCAAATTGCAATAGTTTAGTGTTTACACCAAGCAGTTTATCAGCTGAAATACATTTCTTTTTCAGTTATTTTTCTGCTTTGGATCACACTGTAGGCCTTCAACAAGATGTTCTGTGAAACTTCAGAGTGCCTGAGTCTGCATAAAAAACTGATGTCATTACTCTGTTAGATAGTGCTGACTCTCGTATTTTGTGATGGGCACCTGAATTTAACTCCCTAAATTCACACAGAGATTAGTGAGTAGAAACAGTTTGAATTCTGACAATTCTCTGAAATAATCCTAAGAGCATTCCAGTCCTAAAAGTAGGTTCTGGTCTTTCCAATCTAGACTCATAAGAAGAAAAATAAAATTACACTTTGGAATTGGAGAGGAGACAAGTGCAGACCCTTTGTAAAAGAGCCTATATATAAGAAGAAAAAAAATTATTTACATTTGACAGGGAAGAGATAGAGCAAAGACTTCAAAAATGGCACCAGCATTGGTCCAGGAAGGATTACTGCTTACAGGCTTTGATGGGCAAAGCAGCTTTAAAAAATGCCCTGGGCTAGAATTGTCTCTGAATTTCTCTTAGTAAACTTCATCCTTGGAGGTTTCTTTTCCTATACAAAATTCTTCAGCTTATCTTATCTTTACCAGCAACTTATTGGAGGAATAGCTTCTTACTGTGTGAACTGTTCCACAGTTCTATTTGAAAGAAATTCCTTATACAAGGAAAGAAAAGAAATGGAAGCTGACTCTAAATTCCTATGTTCATTGTCCTGCCTCTCCAGCTTTTACATCAATGGAAGTTAAAAATTATTTGACCCAAGAATAGAATCAATTCCCTATTTTTACAAAACTCACCAAAATGTGAAATCTCAACTTCTTCCCAGCTACCATGCCTTCACACCTGGCCAGGCCAGCTCCTGTCATTGCATGCAGCTATTCATGCACCCAGTTGTTACTCACCTCTCCTGCTGCAGGAGCAAGGCGTTTTCTCCTAAACCCTGCTAGCACTGTTCAAACACAGAGCCAAGACAGCAGCTCTCCTTGAGAACTTTGCTAGCACCATCCTTACACAACAGAATGTGTTTGATGTTCTAAAAGGTGCCCATGCTGCCCCCAAAGAGGAGGGTTGCTGTGCAGAGGCTAGAAGGGTTCTCTGCACCTGCCCCAGCAGGACTCAGCAGATGAACATTGTCAAGTCATTTGAGCTCTCCACGCCTTGGCTTCTTCCTCTGTAAGCAAATGAGTAAAGACCGCAGCACCACAGAGGAGACTGACAAAACCATGCTTTATAGTATTCCTAACACAACCCAAAATCTCCTGCACAACAGAGATTCCTCTAAGGGAATAGGTCCGTGGAGCTTAATAGAGATTTTTTTTTTTTTTAAGAATTGCATAGCTATAATTCAATTCATTCTGACTAATGTGTCCAGACTTGTTCTTCATGGTCTTTTCTTATGCCCAATAGCTTTTCTTTTAACCTGCTTGCCCTTCAAAAATTTTCCCACCATTTTAGGGCCTGTCTTGCACTCCCAAAGCAGCTAAGTTTTGATGTATGATCTCTTCTAAGTTTGCAGCAGCAGGGATATATATAAAAAATATATTTTCTCCATCAAACAAAGAAATCCTTGCTTATCTCTTTTCCCACTTTTCCCCCAACATGGAGTGCTGGCAGAGCTAGTCAGCACAGCTGCTGTTCTCATCCCCCGTGTAACACACAGCAGAAGGAACAGTGCTGCAGAGGTTGGCAGCCTCTGCTGGAACAGCATCCATCTTACAGCAAGCATCTGGACGAACAACTGGAAATCCAAATCTGTGGAACATCAGCATTAATAGAGATGAAGCTAAGCTACAGGTTTGGAATCCAAATCTGAATTTTTTTCCAAATTGAAGAACCAGGGACTTGCTTCAACGCTTTGTAGAAACCAAGAGCCATGAGGTTTTGATCTAAATCAGAAACTCAGGCCTTTTCAGAGCCTGGCTTTTGCTTTGGGCCCTTTGCCTAATCATAGCTGGTTATAAAGTGATTACTCAGCACTGCGTGTCCAGTTCATTCACCTTGCAGCCTCTGTCTTCTGTGCTGTTATGTATACTTGGCATCCTTTACCTGCTATGTCTGTGATGAGGTAAATCTAAATGTTTTTTTTTCTTTCGTGCAAAGAAACTAAAATGTTGGATGGGGAGTTGTGGGGATCACCTCAAACATTTCAGTTTCTAATTTCTGACATCTACAGAGAGCCACAAAATGTAGGTGTTCCTGCAAAAGCAGAGATCCTAAGTTACTTGAAGTGAGCTGCTACTGATATGTACCATACGGAGTTTGTCTTTGTTGGTGCTACCGCTTTATAGTGTTCAAAAATAACCCAAACAGGTTAGGTAGTAACCAAGATATTATCTGAGTAAATTTTACCTCAGGGGATTCATTCAGAGTAAAAAATGTTTTAGTCTGTCTGCACGAATGTGGCTCCAAGGAAGATTTTATAAGCAAACAAGTTGAACGGCACAAAAAAGCAGGCAAATGTAGAAAGGGGGAGAAACCAAACAGAAAAAATTGTGACACATTTTAGTAGCTATGTTTTTTAATCCATTAGTAGTGATATTTTTCTGTCTTTGCAAAAAATAAAAATACGTCTGGGCTTTTGTAAAAATGACAGCTTGCTTGTTTTGGTTTTGTAAGAGGTGCAGGCAGGTCCAAACAAAAATCCCAGAACCAAACACCACTTGTGGTAGGAAAAATCAAACTCCCCGAATACAAGCACTCCTTTAATTTGAGTACTTTAAAATCCAAATCCTCTTGTGTCTCAGGATTACACTGCTGGGCATTGTCTGACCATAAAGCCAATTTAATTTTCTAGGGCACAGATGATCTTTCAGTGCTTTTGAGATGATCTAGAGAATTTTACATCACTTATGTCTTCCATTGCCAGTTTAATAAGGAAAATGACTTAAGCCAGAGATGTCTATGTCCCTTGGTAACCTTGATCTGCATATATAGCCTCTTGTGTTCACAGCAGCCTGGTTTAAGTAAGAAGAGAGACAGCTAGCTCACTTTCTTCCTGCATTCTGACTCATACGCTTTTCATATCTGCAGATCCTACCTCTTTTCCATGTAATACTCAATAAGTAATAAGCAAATAAGTAACTGTGTGTGTCTCTTTGTTTATTTACTGTTTATAATTACTATCTTTGATTGCATATATATTCTAAATGCCTTCAACATGCACCTAACATATTTTGATACATTTGTCCACAAAAGAACATATGTTTGACCATGTTTAAGCACATATAAACGTGTCATGCTAGAAATATTTTGCCTACCGTCCTATTGACTCTTGTCGGTTTCAGAATGTATCAAATCAAAGGGGAAAATGAGAGAAAAAGAGAGTTTTAGTATAAATCCCCCAAAACTTTATTAGCCAGCAAGGGCAGATGAACAAAGCCACGGGATTGAGGTGACCAGCTATAAAGCTCTGGCTGCACTGCTTTCACCGCAAGCTGTGTTAGGCACACTTTTGTAGCCAAATCATTTCCAGTCTTTCCATTTACTTTAGTAATGTGCATAGGGTACACCAGCTCTTACAAAAAAGTTCTGGACTGAATATGCCACCAACACTAAAGAGACAGCTGTGGAAATCCAGAATATAGTATTATTAGAATTATTTGTGACTAGCTATTCACAGACAAAAATTGGTGAAAAATATTTTTCCTGGTAAGTATTGGCCAGCATTATAAGCAAACCTGTTAAAAATTTTGTTCTCTAGTATGTTTCTCCAAATCAGTGACTTCAGCAAGCCTGTACCAAAGCTGAACTGTACTACCATACTTGTGAATCAAATCCAAGATGAGTTCAGTGAGAGATAAGCAGACACAATGAAGTTAGGACTGTAGTCAGGGACTTGTCCCAAAGGGTCCCAGATGGGTTGTGTGAGCCCAAATGGAGCTCAGGAGGAGGTTAAGAGTGGAGCAGAGTGAGTGATCAGCAGCCTAGAGCTCGCTCCCTGACCCTGTTTTGGTCAGCAGCAGTCACAGCCTGTGAGTAGGTCTCTAATCCCTGCTAAATTTGGATATCTGCACTATTCTAGGACATTAGTCCAAACTCTTTGAGAGAGTGCTGTAAATATCCCCCTTGTATAGATGAGGAAGTAAAGTATGCAAGGACAAAATGCTTTACCATGAAGACAGGATATAAAGATTAAAAGAAAAAGGGCCACCTTGTTACCTTAGGTGGAGATTTTCAGGTACTGAGAAGATCAGTGGACAACTCTGCTATTAGTTGGAGAGGAATAGACCTTCAGAGAACCCCCAGAAATCATAAAAGCCATTTCAGTACCCCAGTGGGTAATTCAGTGGGGTAATTTCCTGGATGTATTTCTCTCTGTCTGCTCCTAAAGACTTCTGACTATCTCCCATATCCAACTATATTCAGTGCATCAGTAGAGTTTTGTCTTTATGGTAGGTGCATTTGCAAATTCTGCATTTGCTTCAGTTTCCATCTTTCTTTCACAAGGTGTGTTTCTTCCCAGGGACTGGTTTTATATCCCTTCAAAACACGACAAACAATGAACTGATGAGCAGAGGTGAGCAGGTCCAAAAAGAGGAAAACAAGCTCTCTGTGAACTACACAAATTAATTTCTTCATTGTCTAAAAATGTTCTTGCCCCTTTAGTCTTAAACCTCATCCTTCAGTCATTCCTGTCACTGAGGAAGGATGCCTTGGAATTTCTGTATATCCAGGGGACCACGTTTTTGTTGTTCTTAATTTTTCAAGGTGCCTAAAGGGATGGTGAATTCTTGGTTGTTTATCTGGGTTTCATAATAGTGAGATCAGAGCAGTGTGTAGGGGCTACTGTCTGTGTATTCATTATCCTGTCCTTTTAGTATAAGCATCTCTTTCAGAGGAAAGCATCCTAGGACAAATCCATTTACCTGGATACGAGTAGTAGTCTCATTCCCCAGCAACATCAAAGCTACTTTAGATTTTCAGCCAAGGAAAGAACAGACACCAACAGAAAACAAGGCTCTAACTTCTATGCCCATCCATCATGCTACCTGCAAGAGAAAAAAAAAAATATATCAGTGCTTTCCAGTGTGTAGGGAGTTCCTTCGTGTGAATTGAAGCTATGTTCTCACCAGAGAAGCAGCCTCACTTGAAGACTAGAGCAATGCATTAAATTCTGCTGCAAAGCAAAATACCATTGCTCCTTCAGAGTGGGAAATTCCACTGGCAGCTCTACTCTATTAGGAGAGAAAACTTACAGACATTGTCACTGTGATGGGTCTTTTCCTTTGTGCTGAAGGACCCAGAAAGGGCATCTTCATCCCTACTTTGTTCCTCTGTACTTCTGTAACAAAGAAGTAATACCTAAAAGTGATACTAAACCTGGAAAGACTTCCGTCCCCCAAGCAGCCCTTGGACAACCCTCAAATAGAGTCACGATGAGGTTGGATCCTTTCTTCTCATATAAACTAGCTGTCAAAGAACTCTTACTTCTGCCCCACAGTCCAAACAAAGCTTTCAGGGACACCAACAAGAGCAGGTCCAGTGGCAGAGATCCCTCCAGTACCTAAGCTATACCGGCCCCAGACAATAGTGTGCAGAGGCTGTGATGCTCTGAAAATCTCCTTCCTGAGGCTCAACAACAACCTCCATGGAGGCAGAGCTTCCTGAACTTATTTGAAAAACACAGGTTTGTTGTTAAGGACAACTGTCAGGCAGGAGAGTCTGCAGGTGAGTTAGACCTATACTTGCAAAGCCTCCTGTGTGAACAGTTTCATTCACCTGAGATAAAGTTAGATACGTGCTGGATTCTGTTTGTAATATGTGGTTTTCCTGAATGGTATTCATGTCAACAGAGTTTTACCACCTTTAAATTGTTTTTGTTTCATTTGCCCACTCATAAGCCATTCCTGGGAAAGTTTATGGTTTACTTAAAGCCCAGTGGTATTGGGACAAGTTGTGTAGCATTGCTTTTTTTTTTTTGCATTTCCTTGATCAGCTTCATCTACTGCACAGAGCCAGAAAGGCCTGCCTAGCTTTGATGAATGGTAACAGGAAAGTCCTTTCTCTAGTGGCTGAGTCAGCTACAAGGCAAATAAAGGCCTTACTATGCAGACATTTGAAAATACTTCCAGGCTACTTTTGCAAAAGACATATCCTGATAAAGCTAGCATAAATAAATTTACTAGCTCCATCTATAGAGCTGACATATTTTTTGAGACAAAAATATTTATTGCAAATGGCATTTTGTAGAAAAGATTGGGAAATTTTTCTCTGTTGTCACTGGACTAAGTGTAAGTGCCGTGTTCAACTACAACACATCTCTGTGAAACAGCTGATCTCCTAGTCTTGATTTGGTCATTTCTGGAGAAGAAGAGTTCAGCACTGTTCTGAGATTTTTTGGTCATCAGATGACCTGAAACACAGAGAAATACAAAAAAAATCCTTCCCGAGTATTTCCCACTTCCCCATCCCAACAGGTGTTCTCTTAGTCTTGTCTGCCCCCATCCTGTTTTTCAACTTTATTTTGCATGTGAGTTGCAGAAGAAGACTTCACATTCCATGTGGTCTGCACCAGTGAGGCACTCTTCACCAAGGCAAAAACAAGCATTAAGCTTCTGTTTACTGCTCCTACCTGTTTTGTAGATTCAAAGACTGCCTTAATCTTTTTGGCCACAATACCAGCCAAGGAAGGCCTCTGAAGTCAGTTGCCTGCTAATCTGAAATCCTCTGCAGAATCCTTGTCCCCCAGGATATGGGTCACTCCTTCTCCAATCCCAAGCCTCTTTTCATTGGCATGGCCCAGCACTTCTTGTTTCCAGGTGCATCCATTTGCAATTGCTTGTAGTCAAGTGCAAGGCTGTCACATCTCAAGAGGTCTTAGTGATTCTGTGCACCTTGTCCTCCTCAAAATAAAGCCACAGTTTCCTATGTTACACTACACACTTGCTGTCTACACTTCACTGGGAAATTATTAGTTTATTTTGCATTTACACTAAATATCTAAGCCAGCATAGGTCTCCATGGCACTGGAGCAACAGCTGTGATGTCCCAGCAAAATCAAGCTGTAGCCTACAATCATTCTGACTCAGTGAGCAGTAAACATCAGAGCTAATGCTTGCATGCTAGAAACAGAGCCATTTTACTAACATATGACTGTGGAACTTAATAGTCTCACACAATCATTCCCAACAAACATGGCTCTTCTCTCAGAGGCTTATTTGCATGGGCATCTTTTTGGTTTCAAAGTTTCATGACTAAGAGAGAAGGAAGTTTTGAAACACTTCACATCACTGTGGGTGTCTGTGCTGAGCAGCAGCTACTCTAACTTCTTTAAGAATGGAAGAGCTGCCAGCTGCTGACCACTGGACTTCCCCTGCCAGTGGCAGCATGGCCAGCATGGGTGCAACAGAGAGGCTGTGGCTGTCATCTAACCTGCTGTTCCAGTGCTGCTGCCAGGTCCTGGTCTGTCACAGATGGACACATTCATGGAAACATGATGGCAAAGAGAATTCAAAATGAAACTACCCACTCCTGAACCAAAATTCCAGAATTTTCCAAAATAGTTTAAATAAAGCACCCTTTCATTTTGATTAACTTTTTTCCCCTCTCGGAAAATTCCTTGAAAGTTAGCCCATTTTGCAGGGCACCAGAAGGAATCAATTTCAGTGTGTTTTCTAATATCCTCTCACTGAAGCAGAGGCCAGGCACACTCCAGTTTATGGTTAGTGTTTCTTTGTGCCAACTGTTCAACGCAACAGATCTCAGATAATCCCTTCTGTCCTTACAGAGCATCTATTTACACTCTTGGACACAAAAAATCAAATGGCAAGTGATTAGGAAAAGGTTATATGAAGACAACTTTTAAGGATCTTGCAAGATTTTTTGCTTAATAGTCTAACTCCATTAATAAAAACAAAAATTCAGTTGTAAGTGATTTTGTCAATGGTGGGAGTTGGCAAGGAAGGCAAGGAGCTCACCTTTAGCCAGGTTACACAATAACTTGCTACTATTTGTGGCTGGCTCCCAGAGGGCCAAAGAAATTAACTCGTGGTTAGTTAAATAATAGTTTTATTAAAACAATGATCAGATCAAGTAACTGGCATGTATGTGCAGGAAGTCTTTCAAAATACTCAGGTCCTGCAAAAAAAGTCAGATTAAGAAAATATCTTCTAAATGTCTGATCCCTGAAGTAACTGAGAGCGGTAGAAACTGGATGCCTTAAAAAGAAAAAAGTTTTTTTAAACCTTAATCCCAACATTCTCTCCAAAGAATAACATAGCTCTCTACTTTCAGTGTTTTCTCTTCATGCAGATGTTTTCATTCCCTTGTTACAGTAGAGAAATTTTTTTTTCTCTGACCACAGCTTTCTTTTAATATTTTATTTTTAAAAAGAGAAATAAATGGAAGAGATCTAAAGCTGTGTGGTTTCACAACCCGCAGTTGACTTTTCCCACTGAAAGGAGCAACTAGCTAGAAAAGAGGAATGCTGACTGAAGAACAAGTCTACGGATACCTCACAAGTTGTGGAAAACTGCAGCTACAGATGAGCTTGTGAGAGCTACAGCAGGTACAGCTCCTGAGGGTACCTTTTTGTGCCTTTTTTGTGCCACCATGGGTTCAGGAGCCACCTTTGCACATTCAGGTACTTGCAGGCAAGAAGAGCAAATTCAGTCCCAAGTTGTTGTACTGCATGCGGATGATGAGGCTGGATGGAGAGCACCATGGCTCTCTCAGTCAGATGCCTGCTGCAAGAAGCACTGCCATGGACTTGGTGACTGCAGAGTCAGGTCTACAGTGAAATTGCCCTGAGCAAAGTTACCAGCTTCGGTATGAGAAGATCGCAGCATATGGAGCAGACTGCACCCGAAAAGGGCCAAATTACCTCTCAGGGTTCAGCTAGAGTGCACAAAGGCAGGGCGCCTGCAGGCAGTTTTTGGCCCCTATTCTCTGTGCTTCTGATCCATGAGATTACTTGCCCAGTGGATACTTCGTGACTTTAGGAGTTTGAGAAAGTGGTTTGAGGTACTGAGAGTTGTTTATACAATCCACAGCGCAAATGGATGCTGTTAGCAAAGCAAGGTGTGTTCAAAGAGAACAGCAACATGAAGTGTCTAATTTCTTCAAAACAGAGAACAAGTTTCCTTAAGTGTAAACAACGCACACTCTCGTGGCAGATATCCATCTAAAGGTGAATTGTGCTTGCGTCCATCAGTTTGCATTATGTTCAGGTACCGGTGAACACTGCCTTTTGGGTGGGTATAGAGTACTTGGTGAGCTTTTTGGATGAAGGGCAGGTAAAAACTTGCTATGTCTTGTATCCAAGATTCGAGTATTTACCTGTTGGAGCCCTGCATATTAAGGCCCACGCATTTACACTGCAACACAACATGGAATTTTAATGAATTCATGGACTCTGAAGGCCCCCACCCACCTGTTCTCAAACAACAGAAGTCCTCTGCATTCCTCTCAGCTGTACCTACTCTGCATGCAATGGCAGCAGATCAGACTGGGAACAAACAGGCCCGCTACAAAACATAGAGAAAGTGACAGATACTTCTGGGTGCCAACTCAGCCAAGCAGAAAATGTCCCTCCTCTCTCAGAAGCACAAAAGGATCAAAAATTAACTCAGAATTCTCTCCTTCCATCATAGGCCTATATGGCTTTAAGTTATACAGCACCACAAGCCAGGCTTGATTACTTCCATCTTCCTGTTGAAGAAACCACTCTTGCCCAAACACAGACTGTTTGTAGTGAACATAATCAATTGCTTATCTAAAGGAAAAATCAAAACCAGCAGTGAGGTAGACCCTTGCAGAGCCTTGACCAGATTTACTACACTGCACATCATCCACATACAAGAGAAAAGGGGTGCAAATGGAAGCTAATTTTCAACATGTGGCAGAATATGTTTTTGCAACTGATGTTGTAAGCTTCCAAGTATAAGGCACTGTTTTAGCCCAAGGGGAGGGACTATGCAGCTCAGCAGTGAGAGAGATAGAGGTGGACACAGTTTCTATTCTAATATTTCAAAATGTGATGAAACGCTGAAAAGATAAACTCTAGATATTATCAGTCTTTCATATTATCTCGATAGCTACTACTGCAAAGGAAAAAAAAAGTCCTATGAAGAAGAGAGGACAGCAGAGAAGAGGAATGGGCACAACACTGAAGCTGATTAATCTCTATCTGCCTCTAGCTGGAGCCCAAGGAACTCTTCTCCACTGTCAACAATGGTACATCTTCTTGTGCCAAGACATCCTGAGTGAATTGGTCTGACAAATCCCATAACAGGTAAGAGGATTTCAATTAGGATAAGATCTGACATTTCAAAGCAGCTTCTTAAAAATACAACCTGCCAATGACAGTCAATACCAAACTTTGGATTAAGAAACATTGGACAGGTCCATGCATCAAAGGAGAAGGAACGAGATGAGTGATGCAGGCAAATTGCTGCATTCATAATTGAACACAAATCAGAAATGCCTGTCATTGAAGAAATCCCTCAGCTGGTATCCCACCCTAGGAGTCAGACTGTGTAACACAGTATAATAGCATAGTAGCATTTATACATGTGCATACTGAAAACAACGTGCTTGACACACTCCAGGACCTGGATGGCTGTTTCACTGACATACATACAGCACATACATTCAGTTGTAGCAGTGTATTCCTCCTCTTCAGCTACTCCAGACTGGTGGATCCCCAGTTACAGCACAAATTCTTTTAGCAATGGCCTTGCATTTATTTTTACTATAACTAATCTCACACCTATTTCTGTGCCTCTCATGCCTTGATGTGTTCTCCAGGTGCTTAGTGGTTCTACCATTACCTCCCAACTCTGTTGAAGCCAGTTTCACCAGCACACTTCCATTTTCTAGGTAGCAGTCTCTAGTAAAATTAGCACAGAAGACTGGTACCAAAAATCAGTAGCTTTCAATAGCAATTTCCCTCCAGTCAGAAAGGTCTCTTTTCACTTAAACCTGCCTTTTAGCTTACCTATTAGTCACAATTTTTCCGTCATTATCCAGCGTGTCTCTCAGTTTCACATGGTACACCATACTAGAAGCTAAGCAAGGAGGACTGCATTGCCATGCCTGGAAACACCAGTGCTTTTATCACAGTGATTAGGTTTACCTAGATCATGCTAGATCTAGCCTCTTGTGTTATCTTTCCTTTTTCTGTTACTGTATGCCCTATTCTTACTTCTAAAAGCATAGAACAGCTGCTACAAATAGCATGTACTCCAACAGGGCTGTCCTTGCCCATTCATCAAAGACAGACTTACGTTCTCCAGCTGAATGGTGTCTTCCTTCTGCTTTTCAGTCCTATTGAAAATATCATTCTTGAGCCTGCAGTTACATGTGTCGGTTCCTTCCAGATACCAAGAGGACAATGATTCAGCCTTTCTCCAACATTTAACTCGAGGTTTTTTTCCCACTTTGGCTGAAGCCATTTCAATTTCCAGGTTTTTGTAGGTACTAAAAATCTGCTATGCCTGAATATTCAGAATCAGCATCCTAACTGAAACAGAAACAAAGAATCTGATAAATTATTGGGCCATGCCCAATTACCTTCTGTTTTCCCTTTTCTTTATCTGGCTGAAGGAACTTTTCCTATTTGTTTTAATTTCCTTTGCAGAGTCAAACTCAGCCTGACTCATGCCAATTCTCATTTTACCCACACATTTCCTGACCTCTCACATGTGGCTTTCTTTGCTGACCTGTTCATTTTTCTACTCCTTTTTCAGTCATCTGTTAACTTTTCTTCCATGTTTTTCACTTTGCAAGATAGGCCTTTTCCAGACATTTTTTGCACCTTTGATTCAAAGAAGGGCCAGACTTGCTTTACAATCCAGTCCTTTTGAGCTCTTCAGCCTTTAGCTAGTTCCCTAAATGTATCAAATGCCATCCACCTGGAGCTGAAAAGCTTAGCTATAGACCTGCACTTGTTTACCCTTCATTTTAATTGAAACAGAAATCCCTCAAAGCAAGGTTATTTTCTGCTTCATTCTACAATGTAGTGTCAGATCTAAAAAAGTATTGTCTTTTGCTGTTTCAGTGACTGGTGAGGAACACTGTTGGTTATTGCATTGAGAAATGCCTGAATTTAGCTATTTGTTCCCCTGTATAATCCAGGAAGCCAAAGCCTCCCATAATGACAGACCTCTAACAAGCAAGATCTGTATCTACCAAATCCAGTTCTTGAGGTCATTGGCAGATATACCACACTGCCTCGGCAATCATACTTCCCCAGAATATCTTTGGCTCTATTAAGTTGGTTATTTAACTCACATTATCTCTCCGTATGCATCTCATTAAAGGCTTACAGTAACATCACACTGTTTACCTTTATGTCTGTCTTTCACAAGTCAGGTATGCCCCAGTACCTCTAGTCTGGCTATTCTTCTCCTTCCCTACCCTCTCCTTCAGTAACTGTTTCCAAATCTACGAATACACACATAGACCCCTGCCCCATCTCCTTTCTCATATCCTTAAATACTCACTTAAACTCCTCCCGCCATTTCCAGGTGAAACTACAGTCTTGTGATTTATTCTTATGGGACATACATTCATTGATACATCATACCCGAGTACTTTATGTGAAGTGCCTACTCGAGGATAACATGCAACCAGAAACCTTCTTAGTTATATCCACAATTGTGTTGCTGTCTCTGTTGCACCTCAGTAGTTATCCTCATCTGTCATTCCTTGCCAGAGCTTTTAGTAAAAATAATTTTAAAAGAAAAAACCAAAACCTTCTCTCCCCCAGCCTTTACTTCTTTACCCTTAGAACCTCTCTCTACCCCTGGCTCTTGGCTATTCAAGCTCATTTCTTACCTAGTAAAACCTTAGCCCCTCATTTAAGCATGATGTCCATACATTGATTTCGCCACTGCAAACTGCACTGTATTTCGTCATTTCTATTTCTTTTTAATCTTTTTTTTTAAAATATAGCTATTAACTATTCATATTTTGATCTCTGCCTTGTGCTTTATTGTCTTCCTCAGTACTTCCAGGTATTAGCATAATGACATATAAACTGTCCAGAAAGAGGACTCTTTTGGGTTATGCACTAATAGATACAGTCCAGGTTGCTTGGGCTATATTCAAAGGGGGATAATACTTTTTACATAATATCCCTAAGCTATAGTCTTCCTTATTCCTACTTTAAATCAAATATAAAAGTACTTAAACTCTTATCAACTTTCTTCCTTGAACACAAATAAAAATAACCATGTTTGGCAAACAGGCTGTCTATTCTCATTCCCTCTGCTTGCTGGAATTTCACCTTGCGGGAGCTCATGCAAACCATTTTTTATTGGCTTTCGTTAACATAAGTTCAAATAAACTCTACGCTCAAAGCCAAACTTTCAAAAGGTGTCATATATTTTGCCTGCTTTGAACTCATGGATTTTGCAGGCTTTCCCTGTAGATCTGCCAAGGTTAGCAAAGTTCAGAGAACCTAGCCCAAACTGCAAGGCTGCAGTAAAATTTGACATGGAGATTCATCTAGTTTGAATGTTTATAGCAATTGCTTTATACAGTTACCTCCTTGGTCCTTCTGACTCCCTGAAAAAAAAAGCAACAGGAGTGGATTTTCCAATAATGTCATCGGGAGAAAACTGCATTGGAACTTTTAAAGAACTGTATGTTACACTCCTGTTATCACTGTAGCCCATCCATATTTCTTTTTTATAACGAACTGCTGCTGGTTTGTAAGGAGCCACAAGTCAGATTCTGAGTTTCAGCTCTTTGAATTCCCCGTGTGACTCAGTTTCATAGACGTTCTAATGACATTGTTTCCAACACAGGTCTGACCACTCCCTCTACTTCTAAAGCCATTTTAAAACATATCTTGCTCATGTGGCTGGCCTCATGGCATACTGATATCATTCAACAAATCAGTCACCTCATAAAATCAAATGATGATCAAATTTTTTCCCCAAGTAAGTCTAAATCAATTACACTATTCCTGGACTGTCTGCAGGTTGCAGGTCAAGAAGGAATACACACACACACACACACACAAAATGGTTTCCTCAGTGCCCTACACTGAAAAGAGACTGGAAGATGGAGTTAAGTTTTATAGGTTATGTCCCATATCTGACTGAAAACAAAAACGAGTACAAACCATAACCAGAAGCATTGCTAAGCACATGTGCATACTCTCGGCATTTCCTCCTGTTTTTCTCCTTCGTATGTTCTGCACTGGCCATCCTTGCCTGCAGTAGATACACAATACAAGTAGTGACCTGGTCTACGGGTAAACCTGTTACTACAAAAATATTACTCCTGGAAATACTAAAAAAAAAAAAAAAATGGAAGCTGCAAGGGCCATAATATGTGACTGTCTAGATGATTCTACAATATATGTATAGGCATCTCAGTGCTCTGTTTCTGGCATTTAGTCAGAATCACACAGCTTAAATCTTTATCCTGTGTCTTGTTTCCGCAAAGGACAGACCGTACAGGTTGATTCTATACATCCCAGCCCCTCAATGTGTTCATTATATTCTCAGTAAAACTGAGGCTAGAGAGCCTCAAAAATCCCAGTGCTACTGCTGGGATCTCTGTTTCCAGGTGGCATCCCTGCCACTCAGCAGGCTCACTTTGCCCTCTGCACCATTTAACAAGAATAAAGAAATTTAAAGAGGAGAGGAAACCACCAAGGTACTTGGTCAATCAAATCACAGGCTACTGCAACCAATACATTTGCTAATCTCCTTAAAATTGAGGTGTGTGAGGAGCAAAACCAAAGGAATAAACTCTCCTGTTGGAACACATTTTTAGCTCATAAGCCATTGGCTGCTGGGTGTTGACAAGAGTTGAGGCCCTTAGCTAGGTTCTTAAGTATGGACATATGAGAATTGAGAAAGTATATAGAAATCCTCTGTCAAAGGTGCACTGACTTTGCCAATCCACTGACCTCCAAATCGTTTCCGTAAGACATACTTGCTCACTCTCGCTTCTCCTCGCAGATTAGTTCTTGTCTGCTCCCAGGCGCCTACTCTCTCTTTCTCTAATGTGATTAAATAAGCTCCCTGTCTCTCCAGGCTTGTGCAACTGCCTCTCGCTTAGTCACCTAAGCACTCTACAACACCCCAAAGGAGTGGAGTCAGCTGAAACAGGAGCGTTCCCAGCTCTGACATGTAAAGTACTTGCACTCAGTGCTAAATAAACTTGGAAAAATGTTCACAATGCAGCTGTGTGCACAAGATGCTGCAACCTCAGGGCAAGAATAATTATACACAAACAAGATACTTAGGATTTATGTTCCCCTCAAATAAAAATGCACTCTGCTCATGCCAATCTCAGCACTTCATGGTATGTTTGCAATCTGAGGCAGAGGAACAGATTCTCTGTTAGGGTTAACAGATCAGATAGCATCGCTGCTTTATTTTCCAATAAACTTTGGAGGTATTCTAAGCATTGTGGGTACACATTGATATGCTTTTCACCATACAAGGATGAGGATTCATGGGAGGTCTTTTAAATGCCCTGTTATGCTAATGATATTTATTTGGGCAATTTTCTATTGGCATATGTTGATGATTCCTTTTCAGAAGTTACAGGGTTAAAGCTGAAGCCCATAGGAATACCAGACCAAAACAAAAACTGAAGAAGTTACAGCAAACAGGACCAAGTACTCCTAGACCATTCCAAGCAAAGGTTTATCTAACTTGCTCCATAAATTCTCTCATGACAGAGAGCACCAACTGCTTGTGCAAGTAGCCTGTTGCAATGCTTAAGCATCTCTCAGTAGATGACTATTTCTCCTAATAACCAATGTCAATTAACTTTCTTGCTAACAAAGTCAATCTCTCCTTTTCTCAGAGAACACAGACAAAGATTGATCACTGTCCTCTTCATAAACAGCTTTTTAATCATGGTCTTCTCTTCCTGAGGCCCTAAAACCCCTAAAGCCAATTCTCTGGTCCTTTCTGTTTTTAAAACCTCTCAACATACTCCTTGTCTTTGGATCTGTAAGTGTTTGAATGTACCATATCCACGGACAATGCCAAAAAATAAAAAAAAACTGAGGAAAGAAGTCTAGACTGCAGTGAGCCTAAGATCGCTCACAAGCTCTTGAACCAAACTCAGCAGTGAACATAAGCAGTGATACTTAATTATAATCCTGTGCTTTAAAAAATCTCACTCTAAATATCAAGGGAGACTGCCTTAAAGTTGCTTTTATACCTATTTAGCTCTGCAGTGGAACTTGAAATGGTGTGACTTACACAGTTGAAAGGAGACTGTGCAAGCTTTGTTAAAGTTGCTGCAAACAAGGAAGACTCAACAAACAACTTCAGGAGTACTTTAGTAAGCAATTGCTCGCTGGCTGGAATGCAAGTTACACCACGTTAGACCCACTTCATATTTTGCCCCAAGGAACCAGCAAGCTGGGTGGGAGACCAACGGGCATTCCCACCAGTCTGTCAGGCTGGACAAGCTGCAAGAACAAGCAGTCAGTCTGATATTTCTACCTTCTATTTCTTGACCACAACTACATGGAAGAAGAAGTTAATGCAACTTTTAACCTTTATATTTACATCAAGTTCTGCTAAAATTGTAAGAGAAAAAGGTTCAGGAGTTCACCATTTTCTTAGCCAAATAATGAAAACAGAATTTACATTCCTGTGCTTAGAGAACACTTACACCAGGCTATGCAAGTGATACGTGAGCAGCAGCTGGCTCTCCACAGGAGTCTTCTGGAACCAAAAGAGAGAGGCATAGGAAATGCCTGTCGCACAACAACCCTTAGTATCTTGGTTTTAATATTCTGTGTGCAGATGGCCACTATTTCCATGGCCCAGTGCTGTTCCTTGCTACATGAAAAAATAAATTAAAAAAAAGAAGTATATTAACCAGGCATGGGAAAAAGATGCTAGCCCCAAAACCCACAGCATGGAGGAAAATTTTATTTTTGCTGCTGGCAATTTTCTTTGGGTTGGCAGAACGTGTCCTTTTGACTGTGAAAAGGAGCACATGCAGCTCTGTGAGCTCATCTTGATATCCCTGCCAGTGCCAACTAGCAGCAATTCAGAGCTCAGCTTGTTATTGAAGATGAATCCATTACAGCTGTCATATACCAGCCAATTTAAACCTTAGTGAAAACTGGTCAGAAATTGAGTGACTTTAGAAACTAAAATGTTTTTGCTTTTTTTCAGAGGCTCAAATAGGCATATGGAAAAGATATTGTCTTCCAGTAGCACATTTTGCAATTGATTATGAATTAATTTGTGCGTGAATTAGGGCGGGGAAAATATTTTGAGACAGCAGTTTGATCTGAATGTTGCTTTTACTTGTGGTTTGGCAAAAGACTCTGAAATGCTGTTAAATCAAAAAGGCAAAGAAAACCTGCAATTGCCGTGTCTCTGCTTATAAAAAAACATTTTAAAATAACCACATGCATCATTCACTACACAGATGCCACATTCTTCCCTACCCTTATTTAATAGCTAGCTGTCAATCTAAGTTGAAGAGCAGTTACCTGACATTACCATAATAATGCTTCAAAGCTTCATATTAAAGATGGGTATCTTCCTAGGCAAGCCCATAGGGGGAAAAAAAAAAAAAAAGCCTTTTCTCTCTAGAGTTGCAAAAATGCAGTTCTTTAAGAGATGATAGAGTGTAACCAGACAGGAATGATGATCACAGATACTCCTGACTTCTCTTTATTGTAATTAAGCAG
Source organism: Cephalopterus ornatus (assembly GCA_013396775.1). Classification (NCBI taxonomy): domain Eukaryota; kingdom Metazoa; phylum Chordata; class Aves; order Passeriformes; family Cotingidae; genus Cephalopterus; species Cephalopterus ornatus. The sequence continues at coordinate 73,006 of VZRE01010098.1, forward strand.
GGAGAGATCAACAAATCTGTGTCTGCATAAGAAAGGTTTATCATCTGTATTTCTATTAACTGTGGTAGAGAGGAAAGTAAAAGTGAATTGAGACCTCTGGCCATTAACATAACATAAACACTTCTCCCATCTTCCAGGATAAGCATTATGCTTCTCAGGACAGCTCACATAGAACCACTTTGATGTTTAGTCATTCTCAAAACGAGCTCCTTTCACATGCTCCTGCTGTGAGCAAACACTGCAATGAAAACTTGCCTGTGTCACAGGTTTGAGAGATGCTGCTATCTGTACAAGCCAAAAAAACTCAACATCTTTCAAGCTGAGCTAATTTGATATTGAGTTTGGGGAACTGGAGCTGACATTTAAAAGCACTGTTTTCTGAGCAGGATTAGAGGGAGATGGCAGGACACAAAGATGTGCCGAACATCTGAGACACACAATTGACTCCTAAAAGTGTGAGGAAAGGTGAGAAATCAAAGCACAGAAATCCCGTGAAAAAGGGTCCAGGTGCTTAAGTGAAAGAAAAGTACAATTAAGCAATGGCTTACCAATATATATAGGTCCTTTTATTCTCTCTGCAAGAGACTAGAGAAGCCCAGAACTAGAGAGGAATTAGAAAGCAGAAGGCAAGAGGTGCTTAGCAGGAGAACGTCCAACAGCAAATGCACAGCAAGCACCAAGCATGTCCACTCTCCTTCCAGCACGTATTTAGACTACAATGGATGAGTGCAGAGCACAAACTTTCCTTGGGAGCTACTATCATGAAAACTATTGATGCCAGCCTCCATGATCAGCAGACCCCTCGTGCAACCTCCTGCTTACTAGGCCTTCCACATCTCAGCTTTCCACTTACCAGAAACTAAGTGTTGCAGGAATGTAGCTGTGCCAGTCTTCCATGTTATGAGACGAGATTGCACAGACCTCTGACACATGAGATTACATAAAGGGAAGCCATTAGGAAATGGTACAAAACTCCACGTGTCTATAAGAGAAAAAGGAAAGGTAAAGACAAATTTCCTTCATGAACTCACTCCCTCCTAAGAGAGAAATCCTGACACTTGCACTATTCAGCACAGGAAGAATATGCTCCCAGGAACCATCTTCCAGTAGCCCACCACACTAGGATTTGTCACCCTAGTGAATATCCTTCAACTTTTCTTTCTCTGAACACAGACATCATATCAACCAAGGATGGACAGAAGTAATATCTCTCAGCACCTTCCCCCAGTAGCTTCCACAGCTGATAAAACTACCTACATGACAGCAATGGCACCTACTCAGGACTCTGAGACACAGTATTCATTCAAGGCAGGGAAGCCTTGTTTTGGGCAAGGCAGAGTATTTATAAATTTGTATGCAACTATGTTTACTCTGATACAATTGGATTGCTTCATACAAACCTTTTGACTGAAACAAGATGAGATAATAGGAACCCTGACTGTTGGAAGACAGCTTGGTTTCAATTTGAATATATGTATTCATTTAAGCCTTCACAAGGTTTCCCATTGACTCCGCACATCAAAAAAAAAAAAAAAAA
>VZRE01010098.1:74555-129154 GCA_013396775.1 Cephalopterus ornatus
AAAAAAAAAAAAAAGCAAAGTCAACAAAGAAAGGGAGCCGCAAAAGCTCAGAATGGTATTTGTGAGCTCACGCCATGACAGGAGAAAAAACAAACACCACAACAGTTTTGGATATCATGGGCTCCTTTCACAGTAGTTCACTTAATGTCACTGTTTCCCTCAGTTCACTTAACATTACTGTTTCCCTCTTATTCTGAAATAGAGTTTTCCTGATGTAGAAGAACGGGGACGAGGGGGAAAAACAGTTTTATAGTACCAAGAAAATCTCTTCTAATTCTTCGTTCACATTGACTATTAGCATACAGAAAAGCTTCTGTGTCGGAAAAACAAAGTACACAGCTTTTGCTGTGAATCAACACAAGACCCATCACACAAAAGCAATGTGTGTTCAAATACATGCATCAACATGTACACAAACACGCATATTCGTTCACGTATGCACACGCCCAGAGGCAGTGACTACCACTCTTTCTAGGGGAGTTTCTTCTGTGCTTTTGAGAACAGCACTTTTCAGTAAGAACATCCACTTCTGAATCAGTTTTTAAGTACTGGATCTAAACTAATAATAGGCCTAAGCAGCAAATCCGAATTCAAGTTCAATCCTCTCCTGAATCTGACCACAAATGTTCTGTGGCTTTTCATGGATCTATCATACATGAAAGCCTTCCAGTATTAACTCATGAAACTTGTGGAGCAAAACAGTAGTAACACGGTTATGAAGAATTAAATTCTTCAGTCACGAAAAATATAAGTCAGTATTCGATGTATTGCAACAGTGCTTTTCATTAAATGTTTGCACAAAGTATAGCAACCATGACAAAATAATTTGTGGTTTATGCATGCATATAGTTACATTAGACTGCACAGGCCATTTAAATAGTGCATTATGTTAGCAATTATCGTTACTAACCCTACGTTAAGAAGTGTGGGCAGACACTTCATTAATGCACACACAGATTGCCAGGATATTGTGCTGTCTCCTTGTCTCCTTGCTAGAAAAATATAGAATACAGTAGCACGATTGAGTGGGATGATGAAGTCATCTGGCAAGTCTCCACAGAGTGATGCACCTAGGAGCAAATGACATAGCATATTCACACCACCCACTGGATACACCACTGGACTGGAATTCAGGCGCAGACAGACATTGCAATGATCCCCATTGCCCAAGCGTGGACAAGCCACAAATCAAGCCTAACGCCCTGTATCTGTGGAGGAGGGAACACTACTGCTATCTTTCTTAACTTTAAATTCTAGCAGAAAAAAAAGTACTGGTAAAGCTACCGAAAGATAGGGTCGCCCAACATTTCCCATTCTAAGTACTTCGTTTTTCGTCTACTATAAATTGACTAAATGTAAGCTATCAGGTCTGAAATTTCCATGGCAGGATCTGTTTCCAACTTTTTTTTTTCTTTTGAAATTAAGATGGTACAAACAAATCATCTTCTAATCCTGAGAAGTGGAGATACCCGCTTTATGAAAAAATCTGCATAGGCTAATGAAACACAGGCTGCTTTGGTTCTTAGCTCCCAATCTACAGATACAAAAATGACAAATTCACAAATAAATGAAACACTTGCTTTATATCAAGAAAATATGAAGGCAAGATACAAGAACTCTTGCTTTTAAGATCATGTAATCTAAACATTGTTCAACAGCTATTACTAGTAAAGGCTAACAACAAAACACAGGTGTCAAAGAAACAATCAAAAAATTATTAAAGAACACTAAGCTGCAGACTCTCCCTTTAACAAAAAGAACCAGCTGAAAGTAAGAAGAAAGGAAAGGTTAATAAGGCTGACTTGCAATGCCCACTCAGAAATCTCTTTTGTTAAGAGGCAAGTATCAACAAAAGTAAGCATGAGTTTCTCAGAAAGAGGTGTTTCCTGTTGTGTTTTTGCATTTATCAGATTGTGGAGGACAAAACTCCACATCTCTTTAGCAAGAATGGTAATTTAAATATCTATATTCTTTGGACAAAATAAAGCATTATGATGCATTGAGGGTGAAAGAAGACATTCACTAACAAGCTAGAACAGAAAAGGAACAAGTAAGTGATGTATTTATTTTACCAGCTACATTTTCTTCACAACTACAATTTTTCTTTTCTAAGAGAATGCTGGTTTTGTGCCTTTTCTGACATTACTTTTAAGATCAACTCTTTTCTGATGGTTCTTCCTCTTCCTCCTTCCCCAAATCTATGCCCCCTGCCACAAGGAGTGGCAAAGTCCTGCCACGTTTGAGTGGAATGTTGACGCCCATGTGGGTGGGTGCAGAATTAGCCAAAACAAGTCCCTGCATTCCTTTGGATGTCAGCACCTTCTGCTGACTCTTTCCTAATATCTTATTAATATGTAAAATCTCTTTCCCAAATCAGCCTTCCCCATTCTTTCATGGTATAAAAAAACAGAAACAGAAAACTTCCTTAAAAACAGAAACAGACGACCTTCCTTAAACAGGTGCCCAGACTTATTTATAGCAAAGAATTACACTAGTTAGACAATTACAGTTTTTCAGTTGCCCAATTTAAATTCCTATAGGTACCTAATAAACCATCAAATGAAGAAGAATTGCCAGTAAATAGCAATTACCTTGAAAGAACAGTACTTTAAATATTAAAGTGACACTTCATTAGTTATGCTGGCAAACAGGTCAGTTTGAATCAAATGGCTATTTTAAATTAGTGGTCCTATTGCAGACATGGGGTGTAACTTTTATTACCAAATACCCAGCCAAGCTAGTGACCTTAAAAACATTACACAAGAAATGGTTGAGATTTAATTAGAATACAGTGCCAGAGGAAAAAAAAAAGAATAGTCTTGAACATCTCTGAATTCTTTCCAGGAAGGTGTTTTTAATAATGGTAGTAGTTTACTCCATTTAAAGGTCCATATCCTCAAGTCAAAATGTAGGCTTTTATGAAACCAGCAAAATATAAGACCAGAAAAATATTTCCATCCCTTTTCTCCAACTGCAGAGATGTTTTTCTCAAGAAACAAAATAAAGAAACTTCAAAGCATCTATGACTTCAGAACTGCATCTCTACCACATGGTGAGTGAGAACTGCTACTGCTATTACCTTTTGCTTCACATCCTGAAATGAGGGTAGCAAGAAAACCTACAGATAAATGTAATTTGGCATTGCTAAAAATAAAAGGCATTCTATGGTGTTAGAACTTATCACAAAATCAGATAGCTAATGTACATTTTCTTTCTTGTGATCTCTCTTTTCTATAACATAGATCAGTGCAAAAAGTTATGATATTGATAATTCAAGCAACTGCTACTTGTAACACCACTGCAAGACCCTCATTACACAGACAAGTTTCTGTATTTTCATCACTCCTGAAAATTGTGTCTCTAACCTTTCTCAGGAGAAATAACAAATAAGCTGTCACAATGAAAAAGAAATAGAAGTCCCAGCATGGCTTGTTTCTTTTAGGCTCCTGTACAGATATTTTCACTTCACATTTGTCTTTTCATCCCTTTTATTCATTTACTTTCATTCCAGTTTCTATCCGACATTGTCATCAGGTAACTCCCCCTTTACACAGTCCTATACAGTGTATTTTGTGATGGCAGTAACCTCAGTCATGAGCAGCTGTGGATCTTAAATTCTGCCCAGCTTAAGTAGAGCATTAAAGGTTTCTATATGTTGTAGCTGAGGAGAATTTGCCAACTACTTACTAGACACCAAAGAAAGAACATGATACTGTGAGTCATAATGGAGGACCCATGAGAACTGCCATAACTACACTAAAGTTCAACATAACAGTTAATGCCCTCTGAGGTAGAATGAGTTCACACAGAACTCAAAGGAAGATTCAAAATAAAGTTTGACTTTGTGTAGTAAAAATTAGGTAGTCTTTCTCTCTAAAGATAGAACCCATTAATTTCCAGGAGATACACCTGTTAGAGGTACAGGGAAGATCCACAGCCCTGTGAAAAATCTTTGAACTCCAAAATTGTTAGAGCTCTGATAAGGGATTTGGGTATCAAAGGAGGGCCTTGGAAGGAATTTACTTTCCTGAGAAGGGGAGTCCTGAGATTTGGCCTGTGCTCCCAAGCTTTATACTAACCAATAAAACACATGAACAGTCCTAGAATCAGGGATCAAAATCCTAGATTCCTCCTCATATGAGTTCCCTAACTTTGAGGCTGCATAGACAAACTTCACTACATTCTTTCAATGACTCTCTTGAATTATTGCCTGACCAGTGAAATAGTTTTTGCAGGAGCAGTGGAGAACATTCCCACACTTACCTTGGAGATGGGAGATAACAGTAAGAACATCTCAAAGTGGGAAACTGAACTTGGTTCTGACAGATCTTGGATGAGCTCCAGCCACTGCGGTGTGAAAAATTTGACTGAAAGAGCTGTATAAGAGAGGAATGAGTCTTGTTCAGCAAGTTTGGACCAAAACTGTGAATACCCATCAGCAAGAGAGACTTTAGGTCTCCAGACCTATTTCTTCAGGATATCAATTGGGTGCATGGAGTCATGTTTAATCGGAATATTGTGTCTCATGCCTAAACCAAGAGAATGATAAGATTTCAGACATATTCTTGTCTTCAGTATTTTTTTTAGCTGGTACCTGGCACATCTTAAGCCTGCTGTCTGTTTTGGATCTCATTCTGAAGAGTCTAACTGTCCTTAATTACTATACAGGGCTCTAAAACACCAGACACCAAAGGTCTGAATTGCACTCAGGGTGATTCTGTGCCTGATCCTGCACTCCATTGAAAGCTTTGCCACAGATCTGAATGGGCATGGAACCAAACTCATTCTAGTCTCAATGAAGCTCTCAGTACACACCAAAGAGGTCAACACAACAACCAAGTGAGGACTGTGTTTGACTGTGTGTAATTATTTTTCCTTGTATTTGTGTCCACTGAAAGCTGTCCAGTAGCAGTTGAGATTGGCAGAAACAGATACTGTGGCCAAAGCAGCAAACCCTGGAATCCTTCTGATCATCCAGGACTCAGCGTCATCCTGGCCCTATATCTAGGAACAATACCCACCACCTAACACCATCATCATTCCTTCAAAGAAGAAAATACCTGTTTCACATGCCAGACAGTTAGAAGAAGAGGATAACAGAGCATATCATGCTGTGCACTCAGCTTCATCTTTTCCAGAAAGGATAGTATGATACCAGCCAACACCCCATTCCAAAAGGCTCTTGCCATACTCTGCATTGACCCAGTGACACAGACCCATTAGCACAGCCCTCATGAAAAACCAGGCTGCAGAGTCAACAAGCAGTATTGCTCAGTTCTCCCACTGCACAGATCACTTGGGGAAAAAATGAAGAGCCAATTATTTCAGATTAACTGTGGACTTAACAAGCCTAATTTAAGCATCCACAGTGGAAAATGAACTGCAAAGTACACCTGTAGGAAACAAGGCCCTTATAAATGAAGAAATTAATTTGTTCATTTCAGCTGTGTAGTCATTGAAATGCCTATCTCATACAAATATTTGTCTGATATATTGATATACAAATATAATTTCAGTATATTAGCTGAAACACTAATTAGATTAATAGCTATATTTGCTTTGTAAAGGTCTCCCTTGCTGAAATCAATTAAAAGTGCATGATGAAATTTCATTAAACTCTTCAATATATTTTTCCATCAAGTGCAAAATTACTATCTCCTGTTATCTTATTATAACAGTGCATGATAGGACTGCCAAATAGATTCAGAAATCATTGTGCCAACACTGTTTTGTGCTTCTTTATCAGTAACCATGGATTTCAATCCCCCCCTCCAACTCCTGATAGAACATATTTGCCATGCATGTAAACAGCAATGAATTTGTGAACATGGGATTACATTTACTGAGGGATACGTCTGTGGTAATCTCAGCCTCATGCTGCCTGGGAGGGTTCCCTCATACAAAGTTGCACACATTTCATTCTGCCCGGCCTGGGTCACAGGCCCTCCCTCCAGCAAGCTCACCATGATGGATGATAACCACCACTCCCTTTGCATCCCCTTTGCGCCTCCATTTTACACTATAAACTATAAGGCAGAGAAATGAAACTTACAAATGTATACACGTTCCTCAAAAAGTGCTACCACAGGGCAAAGGAGCACCGGAAGTAATGGACAGAGGTTTGAGCTAACCTGAGAGGCTCAGAAGCCAAAGAATATATATGTCTCCTTTCCTAGAACAATCGTTAAATTTATGGCTGGGCAGAAGAAGGTTGTGAAAGAAGGCAGACAGATGCATAAAGAGCAAAGAGATGGAAAGTCATTCCTTGAGCCAAGGATGGTGCCAGCAGCTGCACCCAGACAGACAATGATCTGTGACTATTCTTCCCAGCATCCTTTCAGTTCTCACTTCCGCAAGTCTAAGTCTAAACAACCCAACAGGTTTGTCACAACTGCATGATTTGGGAAACTACGTCAGTTCTTTGCCCCTAAGCTTCCTCTATGTCTTGTTTCCCTCTTTCTTCTAACTGCTAACACACAGATATTGCAGTGGTGCGTACAGAAGAAATACCTTTCAGAAGCAAGACCAGCCCTGCTGGACAGCAACAGGTTTTATTCTAGGCTTATACACCTGGGGGAATGAGGTCCCAAACCCACTTCTGTAACAATTCTTCCTGGTATTACTTGGGCTGTCTCCAACGCCTGAGACCCCAAAGGATGACAATAGGGTAGGGAAAGAAGACACGGAAAGAATGCCAGAAGAGCTGTGGCCCAGAGATACTGAAAGAAGGTAGACATGTGCTGCAGATGTATGTTCTTCCGGGGAAGAGCGAATCAGAAAGCAGCTGGTAAAAGTAGGATCCTTACAAACATAAAGGGACCAAAATGAGGTAAGACACCTGAATAGTTCTGGAGTCTGATGTCACATCACGGAAATCTGAGAAGCTTCTCCGCATGACCAAAATTAAACAGGTGCCTTAGTACTTACTCTGAAGAATTGACTCATGCTGTAAGTTTGCAGTTCTTAGCTTGTAAGCGGAACAGAAACATTTTCTTCACTGAGAGACCCTAAAAAGGAGCAAAGAATTATGTATTTTGCTAAAGGAATAAAAATGTATTTAACATATTTTCTAATCTAAATAAGAACTAACACTTTTATAAAGCCAGTCAAATATAAATTAGGTTTTTCAGATATTATATTTAGGACCAGTGAGAAAACCTTAATCACTTGTGAGGAGTTTTATTCCACCAACAGCACTACCACCCACATAAGTCTGTCCATGTGTTTGTGTGGAAGAGTGTCGTGTCTTCCTGTAGCACTCATGTTGGAATTAAAATACCTTGCATTGTAGACGCATTAGGAGTGCTTTATCATGCTCAGCTGTTGCACAGAGTGGCTCATTATGATTGGGTAACTCAGCCATTAAGCTTTACAATAAGCCCACGCTGAATCCTAAAAAGGGAGCCATATATAGGCTATGGAGGTGTTGAGTAAGAGGAGATTTACTGTGCTCTACATAATTAATTTTGCCTTCTATCTTTCCTGTATTTTTAGTAAAGCTGCTAGCTGAACACACTGAATAATTATATCCCTCTGATGCAATTTCATCAAGCATCTTCCAACCTAATGAAGCCCTATTATGTTCAAACTGTTCATGACCATGTCACAAAGAACAAATGAAAATCCTTCAGCCCAGGTACCCAGGAAAAATACAGATTTTTTTTTTTTCCCTCCACAGCTGAAGCTCCTGGTTACTTGGGAACATGGATAGGCATTGCATCAGACTCAGCATCCTCCATTATCCATGTTAGCAATTGCTCACTGCCAGGCAGCTTTTGGAAGAAGCAACTTTTGGACAAGAACACGGGGAGGGGGAAAGCACCCAAATAAAACAGTACCTAAATAAAACAAACTGGAGGGGAGGAAAAGAAATAGCAGAAGAGTGAGAGAAAGGGAAACTGGGAGCATTTGGGCAAAGAGACCGGAGCTGGAATGCAGTAAAGAAAAAGGCCTGACCAGAATCAGGTTAGCTGGTAGAAGGAATGTGTTATACTGAACACAAGGGAGGAGGAGAGATCACACCAGATGGTCAGGAGCCAGAATGAGGAACCAGTCAGTGGTGGAGAAAAGGAGAGGACGTAGAACACTGGGAGATGAGACGCATATGAAAACAAAGGCCAGGATATGGAGTTATCCTGGATTAGCTGCATGAGAGAATCATTCTAATGTCACATTATAGCATTTCTGTTTCTCAATTCTATCGCAAAATACAAGCCAACTTTTTACTGTAATTCTTGATGTTAAAAACAAATAAATATTTTCAGCTGGTAAAGTCACGATTTAGGGTCTTAAATAATAGCAGTGTTAATATTCCTCTTGAACACTAGCCATTCTAATGCAGCCTGTATTAAGATGACTACTTGCTGTTCTTTCCCTCTACTTATTTTATGTCTGTGTTTTCTTTCATGACTGAGGTATGAATCTTTCCAGCATGTGTCTTTAATTCATAAATATTAGGTTGGGCTGTTTCTTCCCCCACTGATTACGAGTGCAATTAAATGTATTTTTTCAAAGGAAGTTGTTAATACTCGTTACCAATGTCGTTCAGAGCTCTAGACTGCAGCACAGACTCATATGCACACCTGCTAGCTCTAGTTTATCAGAGAACTTTTTTTAATGGAATTCTTCCTCTGTTTAAAGATTGACCAAATATCACAACAAGCAAATCTGGCTTAAAACTCATCATACTGATTGATGTATTTAATAATCCAGCTGGATACCTCAAAACACTTCAAAGAAGAGTAGGGACTCATTCCAGGATTGCAGGGCTATTCCTATGCTTTTTGCAGTTTGCAATGGGTACTTACAGCTATGTTTGTTCCCAAAAACTGAAAGCAAAACTAAAGATAGGCCTGTATAAACAGAGAATCTTGTGAGTTTCATAGTTTTAAGCCTAACTAACCAAAAAGCAAACAAACTCATAGTTTGATGGGGAAGAAAAGGAATGAGAGTGCTAGGAAGTGAAGCATGAAGTCCAGTATAAATTGTGTGACTACATACATTTTATAAGCAAAAATAATATTCTGTAAGAGAGAAAGTATAGTTTATATAAAGGATAGGTGTTCTCTCTTACCAAACTAACCACACACATTAGCAAGAGCGCTATGCAGACAAGTAGGATCCATGAACCTGATCAACCAACACCACTGAAATGTAGTAACCTGGACTGTTTTCATTGCCACAACCTAGTGGGGAAAAAAAATGAACCAAACCAACAAACAAACAACAAAAAAACCCCAAACAGTATAACCCCTGTGTTGTGTATTCCACTGACTTTACCCAGGGGCTAAAAAATTTTGGTCACCACCAGCAGTCCACTGGATACTGACCAACGGAGATAGCTGGGGAAGTTTTAGCTGAATTTATCACCAAAATATATCTTCTACAGGGATGAAGCAAGTAAATAGATAAATCAAGTATTGGATAAATAAATACCTCATCATTTATCATCTCTATTTGTCAGCAGTTTGTGTTGTGATTCTCTCACATGCTTTCACATAACTCAGATAACTTGAATATGTCCTAGACTCATGACCCATTTATTTCTTTTCTGGGCACTAATTTCCCCCAACTATGCCTCAAACCAAACAGCTCCCCATCAGCCTCCAAACAGATTTTGTTTCAGCATTTGGCTACAAAAGGACAAAGATGGAACTTGCCTTCAGGAGGAACCAGGAAGATGAAATTCCCTTTGCTAGATTATTTAGAATGAAGGCATGTATTTAAAATATTTAGGGAGAGAGCACAGTGGAAAACAAATCACCCAGGGTATGGTTTCCCAGAGTGCAGAATAGGTGCAATGGAAAAAAAAAGTTATAAATCAGTTACAGCTTTCAAACTATGGATGAACAATCTATTAAAAAAATAGTAGTCCTCCACTTCTTGGGATGAAGAGCCTTTATCCTTGTTTATGTTGTGGATCAGTCCTGATTTAAACAGCTGATAGCTAGCAATTGTTTTGTTCCTCTATCACTTCAACAACAAACAAGCAAAACCTCTGGGGAGCTTCCAAGCTAAGTTCCACACCAAGGAAGGAAGAGGATGAATCCCCCCATCACACTTCTATGGAAACAGCTCTAGCATCACACATGTCAAAGACAAAAGCCAACGGACACAGCAATCCTTTAGCAACCTGATTCAACTCAGGGAAAAACAGGGGCCAGTAAAAGAAATCTTGGGAGACATAGCTAGGGGAATAACTGCTTAGGTCCACTCAGCCTAATGGACCACATAAAAACTGATCACAGCAGCATTACTGAGACAGGGATAATTGTCAACACAAGTTATCAGCAGCAGTTGCATTTCAGGAATTTTCTTCACAATCCTTTTCAGACACCTCCAAATCAATTTTCCTGGCATATCCTCAAATGTGTTCTATTTGAAAGCATACCAGCTGCTCAAAAAAATATAAAAATAGTTTATCTGGGCCAAGCAAAAGTACACCCAGACCAATAACTTGTTTTGGATGATGGTCAACAGGTACAAGATGAAGACAAACTCACAGCAATACAGTTGAAGGGCTGTCACTCCTGATCTACTCCAACTAATGCGATCGAGCAAGCAGGGCTCTGTCTCACTGGGTGAAATGCCTGAAGCATAACAGGCAAGATGTGTTTCATGCTCAAATTCCAGGAAAGCATTGTGCAAATACTCTGCGTGGGAAGGCTGTCTTTACATGGCTCATGTGACTGAGTTCAGGTAAAATGTCCCAAGTCTCTTCTTTGTGTAACTAAATCATTACATCAGAAGCAAACTGGCTTACAAACCTAAAGATCTCTCATGAATAAATGCTCAATGGGGCAGTAACAAGTAAAAGATGGGGAGAGAGGAGATCGTTTCTGAAACTGAAGTGACAATTTTTGTGACCAAATCTGTGCTCTGCACACCTCAGACCTGAATCAGCTCTTGTACCCTTTCACCTCAAAGCACTGTAATCCCACTGAGATTAGTAAACTAATCCTGAGGAAGGTAAGTGTTAGACTCAAGACAGATGTGACTGACCACCCAAGGCTGGCAATATTGAAGCCTTTTATTTAGTTCATATAAAGCCAGTCTAAAGCCCAAACAGCATGAGGGGCACAGCTCCCAGTGTCTTGTAAACGACATTTCAAAGCAGCAGAGAGGTTTTACACCCTCAACCTTTTCATTAATCTGATGTATTATCTATCTCTAGATTATGCTGTTCCAAAATACTGCTTCAATATCTAAGAGTAACTGTGCCACTGATGAAAAAACACCTTCTGGGGGGACGAAAAAAAAAATCCATATAACATCTCTGTGTTTCATATAATACCCCCCTGGGCAAATATTCACCGATGGGCTGTTAGGTCAGGTGTTCTGTGTCTTTTCCTCCTCAAACCAACAGCTATATATTCAGTTGCAAAGTAACAACTATCATAATTTCTCATAAACCACCATATAAATCTTCTCAGTTGACTTACTCAATTGAAAAAGGTGTTGAAAGCACTGTTAAACACTGCTAATAGTTTCAAGACTTCCTTGGCTTTTGCTCATCTTGTAGCTCTTGCCACAGAGTAGTCAGGATTTGTTTATTAGCCTCTTGTTGGATCTGACTGAGATGTTGGCACTTGACGAACAAAAGGAGAACAACACAAACAATTAAACAAAATAGATGTATCTCTTCCGAAAAGCTTTTCAAATATAATCCACTCAAAAAGAGCTGAGTGGAAAGTCAACAGTGTAATTCATTCATACACTCCCCCAAAGACAAACATGGAGCATAGAACTGAGGAGGTGTTTTGCGTTTGGTTTGTTTCTTGTGCTTTTTTAGAGTGTGTAGTATAACACATGCACACACACTTAAAGCAACTGCTTTGTCCAATTTGGCACTTCACTTTGTATTCCTGCTCTGTCAGCTGGATGTGGGAATCACAATGACAAATGAAGAAAACAAGCAGTCTCCTGATTTTTTTCAAGTCTTGCTGCAAAAAGAGACAAAAATGATGCCCCAGTGAACTTCAGGCTTTAAGGTTCTTATGGCTGTTAACTAACTCAACAAGTAAACAAAGGAATCCCAGTTTACCGAGTTCTGGGAGAGCTGTCTGGCAATGCTGCATCATCTGACACAGGATTTTGTCCCAAATATATCAGTGAAAGGTGCTCAAGACAACACTTGTACCTAAAGGGCATCTAAAAGCTACGAGCCTGTAAGTAAACTGAAGCACAAATTATGCTTCTCTCTCTTTGGTATGTTATCCCAAACACATACAGTAAACAAAAATTAACACATCTTGAAATCTCTAACCCTGTGCCAAATGCAGTCACAAAGGCCTATAAGACACGGGTTAATGAACTAGCCAAGTGGAAGATGATGTCTAGCTATAATTTCACATCAGACTAGCATCTGCACATCTATTGGGCATGTTGATGGTAAACACAAACTTCTTAGCATAGATACTGATGATTAATTCTTTATTCCCACCAAATTAACAAAGATCCCTAACGCGGTCGAATAGTACACTCACTAGACAAGTATAATAGAGGGGTAAGATGAAGGACTCTAATTATCCTAATTTGGACAATTTATTTGAATATCTTGCCTTTAGAGAGTAAAGAAGCCTAAGGGAGTTTGGTCCCAAATCCCACATCCAAATTCTTTAGACTTATTTAAAAATCTAGTTCATGAACCTTGGAGTAAGTCTCCTAAATATCTCTTGAGACACCTGTCTGAGCGTCTGAGGGCTTAGTACCTAGCCACTTTGTGGATGTTCAGCATACCTGAGGAAAAATGGCTGCCCAAATAAGGGAAACGTGGAGGACACAGTCAACAGTGATTCACTAGGTTGATATTCTCCCTATTTTTCTTCAAGCCCTCACAGAAGGGGGTGGTGAATTAGGGAACTAATACGCATAAGGTCAATGAGCTGTTCTATGAGCAACGCAACTGATGAAGCTGAGTTTCCTGCAGATGTAGGCCCCACATTCCCCACTTAAATCGCTTTCCTCTGTAATCACGGTACCCCTCAGTTCCTCTTCATGAGCTCATCTGTTAGCCTGCACAAGCAGGAGTGCATGTTGCATCTGATGTGAACCTACACATGCTGAGTGGTCAGTGGGGTGTGGTTTAGGTTAGGTAAGAGACCGATCATTAATGCTATTCCTTCACTTTTATAGGAAGGAATAGAGCATTCTAGTAGGAATAAGGCATTAATAGGAGTCCCTCTTCTCCAAGCAGCTATTAAAACTACAGAAACGTATATCCTTTTTGTCTATTGCCCCAAGACTTTATCCCCTATCTAATTAGACCAAGGAATTACAAAACTGTATAGAAGAAATAGAGATATGCCTTTTGTCATAAAGTCTTGATTCCTAAGAACCATACATTATATAAGCTGAAGAAGAATTACTGTGGGATGGACAAATTAATGTCTTCATAAAAACAAAGTCTAAGGGCCATTCAGAGAAGCCCATTTTCCTGTTCTTAAAGCTAATTTGTTTACTTGCCCTAGAGGTAGGGTTCGTTACTTACCATCAATAAAAATTATCATAAATACTTTTCATTTATAAGTCTCTCTGTTAATTCAGCGCCATCTGAGCCACCCCCACACAGAACATGGATTCTGGCAAAAAAAGTTTCTTGTTGCCAGCTCCCTGCCAAGTGTTAGAGAAAAAGTGCATTTTTTTCTGACTGAGCATCATGCACAGCACTTTCCAGATGGCAAGTTAAAAAATGGAGAAGACCTAGTTAGCAAGGATTTAACTGAGGAAGGTGCTTTGCACCCACAAATTTGACAGGATCCAACATGATCTGCACCATCCATCAGAAACTCCACAGATCGAGTTTCTTTAAAAGACAACTGTGAATTTCTTGCTAGAATATCCCCTATAGAAAATATAAAAATGGAAGGTGACAAACCAGAATTCTAGCAGTCTATCAATCAGCAGCAGAAAGATACTTGGAGGTTTCAATTTACTACCTTTTGGTGTTGTTTGTTTTCTATACAGTATCCAGCACAATGAGATCCAGTTTCTAGGTACTAATGTATTACGTGCAGCGTATGCATCATCAGAGAAGTGCACAGAATGTCTGCAAACTAAGATCATCAAAGCTTACAGACATCTCCATCAGAATAAGAGGTTCTCCTTCAGTTTTTCAGACTAAGGACATTTGTGCTACACTCTTCATTCTTTGTGGCAATAAATGTTTTCTGTCAATGTTGTTACAATGACAAATCTTGACTTAATCCTACCTCTTGTGCCCATAAACTTAAGTAGAAACTCTGAAGGCTGAAACAAGTCTAACATGTTTTCAAGCATCTAGTTCACTACAGTTTGTACTTCACTTTATCTATCCACATTACCTTCTGCTTGTCCTAATGAGCAGTAATGCAGTGTTGACTACATGATTTCCACAAGTCAAAGGGATTTCATTAAATACCAGCAATGAAATGCAGGGAAAACTTTAAGAAAAGTCAACACAAGGATAGTTTTGATTCTTAGCTTCAGAATATGAGTAAAAGGATAGGAAGGCCTTTGTATTTTCACTGCAGCTATGAAATTTTGTTGACTTAAATCACAATGCAGGATTAACTTACTTGAACAGCTGTTAAAGTTACTGCTACTCCAGCATCTGAGCACCACTGGAGTGTAAGGCTGTGACAATCTTCTCTATATCTCCTGAGATGTTCCACAGAAATGTAATATGTATCTACATCCATCTATGCAGGAATAACTTTTCCTTAGCCAACTGTACATTGTGTTTCACAGTGCCATGAGGTGACAAAACTGGAAGAAAGAATGGTGCCTAATGCTGTTAATCCCTAGTAAAAGCATCAAGACGCAAAATCTGATCAGCCTGTTGTATTAAACAACTTAATGACAAGATTAATTCAGTGACACGGCTGAGAAACACAAGACAGTAAAATGCAATAGGTAATTTATCCTAGAGTTTTTCATTACAGTCATGAATGTGAAGATAAATGCTACTGATGGGATTTATGAAAGGAAGAAATCATTCTACAGATGGGATCTCCAGAGAGAATTTAGGTTTCTTATCCAAGGGTGTAAAGCAATCCTCTGTCAGAAAAAGCTTAGAAAGGGCTGGTCCTCCTGTCCACAGTCATGAACAATTAAGATGCATATTCCTCCCCTTATTCTCAGCAACACTTAAATCAGCATTCCCTGCACATTCAGTGACCAGGGAGGAGTGGAGAACACATTGGCAAAGTAACGACAGCAGAGGTGTGGAAGATTGAACCAGTGGGACTTCTGCTGTCTATGAACCACTATGCCTTAAATTTATTTACAGGCAGGATACTAGGCTTGAAATCTTAATGATCTGCACTGATGTGGCAGAATTCACATTTCTAGGGAAAACAAAGAGCAGGGCAAAACCCCTTGAGGCATAATGGGAATTCTCAATAACAGCAAAATCCATTCTTATCCAAAGGAAAGTTTCCATGTTGTACGGAGCTCTCCCCCTCCCCAGCAGTAGCTGACCATTTAGCTGGGGACCTTAGAAGACAAGAAATTCCACATTGTGTAACTGTTGAAATTTCATTATACCATTAGAGCTGATGACAGAATTCACAATTTATTATAGGGCTAGGAAACCAATACAAACTTTCTGTTATGAGCAAAGCTAAAATCAGACTGGAACTTTTCCCAGAGTATGGGATGAGCAAGAGGAGCCTGAAGCTGAGTTGTCACCACCTTCAAATACAGACGACTTAATTAAAATAAAAAAGAACATATCTGATTTGACTGTTTTTCCCTCTTACCCCAAAGTCAGCACATTGGAAAGTGAACACAATTTATCTTACTGAAGAAGCACGTGTCCAGGTGAATCCAAGGGAGGATCTGGAGAGGCTTGGTAATGAGCTGGTGAGGCTTGGTAATGAACCCTTCTTTGCACAAGTTGGGAGTGTTGTTTCTCCTTATGCTCCGACTGCTCTCTGCCATGTTAGGATTAAACAGAAGCCTTCAGCTGGGTGTAAACAGCATTTATTCCCTCGCTGTGGTTCCTCTGTGCTGCCACAGCAATACAGGTCACTATACTGTCGGTCAGTACCAGAAAACCAGCAGCAGAAGCACACCAGTCCTAGCAAGGATACAGTTACACCAGAATCAGGACATCTCATACAGGTAGAACTTATTCCACTCCCTCAAACAGAATAAGACATCCCTGGAGAAGCACTTTCATCTCTGGACAGATCTGTCCACCATGTGTATACTATTCACCCCGCAGAGGGTGACCTCAAAGCCCTCTTCAAAACCAGCTTCGTGACCATACAAGCAGCAAACCAGTACACAAAGGTGCTGACACAGCTGAAATACGTAGACCTGAGCAGGCCTGGACACATGAAGGAGGTTAGCGGACCGTCAAACATGTCTGACAGGCTGTCCACAAACCAGTCCTGTGGACATGGGATGAGCAGTAGACACGTGCTGCCACAGCTAAGATGGTGTGCAGGCGAACTGTAAAAATCAATTAGGATTAGGCAATACATACATAATGGGTCAGCCCCGTAAATTTTAAGTACAACTGATGCTGCAAACAACCTTGAACTACACCTCCTCAAGGGAAATACAATTACCCAACGCAGAGAACCTATTTATTTAGAGTTCCCTGAAATCACCAAAGTCCCTCTTTGAGCCTTCAGTTGTGCTTAAGAGACTCACACTGGCCTTAAGCAGAGCAAAAGAGTCACATTCTATTTCGAAAGATCCTTTTCATTTTCTCCTTAACATTCTACACCTGGATCTAGCACAAGCTAGTTTTGTAATAAACAAGTTAGTGGGCCTGTGCAAAGCGCACTGACTTTTCACATTACAGCAAAACCCCAAACATACTTTTATTTATATAGTATAGGGTTGCCATATGAACTGACAGTTAAGACAAAAACACTCAGCACAAGTTAATGATTTTTTTATTTCCTTTCTGTGAAGCATCTACTAGGTGAAATCCCATCTGAATCTTGGTTCCACAGCCTTGACTTCTTTAAACAATTCAGCTCCTTTTGTCTCTCATTTGTACTACACTTTGTGCGTCACTCTGGGTTGTTTCACTGCACATTGCACAACTACAAGTGTTCAAACATATAGGAGGCAAGAATAACTTTGTTTGTTTCGGTTGCCTTACAATCAATACCTTTGCCTCAGGCCTGAAGAACGTATGAGAAAATGAGTTTTCTGTTTTTATAAACTTTGTCTATCTTCAAGCACACTTTGATCCATTCTTCCACAGAAATGAATAGGGTGGGGCCATTACAGAACAAGTAGAGGCAACAACAGCGTTCTGTTGGAATGAATGTTAACAGAGGTGACCACACCAAAGGCCACCCTTCTTAATGATCGTGCTTTTATTCTCCAATTCATTTGGAATCTTTATTCTCCCTTCCTGAATTGAACAAATGTAAGCTTTGTGATATCTGTTCCTTTTCGTTCCAGGGCAGCGATGAGGTTTTATAGCTTTGATCTGATCCAGCCTGCAATGCTGTGAAGGTGTTGTTTGCCAAAATAGGAAAAACTATTCAGTTTATGATTGCTGGAAGTGAAAGCTATTTGTGGGGGTGTTTTTTGATAACATGGTAATTCAGACCATATCCTTACCCAAAACAACTGTGAGAGAAACAGCGCATTACAAAGCTGAAAAACTCTGTTAAAGAGTAGTTTCACCACAAAAGACTGTGGTTTACGTAAATGAGGATTTACAAGCCTAAGGAAGAATTGCAGACATTTTAAAAGTAATACAACATTTTTTGAGCAGTTTAGCTCCCTTTCAATCCAACCAAAAAGGTAGTTACATCTTCACTGTGCCAACCCTTTTGAAAAACCATCATTTTTATCAACTCTGCAGATTTGAAAAGAACTCCCTTAAAAAATCAAAGCTTATTTTGATCACCTTTTGGCTGAGATAAGAAGAGTTTGCCAGAATATGTACAAAGAGCAAAACATCAAGGAAAACCATAAAGAGGTGGTACAGAATTCTTTTACACCACAAAGTATTTCAAACAAAGATCTCAGTCTTCAACCTAGGTCTAAACATCGACACAGAGTGCTCCCATCTCATCATCATCCTCCAGCAAAAAGAAGTTTAAATTCTAAAAAGTGACAATATCATTATTCAAGTTACTCCTGGCTCCAAGAAAGACAGCTTTCAGTTGAATCTGTGCAAGCACAGCTGAGTGCACTGCTGTCCATACTCCCCCACTGAGAACTCTCCTACAGTTCTCTTAGAGCTTGATCTTTCTCCCATTGATGTCATGAAAAATCTCCCTCTGATATCAGTATGGCCAGAAGGAGTTGGCATGTAGAGAAATCTAATGAATTGTGGGTGATTTCTCTATCTTTTGTGCTTTGTTAGCTGTTTAGTAGACATTTTTTGCTCTTTTGCCAGTTTCCAATTTCACTAGGGTATGTTGCAGTTTTTAATGGAAAACAACTCTTGTGTGTGGTTGTATTTTGCAAAACGTCCAAAGGCTTTTGCATACAAGCATCCCATAAAAATGCATTTGTGTTTTATTATTTTTAATAATGATGCACTTGATCAAGAGTAGTCTACATATGGCCCCAGCTAACTTAAGCCACCCAGAATGGATGATTTTGTCTGTTTGTCTACAATGCCAGGAGATGGTAGTCTCTCCACTGTTAAATTTGTATCTGAATATTCCTGACTATGTAGAACGGACAAGAAACACCACTGTAATTGTCTGCATGTTATCAGTGTGCAGATTATTTAAAGATTTACTTCTAATCCAAGGTTTTTATTCAAGTGAATATAAAGCTACCATTTCAAGGATGTAAGGCATAATCATAAACTTGTCCAACATGCATTCACATCTAACTACGCATAAGCTCACAAACAATATTATATTAAAGAAGATCCAACCAAAGCAATTCTTGGGTTAAAAGGACCTAACAGAACTAGCAGGATATTTGTTGATGAATTTTTTCTATATTTCAAATATATTTGTTGATTTTAGTTATCAAAGACTCATGCAAGCATACATATGTGTGCCTGGCAGCTGTTCACTAATTTGAAATGTAGAAATCACTAGAAAGAAGGGAGTTTGAGCCTTTACCACAAGCAGATGCAAGGTAGTGTAGGTCTAATAATTTTGGTGAGGAAAAAAAATCAAATCAAGTCCAGAATGCTGACTTCAGTTCAACAATGATTTGTAAGATCATATTACTCTTTTTTTTTCCCCCTTCCTTAGAGTATTTGGACAATTGTCAAGTATTTTTTAACCTTTTTTTAGCATGTATTTTAGCATGAATGACAGTTTCTCAGTAAATTTCCACCAAAATGGTCTCATTTGCTATTCATTGTTATCCTTTAAACAAACAAACACATAAACAAGAGCCAAAAAACCCAGCTAATGTAAAGAGTAATAGTTTGAACAGGAACTTCATTAGTGGCCTTTAGTCTGACAATCAGTATGGTGAGTTGATGGGGTGGGCAGGATCAGGGTGGATTTAGGAGTGCTTTCCTAAGAGAAGATGACCTTGTACTTACTCTCTCATCTGTAACTGTAGTTGATCTGGAATTTTACTCAGATCAGATTTAGTTTCTTTCCAACAAGGAAACGTAGTCCCTCCCTCTGACTGAGCTATTGGAGCCATAACAGCACCTACAACACAAGAGCAGTACTTCTCCTTGGCTATGGGAAAAAAGCAAATATATATGAGGTAGGATCCATCTCAGATCACTCTGGGCAACTATACTTCTAAAGTGTGATTCATCTGACCTATTTAAAAGTTTGCTTTAGCACAAAGTGAGTGCCATAGTAGAAATGTCTCTATACCGTCACTAAAAGGGATCCCAGAGTGACATACTCAGGTGGGGTTTTCTACATCATAAGATCAGATCATCAGCTGGATTCCAGACAGATGAATGCATTACACTTCCTTGTGTCCTTTCAGCACATAAAAAATTGCAATTTCTTTACCAGCAACATAACGTTTTGAACTGTCATTTCCTGGATCTTTTTGTTCCTTGGGACCTTGTGAATATTTGTTATTTTGTCCCGGCTCAGACTAAATGTAAATTTTCACAAGGAGAAACTATACCTATTTTTGCTCAGCCCTACTTACAAACAATTTTTGGTCCAGCTATGCTTTAAAGGTCATTTAAAGATTTCACCCTATAAAATCAGTACAAATTTCTAGTTGCTGAAAGGAAGAAAAAGTTCTTCCAGATAGAACTGATATTTGGAACGTTCATCCAAGTAACTCCTGTTGTGTTCACATTTACCACTGTCAACACTTGCTGCTCTGAGGACACCACAGTCTGTGAAGAAATGCATCATGAGCAAATGTTAGCTTAGGCTGCTTTATGTGGCCCAAATATTATAGTACAAATTCACTAATGGCATAACTATTTTGTTTATACAGTAGTAAGGGTAGCTAAAATTATCAGATACAGGACAAGAATATAGATCCAGAAAGGACTAAAATACCTAAATTCCACCCATATTCAAGACTGAATCCATAACCCCTAATTCAACTGCTGCCAGTATTCTACCTGTATTCTACAGGTGCCTCCATATATAAACTTCCAGTTGTCAGGACACCTAAAGCTCTGCTTTTCCATGTGCCATGAAGCACCCCAGCCTTGACAGCACTGAGTATCTCCTACCTAAACCAAGCAAAATCCAAAAGTCATTCATTCTTCTGCTTCTCTTTCCTCACTGCTTTGATCCATCAAGAGTCTGCAGAGCATCCCTACACACAAGCATCACATAAGATGCAGCAGCAGCTACTGTTTTCTTTCTAGATACAGCCACCATATCATTCTTAGTTCAATTTTCAGATCACTCAGCTAGCATGGAAGAAGAAACTTGCCTGCCACCACCACGCCGCAGCCAGCCCTAGAGAGTTCAAACACACATTAAGCATCTGCCTTGATACACCCCCAGCCTCTGAAGTATATGGTATTCTCCTTTTCTCTCACTGGAGTTGTTTCACGAGCCAGAAGTGAAAGCCCTCACTTTTCTCTTGTGGGGAGAAAATTCTGAAGTTGGATTCCTACTCTATACATGGCAAAGCCGTTTTAGTTGAAATGGCCCATGGAGAGGGAAGTCACTGTGCTCCTTGGAAGCGCTGTCTTATTTTTGGTTTCTAGCCTAGTTCACCTTGAGTTCTCTTTAATTCCACAGCAGGGTCAGTATCTGCACTGCAGACAGCAGATAGACACACTATTTAGGAAACTCTCTGGGAGGTGAGTTTGAGTTCCCTCAGGCAAAAGCAATAACAGAGAGAGATTTCCCGCAACCTGGGGGAGTGCTTTAATCACCAGGCTGCTGTTCAAAAGGCCACCCCCACCTACTCTTCTGCCATGTTTTTAGAAGAGAGAGACAAGCTCTGTTTTTGGAACAAAGGGTGTAACAGGTAGCTACGTGCTGGTGAAGATCCCACAGTATCCTCAGCATTTCCTAATAGAAAGCTGACTACTTGATCCTGATGTACCTCACTCTTCCCACATACCTGTATGGGGCCAAGGCACTTAAGAGAGGTGTCTGCTTACCTTGGGCCAGCCACATAAAAGCTCAGCAATATAACACTCAGTGTTGCAGCATCAAAGTCTCACTTTGGATCAAGCCTGAGGCTGCTACAAGAGGTAATTTATAATGTCAGGATTTAAAATCATATGTGATGCTCATTACTGTAACAACTGACTCTAGTCTAACAAAAGCAGCAATGCCACAATAGTTATTGTTAAGCAATTTAATTGATCCAGACATTTATGCAGAGCCATTTACCTGTTAGGGCTCTAGGCAGAGGCTAGGCTACCCTTCTTTTCATTCCCACATTAGATGACTTATAATTTCTTAACTCAACCTGAAGGGATGTCCTCAGGTTTCAGGGCCTTCAGCGACTGTTCTGGATGCTCATCTCCAAAACTGACTCTGCATGTATATTGGTATATTGTGCTAGTCACCACAGATGACACCCTTTATTTTTGGCTGCGAACACTTTGCCTTAATTGTGTATGCAAGTCATTGGTCTCTGAGGTTCACCTTACTTCACCTCCAAAACTTAGTGAGGTAATATTGCTTAGTGAACTCCAACAATTTTTGTAAGGTGCCTTGAAAAAGTGTGGTCTTCTGCCTTTTTGTTTATCCCCACAGATGTCTGAGCAAAACCAGTGAATTCACAAGTCTAATGGGGATCACTAACAGTAGTCACAGTTGAAATTGTTTAACCTGCACTTTCCTCAGCAGAAATAGATGACAAACAGTCAACTGATCTATGGGCCAGGCAGGAAAACCTGCTGACTTCCTCAAATAAACTCGAATAAAATTTAGTTTTTACATATCAATTCAAACCCCAAAATTGCTTCCTAATACTGGTTCCCCAAACCAACTACCTGTAACCTCCATTAGAGTCAATGTGGAGCATGGGCATGCAGAACCAAATTAAAAGCTACTGACTTCAGATGAGACTCAAGGGGTGAGACAAAAGTCTTGATTACTTGACCTATGCACTGAGAAAGTGCTAGAAAAGCTTACTGCCAAAGGAAGTAACTGGCATCACTGCACATCCTGACTGTTCATAGAGCTCACACACTCATTTGATTCCATTTATTTGCCTCTTCTGGGCAGCATGAGACTCTACACATGTACTTTACATTCACACGTAAACAATAAAAGGAGAATATACAATGTGGTAATAATAATCAAATAATCTCTCTGAAGCTAAGTAGCACATATGAAATGTTCTAACATCAGTTTAAGTTTCTATTGTGCCAGTACTTAGCCTCTTTGTGGGTATAAATGAATATCTTTAAACCCATTCTTCATATATAGGATATTAATGTTTCATGAAGTCAAACATAAGCAACTTACACTTCTTTTCTTTCCTTCTAAGATGAAATAGGACTTTTAGGTAGTTTTGTGGCTAAGGGAAAACTCATCTCTTTTGATGACCTAGTTAAATTGTATTAGTATCTTTACATATTTTTATATTCTTTCTTGCTTTTAATAGCTGCCTACACAGACATACTAATCAAAAAATATATATAGCTGAAAATCTGAAGTAATTTCCTCTCCTTGTCTGTTGATGCAGTGGCAGAAGAACAGATGGTTGAAATTAAAGAACTGCTTAGATATATAGCAGAGCACATTAGAGAAGGAAAGCAGACAGCATTTCTTTTTTAAAAAACCTTTCCTCTGAGCAAACCATGAACAAACCTAGGTTACTAAGGAATTTCTTCCTCTAAGAAATTAAATCCAAGTAGTACCCACTAAAACCAAACCAGGCATTGGACTTATGCGGGTAGAGAATCGTGCTTTCCTTCCCCCTGTCAGGATCAGGTTGTTGCATTTCTGTAGCACTTAGAAAAATAAGTCTAAAATAAACAAATAATTTCCTTCCAGTAGTTACACTGACTCAAGAACACCCATGCTGTAAATCACTTAATGTCAACCAGATTTATAGTTGGGGTGAATTAGATCCAGAATGCTTCATTCCCCATGTTCCTACTAAATAAGCCATATGCAAAGATGTGTTGGCAGAAAGAATGGTGAGCAAAAAAAGGCCTTCCAACCCTGTTGACTGATACCACGTTCATTCTATTGTTGGTGATGACATATTTGAAGAGAAAAACAAAGGTGTATTATTAGGGAAGGCGTGAGATCATCATTGTGGATGGACAGATTCATAATTCCCCAGCCTCTTCTCTCTTGCATCTTCACATGAGGTGCCTCCTTCCATCCTTCTATTTAGCTCTGCTCCCAGCTCTTGAACTTATTTCTTCCCTACGACTACTCCAGTTAATCCTAATTCAATATAATGTTCTGGTTACACCTGTCATGGCAATATGACATATTTCTCTGGTTTGATACATTTTTTTAAATGATACTAGAGATTGTACATATAGAATTACATGTACCAATTTAAAAGCACAAGAAATTAAACAAAGAAATGATGCTTTTTCACTTCCCATTCTCTCACATTACAGTTAATTAAATTATATGTAAAATTTAATAAAAATCAAGCCTAATTTTAATTAAATCACCCTCCCTCCTTTACCCGCTTCTATTTCAGCCTCAAACAGAAGCACAAACCTCTTGCTTCACCTCTCCTCCTACAGCCACTTTAACAGGTAATTTTTGCAGTACTCCAGAAGTTAGGGTGTATGTCAAGTTGAAAGAATGTGCTAAAGAGACAAATGAATACTTGCACAACAGAATACAGGTCAGTGATAGATAACACTGAGAAAGGGAGAAGGAAAGTCTGGCCATCTTCTATGAGAAATTTTTGAGACTGCTTATGAAACAATTCATACATGTCCTCAGATTCACCCTTTGAACCCCTAAACCGACACACACTGGACTGAGAGTCATTACTTTTGGCAGCTCTGGTAGTTCTGACAACTCCGCAAGCAGATGGGTGGTACAAGTCACTTGCATCAGCTTTCATGCTTTATTTGCCTCTAGCCAGTATATGGGACACAAAAGTAAATCAAACACAAACTTTTTCAAGTGAGCACCTGAGTGCATGAAACTCATGAGATTGGCCACTGATTTCTGTGGAACAGAAGCAAGGTCAACTCAATTTCATATATTTACAAACACCTGTCAGTCCTCCTGGTTGCAGAAAAATATGCTGTTCTGAGAATTCCATAGGAAACTAAATCACCCTGAAATTGATAAATGCTGAGTGCCTAATAATTGACATGGGCCTGATTCACTCAGGCTATTCAAAACAGAGGAACAGTAAAGGAATGGTTGGGGCTGCAAAAAAAAGGTCTAAGACACCAAGCAACCCCTGCAGCTCAGGGCTGCTAAAGCTGGTACTCATTAAAACTATTTATAATACTTGCAACTATTTCAGAGCAGACAGTGCAGGTGATTGATCAAAAAAATAAGTTTGTCGTCACTTGAGACAATGTACAAAAGAGACTTTTCTGTTTCCAGGATAATCAGAATTAAACTATGTAGAGGAGTTGAAACTGTATTCAGAAGGCAAAAGAGATACTGCAAAGGTCCTCACTTAGAACATAGGAATCTTTCACAGTTCCAGGTTTTGCAAGCTTCTGAGTAATGTTTGTGTCTGCAAAACTTGTTTGACTGCAACAGGTCTTACTTTTGTAACTTAATCCTGTATTTTTTGCAAAGGTGGTTCAATTAAAAGGGGAAGAGAAAAATCAACATTTTTCTATGTGAATGAAAGACATGAAAGTAAATCCTTATTACCTCCAGAAACTAATCTTTCACAATGCATGGTACTCTTTGAAGATCTTACACACTCCTTTTTCTCTTTCCCATTTCCCCTTTATTACCTTTCTATGTTTGTTTCTTTTTCATATATTTTCTAAATTTTTTTCTGTTTGACAACTGTTTTGTAAACTTTTCCATTTCTCTTGGAACACAATTCAGTGGTGCACCGCCTCAAAACCTACAGAGTTCAAGGTCTGTCAAATCATTGCTCCTGAAAAGCAGTGCCACTATTACATCCTCCATACCAACAGAAGGATTTAGCCTTGCTGCAGCAAGCTCAAAAAAACTCCAAAAGGAAATAGAAAAGAAGCTGTTTGTCTCTGAGACCCTTTCTTTTTCATGGAGCAAGCTACTGGTAGACTGTGAAAGCTTCACCACAGATTTCTCACCACCCTCATGCAAAGGGACACTTCCTGACATTAGCCCCGGAGATGGGACTCCATCATTGTACTAGGTAAGATTTCAAATGAGTAATTTAGGGCTTTCTCACATTGCTGCATTCTCCTAAGAGGATCTCTCTAATGTCTTTCTCCACAGCTGTACTCTGCTGTTCAATTGCTGGCAAAAACCATCAAAACATTGATAATGCTTTGTTAGTGGTGCTACCAAATTGCCTTCAGACTACCTACCATATTAGCCAATATTGCCTTATTTTCTGCTCATACTCCTCCCTTTCCATGTGAACTTGCCTCATTTAGCGCCCAGAACTGCCAGCACAACCTCTTAAAACAACACTAAAACCAGCATTCATGAATGGCTTCACAGGCTTCTCTGTCATATTTGTCATTTGAGCATCTAAGTGCTTCCATAGAAAAAAAACAAAAAAACCAAACCAGCAGCAACCTTTACAATTTTAACAGGGAGTTATGGATAACTGATAGCTGGTTGCTGTCCTCAATATGGGCTGGTCTAGGCATCTCTCTGCAAGCACATTATACAGCTACTGAAGGACAACAGAGGACTATGACAAGTTTGGCAGAGTCTAATTTTTAAGAACTTTTCTTTCTATTTCTTTCTCTTCAGGCTCTCTAGCCTTAGTGTCCAACTGCAGATTGTCTTAATCCCTATTCTTCAATCTTGTCTTCTTACAAGGTCAGTTAAAGGCATATATCTCAGCTCAGGCCAGCTTCCCAAGTTAAGATTCAAGCCTTTGCTCAAAATCAGCATATTTTCCTCCTTACTCCATTCTCAGAAGTAGTTGAATAAATTTTTACTAAATGTTCATCAAAAATTGCAAAAAAAAATTATCTTGGCCAAATAGCTGGCCGAGAAAATCTGAGTCCAAGTGGCTTAGACTTTGGCAGTGTTATCAGCAACTACAATAAAAATCATATAATGAAAAAAGTTAGTCAGTCTTAATTGTGTCATTACCATGTCTGCCTGTAATAACATGGCTCAGCCCCTTCTAGATGACACTTGACTTACAGTTCTGTGGGAATTTTTAATGTGTTACTATATGTTTATGTAGATCTTTCAACATTTCATTATGAGATTAAAATTATATCCCCATTTATACTTCCATCAGAAATAATGGCCTAAGAATACCCATTGTTATTGCTGCAAATTGTAAATCATGCAATGAAAAAAAGGCCAATTATCAAACTGAAATTGCTCTAAAAGAAGGATCCCATTTTGTCACACAGGTGAGTAGAGTCTTTAAATATTTCCACTGTTTTGATATCTATGTGCAATGTAGCAGATTCAGAAGGACAAGTGAGATTTTCTAGTCATCACCCCTTGAAACACTCAGGTAATGATGATTGTGAGGCAACAAACATTGGATTGTTATCCAATCTACAGATGGAGCACAGAGGTATGGGAAAATTAAATTCCCTGACAAAGCTCTCAGGTGAAGCCTGTGGCAGAGCAGAGGCTCTGCTTTGAGGCTCTGAAGTCCTATGCTAGCTCCTCAAGCATCCACCAGCCTTTTTTTCCCCTCTGCGTGTGGGTCTCAGATTTTATTGAAAGATGTCCTATTTTGTTACTGATTTTCAAAAACTCTAGACAAAAGCTAAATACATGCTGTATACCCTCACAGAAAGGTTAGGAGAAGAAATGAAAGAAAAAAGCATTTGAAATGCTCTGGTGTTTTACTGAAACCTGTCTTTTGGGGAAAATGTGGCTGTTTCTGCTGATTTTTGGCAAAATATCATAAATTGATTCATGTCAGCCCAATACTGAAGTTGGTTTAGAGAGGCCGAAACAGAAACAAAACAGTAGCACTATAACCCCTAATTATAGAGGATAACATTATGATATTGCTGGTGTTTGAGGCTGAGTACACCTCCATTCTGTCGTTTGAGTGGAAACATTTACACATCACCTTTCCTGGAATGATTTTGCTTCTCCTTGGATAATTTTATTTCATAATGTTCAGAGCTCAAGCAATTTGAAAAGCTAGCAGTGTTGCTAGAGAAACTGAGGTTAAAACTAAGCTCCTTTCTCCTTTTACACAAAGATAATTGAAAGACAAACTGTTTCATTATTTAAAATAAAAAAATTCCAAATATCTGTATTTTAAAAAGTTATTCTAATCTCTGAAGAAAATAAGAGTGTTTCAATATCTGGCATTTCCCAGTTGTTTATTTAAAGGACAAATTCTGCTGCAGGTTTTCTTTTGTCTGTCATTTCATCACGTTTAGAGCTGCCTGCAAATGAATTTTGTATACGCAACTCTACGTGTAGATTTTTAGCATGCATTCAAGGCCTCTCCACCCACATCTTGTCAAAAAAAAATAAAAAAAAGGAAAAAAAAGAGAGTATCAAACAACTAAAACAGTGATACAAAGGATCTATATAGACACAGAACCAGTGGCTCTTCTTAGATTCTGGCTGGGATGGAGTCAAAATCCTTCACAGTTGCTCTCATGGTACCATGCTTTTGCATTTACACTAGTGTTTTGGCTGTGCTTACAAAGCATCAAAGCTTTTTCTCTTCCCCACAAAGTGAGTAGGCTGGGGGTGGGCATAAAATTGGGTAGGGATGCAGACAGGACAGCTGACACCAAGTGAATAAAGGGATATTTCCTACACATGACATTGTGGTCAGCATATAAAAGCTCAGGGAAAAGGAGGAGGAAAGGGGTCATTCACTATCATGGTATTTGCCTTCTCAAGCAACTGTTACTCATGCTGAGGCCCTGCTTCCCAGGAAAATAGTGGATGGGAAGTAGTGAATGAATTCCTTTCTCCTTTGACTGCACACTCAGCTTTTGCTTTCCTTATTAAGCTGTCATTATCTCAATGTACAAGTCTTTTCACCTTCTTTCTTTTTTCTTCCTATAATATAGGAGAAAGGAGTAAGCAAGAGGCAGAGTGACTGTTGGGCTGCTGGCCAGGGTTGACCCACCACAGGATCCCATGACATAGGTGTGATCCATCTGACATTTTCTCTTAGGCTAGGCAAATGCATCTCTTTAGAGAAGTAGACATCTAAAGGCAATATCTAGTTATTTCCCACTGTCAGTAGTGCATGATACAGAATGAGTTAAACACTTGAAAGAATTGAACAGCTCACTCTCACCTCTGCATGCATTTCGAGATAAACAAAACAGTGGAAAACTCTTGTGCAGCACTGTGTCCATTTTACTGTCTCCCAAAGAAAACTAGAGTTGGTTAGACATGTAGGAGGAGCCTTTTGCCCTACAAACCAGCCACATAATCTGCACTTTTTCTTCTCAAGTAGAGCTGATCAGAAAAATGTTTTCCTTAAAGGAAATAAGATCTTTCAAAAACATTCCAGCTTGTGTCTGGATACTGAAGATTTTGACTTATTGACATTGAGCTTTATGGTTATACTTCCTGATACTTGTATGCATTTCCCTTTATCAATGAGATTGTCTGGCCAGCCTCCCTCTCTTGTAACACGTGGAGGTCTCACTTGCTGTTGTCATACAGTAGTTCATCACAGGAGAGAAACATTTGTCCAGAAACTTCAACTCTGATGTATAATAGGGCACATTGAGGTACTTGTCCTCACATTTCTTGAGGATTGTGACATCATATTTTCCATGTTCAGTCAGTCTGCTGTTATTATCTGAAAATGAAAACTAATAGATTCCTAGTAATTTTTTTTAAATTTTTTTTTCTGAAAATTTTCAACTCTTTCTGTTTTAGTCAAAACCTAACTTTTATCACCTTCTTCTTCCTCTTCTTGCTCCTGTTCTTGAAAGAAAAAAGAAGAGAAGGTTCCAAAGAACACTCTTTAACACACGTCCCCAGTAGCACTTGCAAGTAGCATCTTAGGCACAACATAGGGCCAGTATCTAGTCAATCTGTTCTCTACCAGTTTCACTTGAATCCTTATCTATTTTCTTACATGGAAAAAGTAAATCCATGGACATGCTCTAGACAAAACTGGCTGAGCTACAACATTGTGCGATTAACCTAAACCACACCTGCTGTGCTGTGCCAGGTACCACACTGCGATACTCCTCCTTTACCCCATACAGACAGCTGGGTATATCTATGAGATAGGTCTGTGTGGGTTGCCATTCATGATGATGAAACTGTCTATATACATGGCACGGCATTAGAATCTCACCTTAACATTTACACGAATCATCATAAGCCTTTGGCAGTCTTGTTCTCTGTTTCTTCACTTTCCTATAAAATAATAGAAAAAATAGCACTAAAAACAACCTAATAAACTTCTTCATTTTGGTGCTCCAAGGCAAAAACATCCACTCCTACATCCTTCTTCAAAGATATTTACCCACCTTTTCTAAAATATTTCCTTGCACTTACAGAAAAAGTCTGCTACTTCTCCAGGCAATCGCTATCCTTATTGCTACAAAGTATTCCTGAATATCTACTCTACATTTAACACAGTGCAATTAGAGCCAGTTAGCCTGGTATGAAGAGTAACAGCATAGGATTATACTAGACACAATTATATTCTGATTAATCCCCTCTTTGCCAGAGCTTTTTTATGTATTTGAGGACACTTATTAAACTCTCTCCCCCCTTGAAATCCTCCATTCTTTGGGGCAATCAATTAATTCAATCTCTTCTTACCATTAAGTTTTGCAGATTTTCGATCATTCCTTTGTTGTCTTTGGATTCTCTCCAATAAGCTCACATCCTATTAATTAGGAAGGCACAGCCCAAAATCAGTTCCAGTGCTCCAGCTGATGCCTTATCAGCACTGAGTGAAGCAGGATTACTTCATGTGTCTTGTCAGCTCTATTCCTGTTTGTATGTCCCAGGTTGGCAATTATTTTTATTTTTCCTTTTTAAACAACATTCCCAACTCATGTTCACACATGTGATCCTCTGCAAGGCTTTTTTCTGAAGAAATATTTCCCAGACACATATTCACAGTTGATGACTTGATGATGTTCTTCACTAACAAACACTACTAAAGTGACATAACTACAGGGCAAACTACCCCTGGTCAAAACCTTGATGCAGAGATCTAACATTTTACTTCTGTGTGTTCTGGGAAGTTTCTTTGCTTAGTTTTGTTTGGTTTTGTTCATGCTTTGTTTTAGATTTATTGGCTTTTAAACAAGGCTGGTGGGCAGGGAGAAGATACCTATAGAAGAAGAATCATGCCATTCAGTAAGAGTTCTTGCTAACTACAACATACTTGCATAGCTGCTGTATTTACAATTTCATGAGGCCATGAGGACTGTGTCCCTCAGCTCATCTTCGGTGGCCATGTGCCCTGTGCTCTGACAGAGGGATTCTTTGCTGACCATTTGCATACAAATTGCTCCTCCTTTGTATAATTCATGTATTTGCACTGGGCATGACCACATGACTCAACAGAGTTATCATACATGGTTTTAAAGTGATAGTCCTGTGGTGACCAGTTTCCTAGATCCAAAGAGAAAGCCCTTTTTATTTAGGCTGACCAACACAGTTTAGACTGACCAATGTGATCTGAAGTGATAGTCCGCTTCATTTATACCGACCAACATAGCTACTGTATATTTTGTACTACCACTAACAGACTCATTGTTTAAGAACTCCAGGGGCTGATGACCCAGAGATTTAAGATAAAATTTGGTTTCCATGGACATTCCTGAATTTCAATGCACACGTCCACTGTGCAGGAGAGACAGAAGCCTTATGCTCACAAGCAGAAAGACAGAACTACTTTAGAGAGCCAGCTGTCATTCATAACCAAAGCTGCTGGACTGACTGAAGTTAACACAACATCTTTCCACTCAAGTCTGAGGGTTTCAGGCTGAGCCTGTGCTTGCTAAGTGCACCTCCAGGGCTTCAGTTCTGCCTGTGGCTTTGACTCCTCTATAAGCCTTGCACCTCTTTTACTGAACACTTTAAGCACCTGGGTCTTACATGGAGTCTTCACATAATTTTTCAGTTAGAGAAATTTAAGATCTCTAGGATTTATGACACTGGTATTTGCACGGTGGATGCCTTTGGATGTTATTGAAGAGGGTTGAGACAGAACAAATGGCTTCAAGAACTTTTCAGTGGCCCTGCTCCACAGCTGAGTTACAGAAGATGAAAGTACAGTTTATAAACATGAAGATGAGGGGAAAAAAGAACCTTTTTCATAACAGGAAAATCTTCTTAGGCTTAGGTGGCCTTCCTGTGTCAGAATGAATACCAAGAAGTTTTTTCTTTCCAAGAGAACTGTGCCATGAAACCAAAAGAATCCTCCCTGTTTATCAAGCAGCAAAAAATAACCAGTGACTTCAAATAGTTCTTTAATCTCCACCATCCCTACAGAAGACTTTTCTTTTTACACATTTCAGCTGGTTTATTGCATAAATATTATGTTAACAGTCATTCTTCAGCATGTAGGTGGGATCGCCAGTAGGCAGAGACGGTGATAAATGAGTCTCCAGGTGTTGCTGCTCTTTTTAGAAAATCCTTTAACAAGCATTTATGAAGATTGAGGTCATTTTGCAAACTTATAAGAGTTACAGTAAGTTGTTTCACACACAATTCTTTTTTTAAGAAGTGCTGTCAAAGTTGGTGAACCCAAAGTGGGTTGTATCTTTCTACTTAGCTCTGTTTACAAAACCCATATAATTATTTATATGCATTTAGTTTTGAGGATGCATGAAAGAGGTCAGGGATAGCGATTATTAGAGCAATGTTTTCATTAATTTCTTTCCTGACTGCAAGAAAGCAAATCTTGCAGTCTGGAACTCTTCAACGACCATTTTGCACACTTGATGACATCAAGCAAGTGACAGACAATGGTTTCATTAAGGTAATTATTGTAAACACCAAGAAGCCAGGAGAGAAGCTGCAGAGCTCAAAAGATAAGAGTCTAAAGCCTTTCAGCTTCAGACTGCAGGTCCTACACCAACCAGGCTTAACAGGTTCATTCGAGTATCCAGCCTACACTAAAGTGTCCTCACCATCATCAGCATCCATCAAACCTAGTAACTGGTAACTGGCTCACTGACTGACAAGGGTCCACAGGGAAGTGGAGGACAAAGTCTGTGGTGACACAGGGAGGGAGCAGTGGGATCTATCAGTACAGTAGGCACTGGGAACTGTACTGAACTGCAACCCTTGCTGTGATGCTTCTTCAGACAAGATTGCTGGCAGCTTTCCTGCGTATCAAATGCATGCAAACTATTCTGTGAAGCATACCAAAGAAAAAGGAAGAAAACTATTTCAAAGCCTGTTCAAAGCACCATGCCACTGTCCTTATCAACACAATCCCTTGGCATGGGGAAAGGCACTCAGATCAGGTAATTCCAGGCAAACACCCAAAATACCAAAATACCATTCTGAATGCTCCTCTGGCAGCACTTGAAATCAGGTAGCAAAAAGAGTGTGTTGCAGTCAGGATCAGCACTGAAGGCCTCAGCCCTCAGGATGGAATAAACACCATATTGAGGGAGCAGAGCTGTGGAAAACCGTTTGACATTTCATAACCAAGTCCCCCACCTTCACGCTTAAG
Organism: Cephalopterus ornatus; assembly: GCA_013396775.1. Lineage (NCBI taxonomy): Eukaryota > Metazoa > Chordata > Aves > Passeriformes > Cotingidae > Cephalopterus > Cephalopterus ornatus. Next base: position 107,634 of record VZRE01010098.1, read on the forward strand.
TAATATTTTATCGTCTAGCATCATGTCTTGGCACAGAATTCCACAGGCTGAGACTCTTTTGTAATTCTATGCTCTACAATGTTGTCCCCCCACCACCATTAAGAGACCTCTGACCAAAGGTGGAAAACAAACAAGTTCCATTCTGAGTCATAAAACATAACACATGCGTAAGTGCATGCAATAATCTTAGTATAATTTGCCCCTTAGTCATTGTCTAGTCCTATTATGTAAATCTGAAACATGCATTTTTGAAAATAAAGGGCTTCAGTAAAATAATTACTGTTGTAATCCTGGAACCACACCCAATAAACAGTTTAGCAATCAACTGGCTCCAAATATTTGAAAGCTATAAACAGTTAGTATGAAATTAAATGAGTAAGGGCCAAAATCTCAGCTGCTGGTGTAAATTGTTTGACTAAATCAAATTAGCAGTTTGATTGACTTCAATTAAGCTACACTAATTTACAGTAAGCCATCATCTTTCTTTATGCATATTCATCTCAGAGTATGTATATGTGTGTGTGATTTCTTTTATATTTATGGAGACAGTGATCTTTTGCACAATAATCTCATTTCTCTCTCTGGATATGTAGATTCATGAAATTTAGGTATGGCTTCAGGCACTGTGGGAGAGGAATTGAAGGACTACCAGAAAAGAAAGAACTGATGACTCCAATCTAATAATTTCAATAAACCCCTATTCATTTTCTCAATAAAAAATTTGCTTGACTACAGAAGACAGCCTGAGACTGCCCTTAGCAAGGTTCATTCCAAGGAAACCTAGAAATTATTATCCCTTTACAGTTTTTGGACCATTTGGAATAATAGCCAGGTTTTTTAAAAAAACAATTTTGCAAACTGCACAATATTCCAGCTCCACCTGATTTTTCATTTTTGGTCTCACAGTAAAAATCAACCTTATTTTAATAGTTTTTCATGGCATAAAATTGGCCATTAGAAAGATCAGATGATCGGGATCTCCTTTTCATTTGGAAAAGGAGCCATCTATATTGCGCTTTCATTCTACGCCTTATGAGACGTGAATCCTTACCATTATCCTCAGGTTGCTTGTTGGATAAATGGGGCACAGAGTTAAACTATGTGCTCAGCTCAAGGACTGGGAGAAAAAAGATTTAGGAAACAAATTTTTGTGTGCATGTTCTGACATCATGCTTTTCCGTTGTGTTATCTCTACTCCATCATATTGTCAAACTAAAAATAGTCTCTCTGCTACAACCACTTTCTGGTGTTCTGTCAGGACAAATCTTTTATCACAGGGGCAGGAACACAATGGGAGAGGGGAACTGCAGAAGAAGGTTGTGGTGTCTGAAACATATACTGTATCTGGGTGGCAGGAGTGAGATTGTCCATCTAAATGTCTTTTAATCAAAAAGCAACAATATTGCTAACGGAGAAAACACATGAGGAGGAAAAACAAATCCCACGTGGCTTAAAAAAAGCACAATGGAGGAGTGAGGAAATGAAACCTTAATCTAATTTATTTCTGAACCATTCAGAAAAAAATACATAAACAGATATAAGTTACAAGGAAAGAATGCAAAGATATGTGGAAGAATTTTGGTATTGAGTAGACCCAAAAGGATGAAGGGGAACCTCCCCTCCAGGACTTAGAACAAGGAGAACAGGGGAAGAAGTGGTAAAGCAGCCAGTGAAACTGCCAGCATGGCTAGACCTTAACTGCCACTCTTCTATCAGACACAACGTAAAATATCTGCCATTCTCAATTCCCACTGCACGATCCCCTCTGGAACACCAACCAAGACAGAGGAACATCATAGCCAGAAGTAAAAGGAAACAGGGAAAGCAGCTGCTCTGAAGAGCAAACAGCCCACTTAGTGAAGAGGTCCTGGCCTTCCTCTGCTCCCACACTGGAGGCTGGTGCCAGTGGCCATACAGATCCTGACAAGTGTTGTCCCTCAGGGATCCGTACGGGGACCAGTACTGTTTAGTATCTTCATTAATTACATAGAGCGACTGAGTGCACCCTCAGCAAGTTTGCAGGTGACACGAAGCTGAGGGGTGTGGTTGATACACCTGAAGGATGGGATGCCATCCAGAGGGCATCAACAAGCTCAAGAAGTGGGCCACTGGAATCCCATGAGGTTTAATAAGACCAAGTGCAAGGTGCTGCAACTGAGTTAGGGCAATCCCCAGTGCCAATACAGGCTGGAGGCCGAACAGATTGAGAGGAAGCCTGACGAGGACTTGGGAATGCTGATGGATGAGAAACTGGACATGACCCAGCAATGTGCGCTTGCAGCCCAGGAAGCCAAATCCTAGGCTGCATCAAAAGTGGGGCCAGCAGGTCAAGGGAGGTGATTCTGCCCCTCTACTCTGCTCTGGTGTGACCCCACTTGGAGTACTGCATCCAGGTCTGGGGTCCCCAGCACAGGAAGGACACCAACCTGTTGGAGTGAGTCCAGAGGAGGGCCACAAAGAGGACCAGAGGAATGGAGCACCTATCCTATGAGGAAAGCCTAAGAGAATTGGTATTGTTCAGCCCGAAGAACAGAATGTTTAGGAGTGACCTTATTGCAGCCTTCTAGTACCTGAAGGGAGCCTACAAGACAGATGGAGAATGACTTTTTACAAGAGCATGTAGTGATAGGGTGAGGGGGGATGGCTTCAAACTGAGAGTAGGTTTAGAGTAGATATTAGGGGAAAAATCTTTACTGCAAGGGTGGTGAAGCATTGGAACAGGTTGCCCAGAGAAGTGTGGATGCCCCGTCCCTTGAAGTGTTCAAAACCAGATTGGATGGGGCTTTGAGCAACCTGGTCTAGTGGAAGGTATTCCTGACCATGGCAGCAGGGTTGGAACTAGATGGTCTTTGAGATCCCTTCCAACCCTATGATTCTATTATTCCTAACAAGATTCACAAGGTCAGAAAGAAACAACTCCTTATATACTGAAGGGTACCTGAAAACAGAAACTGAGTACAACAGCTACCATGTTGCTGTGTTAGTATCGATCACACATTGTCAAGTACAAAGCCTGATAACATGTGCAGCTAACATGCCAGCAGCAGGTAGGAATTTGGTCTAGCAGCCTTCATCTCTCTGGCTCATTTCACCTCTTTGATCTGCTGTAAACACACTGGTTTGACCACAATGCCCCAATAACATCTGACACCTTGTAGCATGGGGAGAAACATGGCTCTTTCAATTTTTTTCTTTACAGAAATAAGCCTAAGGAGGGGTTTTCCTTACAATGTCTGTCATTTCCCAATTGCTGTTCAGTAAAAAGAAACAAATGTGAAAAGCATAGGGCTTGCACCCAGAGAGAGAATTGTTCTGCATGTTCTTGTTACTGCAATATTTCTCATATACCAAGACATTCCTGGCTGGGAAGGCAGGAAAAAGAAGCATGAATTTAGCAGCATGTGGCAGGATAGCGAAGAAAATGCTGTCTGTGCTACTTTCCCTAAGCTTATCTTTCAAAGCTTGGACTATACTATACTATTGGCTAGCAGGCTCAAGTAAATGTGAACATTAAAATAAATTAATATATTTTTATAAAAGCCTGTTTTTCATATGCTTTTACTCTTGTTTTATTCTATCTGACACAAATACCAACAAGTTTAAGGGTAAGAACATTTGCAGAAACAAGTAGTTCTTATGTAAAGTGTAATAAATGTTCAAGGAATGAAAACTCTAAATTAATACACATGACAACATGTTCCTGAGTCTGTGAAGGGTTATTTCCATCTTTCAAGAAACACAGCTGAACCATAAAGCTACACATAACTGGTCAAACTTTGACTAGGTAAGTCACATTTAGGTGACACTACAAAGCTATAGTAAAGGATTTCTATGATCCTTCAGCTTGACGTTAAGATTTTTTCCTTCCTTTTTTCTTCTCCACAGAACTTCAGGTTTTAAAAATCAATATAAAAAACATGTTGCTGAGTTTTGGAGTTTTCAGGAAAAGCTCAACCCACATGTCTGTCTAAGTTTTAACTCCCACATAGCACTGAAATGTAGGGTTAGGTTTTTAAAGTCATCTGGATGTCTAAATAGACTGGGAAGTATATGTTGGGACTGATAAAATAAGTGGCTACTTTTTCCAAAAATCAACAGGTGATGCTTCCTTAGGAATATCTGAAAATTCTCATTATTGTATAATCAATATTTTCAAGCTCTTAAATTATTTTCCTAGAAAACAGATTCCCCAAGAATCCAGGTGTCACCTCTGGGACTCACTCAGTGGGTGCTGAGCAAACCTCATTATTTTTGGTGCTTGTTTGTCCCCTACAGCCACAGTGAGGGTGCTGACTGCCAGGACAGATTTGCTTTTCATCAACTGATCTCAAAGGGTACCATACCAGTTAGGTAATATTAGGAAGCTGGATTTGGCAGAGTAATTCAGTTAGGCAGCAAGTGGAACCTTTGAAGTTGCTAGAATCATTTTCCTTGGCTCCAGTGGACGCCAAATCAGGTCTAACAAGTTGATAGGCTTGTTGGACCTCGAAACGATATGTGCCTTTGAAATACCTATATATAAATATGCACAGGGACATAACTAGCCCATCTGTGTTTCAGTTTGCTCATCTCTGAAATATGGATAACAACAGCTATTTACCCATCTTTATAGAAGGCTGATAATATTTAAAGCAATTGGTGTGATGACTAATTAGCTAATATTTGAAATTTTAAAGCACCACATAACTGCTAAGTACTATTACTAAATTAAGCCAACTGTCAGTAAAGGCAGACAGCCTGATCTTCGCTGCTTGTTGACACAAGACTCATTATAAATAATGAGTTCCATAAAGTCTAAAATATGTCATACATGGAGAAATTAATGAAAATTAGAATGAATAAAATGGTACATCATCATCATCACCATTCAATATTATTTATTGGATTGCAGAATTTTAATTAGCAATGTCTACAGTAATTTCCCTTTCTATATGCGCTATATAGCTAAATAAAGCACACATGCCTTTTTTGATTGGAAATAAGGCCTGAGTTAGCTTTGTGTCATTAGACTACCCCTTGATACTGTTAACTTCTCCATCTGGAGTCCTGTTCATTAGTTCATGAAGTTCCATTTAGATTTGTTGCTCTTCCTACTCACAATGGAAGGTTATTAGAGAATTTCATTTTTAGTAACCTTGCAAGTGGAAACCTAATCCATTAATGACCACTCTGTTTCCATATGGCTTTTCCCAGATTGCACCACAAGCTCCAAGTTGTTCTGTAGTCAATTATCATATCCAAATCTTTCTCCATCACTTTCTTTCCCACCTTGTGCTGCTTGTCTTCTACAGACCAACAACTTCCATTAACAGGCAGAAGCCCTCAGCTATTAAACATCTAGTCTTTTTTCATCATTCCTGCCCTCACACTCCCAGTATGGGAAGAATTGGGCATCATCTCTACCTTGATAAAGCCTCCTTGTCTTGTGTCAGCAGAGAATTTCATCAGCCAGTTCTAACCTTCTACACCCAAGGCATTCAGGAAAATGTTAAGTAAGATCAGTCCCAGGCTGGCCTGTTAGAATTTCCACTAATAACCTTCCACCAAACTGGCAGAATCTGTGCCATCTCTCTGGTCCCTGCCTCCCTTCCTACCACCTTCTTCAGTTTAAGAAGGAAGGTGTAGTCTGTCTTTGCTATCATAGCATTTCACTCCTGCCAAAGCAGCTTAGCGGATGAAATCGGAACACTTAAAGTTAGTCTACTTTACGTAGACATTCTTTTTCATGATCAGGGAAAAAAATCTAGTTTTTCAGATTCCAGAATCATACAAAACAAGTACAGTACTCTACACTCAGTTTCAGAAATGTAGAGGTAAGTATAGGTTCTTCATACACATTCACCCAAATCATTATCCACAGTTTCCAAAAATTGTGGGGAATTATTCCTTTTCAACTGACTAAACAATTACTGGTATTTATTATCTCTATTTTGACAGAACTAGTTTAACACATTCTTAAAAAAATACACAACTTATTCTTTTTGATCATCGCAAGTGTCATCAGCCTACCACAAATATCGTAATAAATAACTCTGCACCACAAAGAAACATGATCCTCTAAACGCTGAATCAACGTGTTTGCTAAGGAGGTGTGTATCAAGTCAAGTCATCTCAACATACAACTGATCCCCCAGTGGGAAGCAAATAAACAAACAAGAAAACAGAATATCTCACCTTTGAAATGCCAGTTAATACAGCTCCATATTTTTCTCTAGCATATCCTCCCCATGAGGCAGCTGATGGAGTCACAGAGCTGCTCTACCAAATGGCCTGGTCTACAGCTCTCAGCAAGGATGTTTGCTGCTCGCGCAGTGATCAGGGACCCTGCAACTCTCCCCACCAAGACAGGAACAACCAGGCACTTCCTCCTCTCCTTTTCCTTCTTGTTTTCAAGGCCACACGCAACCCCTTTCTCTCCCTCTTGTAAGCTGGATTAGTTTGTGATGGCAACTGGTCATTCAGCCCCAGATCCCCCATGACATCAACAGTGCACAGACTCCTGACTCCTATGTCTCAGCTCAACGCAGGTAAAACTGCTCTGTTGGGGCAAATTCTCTCCCTTGTAATAAAAATCTCCTCCCTTAAGAGAAAGAATGTCCCCCCGTACACATTTTGCCTGAAGGCAAAAATCAGCAACCTATTTTTTTCTAAGTCTTCTCCTTTCCTTCCCAGAAAAAACATTAAATAAGCCAAATGGCTCTTGCTGCCCCTCCACTGATAAGAAGGGAAGTAACAACCAGAGGATAAAATACAAAAAGAAAATCATGACTGGCAAAAAAGAAGTGGTAGCACTGACCTCTTGGCTCAAGGGCAGTGTGGAAAGGAAGGCAGCTCAGAGTGGGAGGAAAGTGGCAGAGGAAAAATCATATGCATATACGCAGACATACATGCAGATACAGATTTACCAAAGCCTAGTGAGGAGGCGTCATACATAACCAGCACCAGGTTATGTAGCATGCCTTCCTGCACTTTGTAGTAGAGCCACACAGCAGCAAGGCTCAGCAGCCTCCCACCCTACTCAGGAAAGGGCATCGCCAGTCCTGAACAAATGCATTGACATCTACAGCTTCACACGGGAACGGGCCAGTAATACTGGAGAACATTGTATTACATATGCTATTTTCGGTGAACATGAAACACTATTTATAAACTTACTTAAGAGGAACACGATCTGATCTTGCATTTGTACCACGTCTGTAGTTCCTAGAGACATGCATGCAGAATGACTCTAAAGCTATAAGCCTGTTTTCTCTGCAGACAGGAAAAACAATTAGAAAAACTTTATATTCTTTGCACTTACAGGCAGATACTGCTCTTTCAACAGATCTTTGTGGGTGGAGATTTCATATCAGCATGTCTGCCAACTCCTGCCAGAGTTTCATCCAAGCCACAACATATAGAGTCAACATTAATTAGCATTAATTATTATTTATAAGAAGCAATATTATCTGCATTGCAATCATTCACACTTATTTTTATGCCTTGCATAGGGCTCATATGCATGGTACCTCACTGCTCAAGCAGACAGAACAAGGTCCCACGGAATCTGCAGACTAACACACAATACTGCCATCCTTAAACCATTTTGAACAGGTCATTGTAAAAGCTAGGAGATCCCCTTTTCTGTGCTCCCACGAACTTGCCTTCTACTTTCTGTTTATAGCAAGGTCAAGATTTTTCTTCACTTTTTTTTTTTTATCCCCCCTCACAGACAGGAAAGAATAAAAAAATCCCCATTCTTATAGATCATAAAGTAATTTTCTAACCAGAAAAAACAGAACAGAACCACCACAAGAACAGCATTCCCCCACCACTATTTGTAACCATCTAAACACAGTGTTTCCAATACAAAACTCTCAGGTGAGCCTTTTGCGCTTGACTAGAATGAATTGGTTTCATACAAACAGAGAAAACATGCTCAATGTATTCATGTTGCATTTATTCCTCTATCTATTTTGTTGGCACAAGCAGAAACTTTCTTCACCAACACTTCATTCTGCTTCAAATCTTGTCTCCAGAACCAGAATCGTATTGTGTGAGATGGAGTTTTATGTTAAGCAATGGGCCTGATTTTATTTAGCTCCCATAAAACTGAGAAAATTTGCAAATATTACAAAATTCTATTTAAAACAGTTAATTAGTCCAGATTGCTATTATTAGTACTATTGAAGTTATTAGTATTGTTGATAATAACTGCTCGTAAATAATCATTTGCATACATTAAATTTAGCTGGAAGAACTGGTGAGCATTAGCAAATCCTATAATGAGCACGGTCCATATTCTCCTTTTAATGAATTCTGTCTCACTTCCAGTTTAAATACTATTTTTTACCACTTTGTTTCTTGCTTATTTTGTTGCTTGATGCAATACACAATGTCACAGGCACCAAGCTTAGTGCAGTGAATCCAATTTAGAAAGCCACTTTTGCATAGGCCAAGGTTAATGAAAACACTTCAGTATGTTAAAGTGAATTCCCTTAGTCAGTCCAGGCTAGTTGGAGAAACTGCTAATAATCAGCTGGAACTGCTGAGTCAAAATTATGAATGAGATGGAAACACCGAACACATTTTATGCTCCCATTACTTGAATCCTATTTGAGATTGTTGCAATCACAAATTATGCATAGCTCTGAAATACTACATACTTTGACCAGTAGGAATTGCAACATTTTGCTGAGGAGTCACAACATGTTGTGTCACACTGAATACACCTTTCAGTGACAAGTGTGAACTGAATAGAGTAGGAAAACTTTGGATTACCATTTGCTGCTGAAAGCCAACTTCCATCTGAAAACATTTGTGAATAGTTTGATTTCTATAAACATTTTATTTGCTTTGCTAAGAAATCAGACTAGACTTATTTAAATTTTCAGATACAAAAGAAAAGCAACTTTAAAACTAGGTATTGTTGGCATATTTACAATTTTGCCTATTTTTCACATATGCATTAGATTAATTTATTCCGTAAGTTATCTAATCAAAGAAACCATACCATTTTTCTTATACAAATAGCAAGTATGAGCATTACAGGCATTATGAAGGGGTTCTTTTAGTTGTTGTTTTTTTGGCCAAAACAAGTGTGATTTGTGTAATAGGACACCTGAGAATACTGTTCACAGCTCACGGGCAATTAATACACACAAAAATATTTGCAGAAATAAATCATTACGACTTCTTTCACTCAGTTTTCTAACTCTGAAATGTCATACTCGTTCTTTATGTGAAAAGATAGGAAGCATGCTTATAGGACAATAAAAGCATTCTGAATTAAAAAAAAAAGTTTGATCTTTATTGTATCTATAATCAGTAATTATCATGCCATTATATTTATAACAACAGTTAAGCACTTCACTGGCATAAACAGACACACCTCTTTCAGCAGCAGGGTTGCAATCAGTTATGCTGGTAGCTATCTTCATCCAAAATGCACAGACAGTTAAATATGAAGAATGTATAAATTATTGTCCAGATCTTTAGCTGGTTCATCACACAACACTTCACTGAAGTTAATAATTCCATACCATCTGATAACACATCCTATTATTCACAGCTTAATTAAATTGTACATGGAAAGTTAACAAAAAGAGGTAACCAACCAATGCAACGCAAACAACACAAAACTCAGCGTGGCAAGCTTAAGCTGGCTCTATTAAGCAACATATCACTAACAGTGGAAAGAACACTTTTGGAAAGCACTCAGTGTCAATAAAGACATCCTTTCCAGTATTGATTAAGCAAGGCAACTATCAGGACCCACAAAACCACATATTAACTCACCTTTTCCTGGAGCAAGCACTCATGTTCTAGCATTTCACGGAAAGATGTTACAAAATAGCCTAATGTGAAACGTCTTTCTGCTCGAGTCATATCAGAAGGACAATAAGCGAGCGGTAGCCAAGTAAAGGAAGAGAATAACTACAATGCTCGATGTAGAACACAGCGTGAAGCTTTTAACAGGAAATAAATTTTGGAAAGGCAATCCTTCTCACCTTACACAATGTTTTGGTCTAGCTCACTATGTTAAATCCTATCTTAACTTCAGGATGAAGTTTGATTAATGATGAAAGTAGCTTTTCTTTACACAATCAATTATCCTATATAAATAATCTCTTCATAAATAATCAAAAAGTGTCTCAAACACTAAAAACTGGGCCAACTGCATTTTATGTGCTTCCTAAGAGAAGACAGAGTTGAATTCACCTACTTTTAGATCTCTGTAATACATTCCAGGTGATCACTTGGGAAGCCTTAGGCTTCCCTTCACCTAACAGAAATGAACACTGCAAGTGTTCACATACCACAGGCACCTGTTTTGGAATGAGATTATAACAATTCCCTGGTGTGACAACATGTGCAGGCATTTAAAATTTCAGGCAGCAGTTCTCAGAAATCACTATCTGCAAAGCAGGATCTACATACTTGGAAATTTGTAAAGGTACAAGTTTTCAGTTCAAACTCCTTATTATGTCTTTGGTTCATACGTTTTATTTTCTTCTTGCTTTTGAAATTCTCAACCTTCTCCAGTATTCAAAATAAACCCACTCTTGTTAGTGCTATACCTTTCCAATCCTTCAATGCCTTAGCCAATAGTTTCCTTGTGACAAATTGAAATGGTATTTATAAAAAAAAATATTGTTTAGGCTGCATCAAATCTTACCTCCGAAAGGGAAGACTCACAGCACATTGAGAAAGACAGATTCCCTGCAATGTTCTCCGGCAAAACTCTTCAGCATTACTGCAACGGAAACCCAGCCAACACATCCCCAAAAGTACACTGCTAAAGAGAACAACAGTGCTGCTCTTTCCTGTAAAGAACAGATAAGAGCAATAATACCTTATTAAAGCTTCCAGATGTGAAATGAACACAAATATTCATGTAAGTTACATTTTGCACTTGCAAATTAAAAAGAGCCAGGACACAGACTCAAGCATGTGATTGTCCACACTGTTTAACTAGCAACAAGCTTCCCAACATGGGCTTTCCCCTCTACCTAGTACTTTCTCATGCAACACAGATGCCTATATTCAGATTATAACATGGACAAAGGATAGTTGCCTCCAGACAGTACAAGTGAGGCCACTTCTCTGTAAGGAAGAGAATTTGGCCATGAGGACACAAGCCCTCAGGGGCAAGGACTGGGTGCTGGCCTGTTTTTACTAGAGCTAAGGTAGCCATAAAGACCGGATGGGACATTGTGGGCATCTTTAAGTGTAAGGTCAAGATTGTATCTAGAACACTCGCCATACTGTGATATTTCAAATACTAATGAAAACATTCATGCACAAGAGTAATTTTCTCAAATTAATTAGGTTTACTCCTATGTATAAAAGAATGCCAGCGTAGGTGTGTGCAGAAGAGGTTTTGGAATGTCAGTCATCATATACACATCAGTTAAAGTACACTCATAAATGTTTTTGTTTGAAAGATTGTATTAACCTTAGTATAAAAGACATGTTTTCTGGGTCTGATGACTCAGGAAGAACTTGCAAGTCTATACCTTAACTCATTCATCTTATATAAATAAACTTTCCCCTTGTGAAAGGGAGTCCCATGGCATTAATAAATAGGGATCTTTCTCAACCATAATCAGATTCTGTAAGAAATAATTTAGAAACATTTAGATTAATTATTTGTTGCGAATTATTCACTTAACTCTGTCTCTTCAATCAAGAAGCATGGCTCTATTTCTTTCAGCAACACGAGCTAGTATAATAGAACAGAGTTTCCACATTTAATGCTCACATCCAACACCATTTAATTAAAGTCTCAACTGGGAATAGTCGTGAGTCTGGCCAAAGTTTTGAAGGTTTGAATGCAGGCCCACTGGAGTGAAAGCCCCATCTATTCAGTTTGCCTCTGCATCTGACTACACCTATCTTCCTCAAGGGGCCAACCTTTAATGATAGTACATTTAAAGGCCAAAGTAGGGGTAAGAGGGTGCAAGGTGTCACATCCTGCCTCCAAAATAAAATCTGTCCAAATCACCAACATTTACTTATACAGAGATTACTATTTTTTAAAGTAGAACTGAGGGAAGCCACTTTTCCCACAACACTTCGACAACTCTTAAAAAAGCATTAATATGTGTTGGACTTTGCTAAGTTTCTCAGCATTGGTTCCATGTCAGCTAGACAAATTAAAAATGGACTGTCTTTCAAAGCCTTATGGCATAAATAAATCAAGTTATGAATAAGGACTCTCATAAGTGATGAGTAAATATCTCTGTTGTCTGATTCATCAATGTCAAGTGCCAGAGCTTACAATTCTCAGATATGGATACTAAAGTCTGCAAATCTTTGAATCCCTTTGTGCATAGTCATGCTCTGTTTCTGTTTCATAGTCTCCTGTTCTTCACAGTTGCTAGAGATTTTCATGAGAAAAAAAAAATCATAGAAGGAAATACTTTGTACAGAAATTGCAAGTAGAAACAGATATCAAACTGATGCACCCAGCCGCTTTCGGGAATTACACACTGATGTACAACCTTCACTTTTGCATTTTTTTATAATTTTTATTCCATTTAAAACAAAACAAAAAAAAAACAGCACAAAAAAACTCCACTCCTCAACCAACCCTAGCCATGAAAGACAGGAAAAGTATACTCAAAGAGAGAAAATGCAGATGAAAGACAATTGCTTCCAAAAGAACCATGGGAAATGAAAAGCCAGAGAACTCCCTAGCCTGAGGAAAGCTGTAGAGGTGAGCAGTCTAAAAAATTCCACCAGTAGAAGCAGTCAAATTGGAGATTATTGGGCATCCTGAAAATATTCTACAGTCTAAAAGGAACTGCTCTGTAATGTGTTCTCAGTTGGAGCTATTTACTTCAACTTTCTCCATATCTCCATCTCTTCATCTCAGCTTTTATCCAGTCCCCTTTTCCTCTGCTACCTTTGCCGTTTGACTCCCTTTCACATAGGCTTCCATTTAACTATTTTTTGACAGTAAGGAAGTTCTGAAATGTCATTACCACCACGAAAAGATGTCAAAACCTCCCAATGTTTTTAAAAAGGAAAATGATCCATGTAAAAACAAACCCAAACAAGCAGCTGTGTGTCACAGCAGCAATTATAATCCCACAGAAGTCAAGATACTGTTTGTGTTAGACTCCCTATGTACGCGCATACTTACTCCCTCCTCGTGGTCCTGACTGACTTAGAGGTAAGTAGCAATTGCATTAAAGCAGATTTGGAGATGTTTAGTAAGACCTAGTCATAAGCAAACAAATCAGGACTAGTGACAGGTTTGCAGAGAAGAAGGTACTGGGTGTGACACACCAGAAAATCACCTACAGACATTAAACTGGCCCAAGTCTGTGGACTGTGTTTTACTTACCAGTCTTGGGCTAACACCCAGGACCTTTCTTTCCTTGCAAAGCTATGATCTCAGGCACATGGTAGTTCTTGAGATTCTGTATAAGCCAGCATTGCCAGAGGCTCTGTGCAGGTGTGGTTAACAGTTATTTAATGATTCTTCACAATTGCATGTATCTGTCTGAACATAAATACAGTCTGATCGTAATCTTTCTTTTCACACCATGAATTTGCCCTAGTGTTTCCACCCTTGCAGGTTCTCAAATACCCAATGTCTGTTATTACAGACATAAGATTCACTGCATCATTTCAAACCATTCACAAGAACTTTGCTGTCCTGTGGGCTTAGTAAGGTGAAGAGACCAAAGGCATTATAGTTAATACAAATGCTCCAGCTCTTCACTTAACTTCTATAAGTTTGGCTCCCTCCTGACTCACAGGACTCTCCTCCCTTCCCCATGTTTACACAATGATGACAAGTACTGTTAAGTTTCTAAAAGCAAAATTATCAAAAAAACACACCAAAACACCAGCAATTCCTGGGAAAAGCTTTCTGTATTTCTCCTTTCCCAGCAGTTGCATGAGCCATTATTTAGCATAAATACTAGTACTGTTCAATTAGTTAAAATAATTTTGAATGACAGTTCAACAGTTTCTTTTCCAAAAGGTAATAGTTTTCCTAATTAGTCACTTGCTTTGATAAGGCACTGACTTTTACTCTAATCTAAATTAACAAGACTTTATCTACCTGCATTATTTAAACACACCCTACTTGCAAATCTGGTATGACTAAAAACCATGACAAGTGTTTGGTTTCATTTTACATTTGCCTCAAAGTGCCCCACTTGGAGGTTAATTATTAATCTACTGAAGTATATGTAAAGGTTCAGGGAAACAACAGGGTTAGTGGGTAGAACAGTAGTGGAGGAATTAGGAAACCCATGTCCTATTCCCATCTTAGATCATTTAAGTTTGACCAAGACATTCAGAACCTGCGAACCTTTGTTTACAGAACCAAAATAGCAACACTCTGCACAAAGCACTTTGACATCTTTAGGGAAGAAATTTCATGGGTGTGAGGCAACAGGATGTTTATTCAGACCTTCAAGAGATTGAAACTCAGCTAATCCCTTAACAACTCACCTAGGAGCTGGAAATCAGATACACAATGCATGCAACTCAACAAACTAATGATTTAGTTAGATCTGCAGCAACTGAAGAACCAGCTCCCCAAGCTTTTACTGCACTTCTTTGCCATCCCAAAAGTAGTGAAAATGTATCCAGTTTCTGGAACACAGTTTGGAAAATATAAATCCCCATCCCCAACCAGCTGAGGTGCTGTAATGGATGTACCTTATAACTATGCTACATTTTTCAGCAGTAAGCAAGCAGCAGCATGGACCAGACTTTCAAAGACACCAATAGTGCTCTGGAGCTGTCCAGGGGGTTGCAGGGAAGGAAGATGGAACACAGAAAATAGGGGACAGAAGACACACAACAGAGGTACAATTTGAGGGCAATACTGCAAAATCCTGCCTGCCACAGGAAGGCTGTCAGCACCTTGCTCCCAAAGAGCTCCAGTGCAATGCAGTCGACTCGGTCTTGGGAAAAAAAAAAATCAAGATTTTAACACTATTTATTTATGGATTTGGCCAGTGCTTATATAAATCATGGAATTCCACCCAGAAATAGCTTTTTGTAAACAAAGAAACAACAAAAGAAATCCAACCCAGAAGTAAGAATGGTAAATACTTTTTGCTGTTCAACTGGAATATTATTGGCAATGTGATTAATTTGTTGATCCACAGTGCTAAAAATAGTTCTAGTTGAATTGAAATATATCCTTCATATCTCCAGTCACTGTTTACCCACGTAAAATGTATGTGGTTTTGAGCTGGCTTAGGTGTACTCCAGAAAGGGCTAGCAAAGTTCAACGACTCTCCATGACATATTCGAAACCCTTAATTTCTTGGTTAATTCTGCTGTACTTCTCTTATGAAGTTGTTCACTCTACTCCATCGATGCATGGACTTGAAGGCAATAAGAGGCTATTGTAACAGCTCAGCTGGTGTTTCTTCATATCATGGGCCAGTGATAGCAAGCCTCTGGCATCAATACCAAGTTTGGCGCCAGCAGATATTTGGTCTGGCACCAACAATAACAAGCTATGATGGTTTCTTTTTAAGTTTGTTTGGCACCAGTAGCAACAAATATTCACTATTCCTGGCAGAGAGCCACAGAATTCACCAAATGGCTTCTGCATCATAACTTCACAAAGAACATAACACAGCGTAACTTCTAATTGCGGTGGAGTCTGTCTCTTCACAAGCAATTCTGTCCTGACAATTACATCCAGACTTATCAATACGTATGCTGCCTTTCCAATATCAGTTCTTTCTTGCTGTAAGAAAAATCTCCTTGAAGAGATCCACAAGCCAGTAAGTCCAACACCATTTGGATTTTTTCCCTCTTGATGCAGTTACATGAAAGCAGGTAGTCAGCTATGAGAAAAGCCTATGGGGACAGCTACTGAATTAAGTCACCACAAAATATGTTGTAAATACTGTGTTGATTTAAGCTCACCCTGCATCCTTATGTCACATACTTTCTCCAACTGCAAACCTGCAATATATTCCAGAGAGGTTCATCCTATGATGGTGTGGAACTCCATTCAAGCCCCTGAGGCTTAACATAGCACTAGTAAAAAGAGAGAATTAGATATAAATTATCTGAGTCTCAGGACAGAACAACCTCCATTTTGACGGCTCCTTGCCAAATGGTACAACACTTTCTGATGAGGCCTTGTGGTGGATACCTCAGTGGACATAATGCAGGACAAGGGCTCCAAAGAGTTCAGTTCTACAGACAGGGTGGCAACCGACTTACCAAATTATTTTCAACAGGACTCTCCTTCACTCTTCATTGCCTATAAGATGGGAGAGCTCTGAGATCTCTGTGTGAAAATGATGGTGTAGGAACCTGGAACTATTTCTTCAGCACTAAGCAATAGTAACAAGAGCAATAATGTCACTGTCTTCACAGAAGAAAATCTGCCCCTGCCCATTCTGTCACAATCCAGAACTCTGGATAAAAAAAATTTGCTTAGATGCACTTTTTTATGGAACATGAAGTGCGCATAGGGAGGAAGTGATACTAAGCTCTGAGTATGGGAAAATTTTATTCTGAGCAACGGCTCCCAAGAAAATAAAGATGGCACAAAACAAAGTTGAAATGGAACTCCCCAATGTAAATTCCGCTCTAAGTACCTGCCAAAGACATGAGAAAATCACTACCCACAGGGAATGGCTGTCCTTGTGAAAAAGTGCCAATCTTTCCCAATGAGGGAACTCACACAGACATACATTCTGCTTCAGTGATCAAAATTTTCCTCTCAAGGTCTAAAGGAATTTCCACTAACCTCCCTTCTTACAGCTCAGTCTCCAGCTGGACTTCCTTCAACTATAAAAATATACATAGTGCAATTAGCCAACCTTCACAGACTCTGTAGTTCATTTATGCATGCTAGGCACATCTCCTGCTGTGAGCAGCCCATCCAAAGCGAACTCTTTGAACTGGTCTATTGTTGCTCATGTAGAGTATTGCATTGTCCAATTTCATCATTCCTGGCAAGGCAGTGCACTCCTGCAGCTTTGCCACAGGAGGAGGAGAAGAGATGATGAAGCACTTTGTCCAGCTGGTGTGCCGGACATCTCAGATGCACAAATATGCTTCCCTACCACTAACTATAGGACTTTCCCAGTCACCAGAGAGACTTTTTATTTACCAGTTGTGCCCATAGGATCTTACTTGGAAAATCTCTCTAATCTAGTCAGTGGCCTGGAGAGACAGAAGGCAAAAAAGATGGTAAGAAAGGACTGCATGAAAAGAATTTTAAAGAAATAATTTTGATTTAAAAGCAAGACCATACTATGACACACCTTTGCATGACGTTTGCTGAACTGAAAAACCCATGTCTCCATGGTTTAAAATACCATGGAGACAACATAACTGGGTCAACCAAAAATACATCCACAACCACCAGAGAGTGTAGCATTTTGCTACATTTAGTAACAAACATTTTTATAATTTGTAGTTTAAGCAAACTGCAAAGGACTACACTACCTTACCTCCAAATACCCATTGGAACACTCTTACTACCTGTGAAATATTTAAATTAGTCAATTACTATAGAAAATGGGATGCAAAGTTGAGCATGTGATTTTCAAGTAACCATTCGAATTTCTTCATTTGTCTTTGAGTGGGTACTGTTTTGGGTAGGAAAAGAGGGGGTCATACATCAAAAAGTCCTGCTCTGCTGATCTAAAGAGGAAGAGACATTTCATTTTAGAACAAAGAATTAGATTTTTTTTTTTTTACATTGCTTCACTGGAGGTTTTTTGGAGGTTTTTCTTGGGGTGATGGGGGTGGGGTGTTTGGCTTTGCTATAATACAGCACATCAAAGTGCTTTTGATGTGAAGTTTACTTAACAGAATCAGTTTTTCCGATGATTGTGTTAATCTTTATAAACCTGAAGGCGATACTGTGCCTTTTAAAAAACTATAGCAGGAAAAGGCTTGAGGTTACATATACTCTCAGTGGTGAGAGACAGGAGTAGTTGGACTATTTCACCACTTCTTACAACTTGGCTTATTGTTTCATGGGCAGCAACAGCAATGAGCTTGACATTGCTCTCACTCAGGCCAAGAAGGTTCTACTTAAACCACGCATGGCCCTTTCACAACCACCTTTGTATGTTTTCTCAGGTAAGAGACACCACAGATTTCAAGGTTCAGTTTACACCGTGCACTGGCTCAGCGATACCAGAAGCCTTGAGCTGCAACAAGCAGCAGTGCTGATCTTAGAAAGGTTCCCTCCTCCCAGCCATTAATAGCTATCTTTGTATTATTTTGAGTACAAGGCTTCTGTCCCCTCTTAAATCTTGCAAAACCAGCTTTGCCATCCACTCCTAGTCTTGAAGTATGGTTGTGAAAAAGCTTCTGTTATGTCTGACGTGTTTACCTACAGCATTTGAATGACTTTTTAAGTTCTTTGAATAAAGATAAGAGACAATGTGTACATTTGAAACACAAATAGTGGAACAGTAATAAAATAAACATCAAAGGCAAGCTAGCAAATCATCGCTACTTCAGTGCTATTTACAACAAAAGCAGGAAGAGGAAAAAAACCTACCCTTGCCATTGGCATCATCTTAGAAAATATGAGTTTTGGAAGGAATGATACCTTTTTTCCCATACCCTTAAACACAAACATTGGCATCTACAGCTAAGGCAACACTTTACTGAAAGATTTTGGTTTACATTACATGGAGACAACAACAACAAGGAACCAAGAGAGGTCTCCCTCCTCTTATTTTTGTCTTTCAAATCACTGAATTGCCTGTTTTTCTGAACTGGTACAGATTTAGTGAGAACAGCAAGATATCAAATGTACTATTATTAATAAAGTTGTCAAAAGTGCAACCAGAGGGACAGAAGAAGCTGTCACTGTTCAATATTTACCATGTAAGGCTCATGCAGACTGAAAAAATGGCAACACTTTGAAACAAAATGCAGGGGTGTGTGGAATGTATATTCTATTCAAGAGAGATTGAAAGTAGCACTGTTTGTTTCTCCTCTTAGTCTTTTAAACCTGCCTTTTTTTCATCTTCACCTCCAACGCTTGGTGAGAGCCAGACCACAACAGCATTGTCCTAACCAGAGTGACTCTGCACTATGTATTTAGGCTAAAATCAGGTTGGATTTGGAAAGACTGCTTTTGGAAAATATGGAGCAATCCAACTTTTACTCCAGGACACAAAATTCAATACGAGAAATAAAACATAAGCACAACAGTAGATTTCTGCTGATGTTTTTGTTACTATTTTGCAGATGCTAGTGCTACTGCTGTATTAAGTCAAATGGCATTTTGCAATTGACTTTGAACAGTGAGCAGAACAGGGAGTTTTCAGAGAAGCTACTGCCATATAGCTCTCTTCATTGAGTTGTTCTACCTAGCGTAATGTTGAGGGACAAAAAAATTCTGAAGGAGGGAAAGACCCTGACAACTTAAACCTAAAAACAAACGCAAAACCAACAACTAATTTTTCTAGAAAGAAAAGTGTCTGGGTCAAATTACAGAATACTTCTTCTCTCAGGTTTTATGGAAAATGTATAGATCCACAGCGTTTAAAAAAACATTAAAGTTACTATTTAAAAAAAAGAAAACCAACAAACCAACAAAAACAAACCACAAACACAAACAAAGATCTCACTGGAGAGTGACAGTTGTTAGAGAGAGGTTACAAACACATCATCCAGAAGAGAAGAAGTAACACTACTATATGCAGAGTAACACACCTAAAACTAAGGTTAAGGTTTTGACTAAATCTCTTGTAAAAAACCCCCAAAGCATTGCCTACCTGTTCCCATTCTACCTCTGCACCAGGTGTGCTTATGACAGAAAGAAAGAGGTACCAGGACTGAAACTATTTTGTCAGACTACATAAATCATTAGGAATTTGCAATTGTGAAGCCATGTATTATTTTCCAACAGGTTGTTGAGCTGTCATATTATAACTTGTTGCTTTATACAGCGCTATTAAAATAAATCACTGCACGTAACAGGTTCAGCTCTGCCACCTATAAGTCATTTTGCATTTTACACCTGGGAGGCGGGCCGGCTCTGCGAAGTCGCGCCGAACTGCGGCTTCGTTCGAAATACCCGGGAAGGGGAGGGACCTGGCAGGAGAAAATACAAACAAGTTGCGTAAAATAACTTTCCAACAAGACCTCGCTGTCATCTTGGCTAATTACGGCTCTGATACGGCTTATTAGGGCATACCCACCTTTGCTACCTTGCTTCTCCACCCACCACCCTTTCAGATCTTTGTCCTGGCTCCGCCTCTCGCCGGCGTTATAATGGGCTGGTCTGAAAGTGGTGAAGAGACACAGAACCACAGGGGAAGGGAGAGATAATGACAATAACATTAATAACCCTAATAACCCGGCTGCTGCCCGCGTCGCAGCGAGGAGCCAGCCCGGCGTCCCGGCACTGACGGGAGTCGAAGCCGGAGAGAGCGGAGTAACGCCGACGGCCCTCGAGAGCTTCTCCCCGCGCCCGGGGAGCGCCGAACGGTAACAGCAGCAGCGCCCCCGACAAGGACCGGGCTCGGGCGGACGCGGAGAGGAGCCGGTTCCGGCAGCCGCCCGCCCGTCCTCTCGCAGCGGCTCCAGTGGGACCACCTCGCCCCTCTCCTTCAGCCCCATGGAGCAGCGAGAGTAAAGAGCGAGAAGGACAAAAAGAAGGGCGAAAAGAGAGCAAGCGCCCCGGTAGAGGAGGAGGTGGAAGCCGGAGGACTCGGGCGGCAGGGCACCGCCGCCCGACCTCGGGCGCCCACCGGCCGGGAAGGGGCAGCCCCCTGCCAGCGACCCCGGGCCGGCTGGCTGAGGCGGGCGCGGAGTCCCGGTGCCCTGCCGTGCCCTGCCGGCCTTGCCAGCCGCCGCGGAGCTGTCCAAGCCAGCTCGGGGGCAGAAAGCCCCTGGATCGCCTCGCCGCCTCCCGTGAGGTCGCGCCGAGGGGCGGGGGTCGCTCCCGCCCAGGGGAGCCGCGGGGTGCCGGGGGGCCGCCGGCGCCGCCGCCATGAAGCTGGAGGTGTTCTCGCAGCACTATGAGGACAAGCTGAGCGCCGGCAGCGATCAGGAAGGCAGCGGCTCGCTCTCCCCGGCTACGGCTGACAGCGAGCTGGGCTCGGACGGCGACTGCGCGGCCAACAGCCCAGGCGGCGGGGCCGGGCAACCGGGGCACCCCCCGCCGCCAACCCCGACCCCGCAGCCGCCGCCACCTCCGGCCGAGAGCGCCAAGGGGAAACCCTACACGCGGCGGCCGAAGCCGCCCTACTCCTACATCGCGCTGATCGCTATGGCCATCCGCGACTCGGCCGGCGGCCGACTGACCCTGGCCGAGATCAACGACTACCTGATGAGCCGCTTCCCCTTCTTCCGCGGCGCCTACACCGGCTGGCGCAACTCGGTGCGCCACAACCTCTCTCTCAATGACTGCTTCGTCAAGGTGCTGCGCGACCCGGCGCGGCCCTGGGGCAAGGACAACTACTGGATGCTCAACCCCAGCAGCGAGTACACCTTCGCCGACGGCGTCTTCCGCCGCCGCCGCAAGCGCCTCAGCCGCGCCGCCCCGCCGCCGCAGCCCGCCC